>ML685905.1:1240154-1261492 GCA_007922175.1 Pelusios castaneus
TCTCACTCACTCACACACACACACACACACACACACACACACACAGAACAGCCTCTCTCTCTCTCTCTCTCACACACACACACACACACACACACACACACACACACACACACAGCAGCCTTTCTCTCTCTCACACACACACACCCATGATTTGTCAAGCCACTCAAACCTCCCCAACCCTATGCCGGCAAGCTCAGTCTTTATCAGACTCCACAGCTCCCCTATCCGGGGAGGGACCAGGGAGGATTTTCACACACTACAGACGCCAAACCCCAACTCATTCCCCTGAAGTTAGCCCCACTGGAGTCTGCGCGACACACTTGCTGATTATAGGAGCCCTGATGGGTTCGATCCAGCCCTGGCGTACATGATATGTACAACGCCTGTTCATTTCAGTGGTGACCGCGCCCATGGATCTGTGGTTTGCTCCCCCTGACCAATCCCCACTGTGAGTCCTGTAAGGGATGTTTCAGGGTAGCTATCTCCAGAGTCCTGCAGCGCTAAGCCCCAATATTGTTCCTGATACCTATCCCAGCTCCCTGTGATGACGGCCAGGCCCCCTGTGGGGCAGGCGGGACCTGTTCCCTGCAGTTCCACCCATGTGAGCCATCGCCTATGGTGGATAGTGAGCCTGCAACAACCTTAACCAACAGCCTAGCCTTCAGCTCTGGTAGTGGAGCCATGGTGCACTCTGCTGCAGAGATCTCAGGTTTGAGCCCCACTGCCGATGACCTACCCGGGAGGTGCAGCATCTCACCAGCTCCCTCTGAATCCTACCCTATACCAGGACCTGACCAACCTTAGCTAAGCACCAGTCATGACACCCCCATGCTGGAAGTGCCAGGCACCCAGTGGCAATGATATCAACCCAGTCTTCTAGGCCCCAGGCATTCACCACTAACAGATGCACAGTGGGGACATAGGCACGGCTACCTCCCCGCTGCTGTGGCCCCAAAGGAGGGGGCTTTGCTGCCCCTGAGGGCCTCAGGCCCTTCACCTGCAATGTCGCACATCTCTGCGTCGGTGGCGTTGGCCAGGGCTTCTTCCAGTTCAGGTTCCAGAGTAATCTGCTCTTCCTTGGGGATCTCCTGCTTGGGGTTTTTGGGGACAAAGGGTTTCCCTGCAGAGACACAAACAGCGAAGGTTAGAACTGTAAGATAGCAGTGTGTGCACTCCTTTGCCCCCTGCTGCATGAAATCAGGTGTGTGTGTGTCATAGACCCTATACTGCCAAGAGATGGTGAGCCTTCTGCAGTTCACATGGCAGGAGCCTGGACTTTTGGAATAGGAAGATGTGATTTCAATATTTCTTGCCCCCATGAGGTTATAAGTAGCAGCCTGTTGATCCCAGATAGCCACCGACTGATGACAACATCTAAGATTCCCACAGTGCCTTTTGCCCCAGAATGCCTTTTTCCCCCGCCTCTGGATTGGAACTGCTGTACTAGATCAGACAGGGGGAACACAAATGCAACCACCACTGAGGCAGAATGCAGTAGCTGTTTTGTAGCCACGCGTGTTCAGGACAGAAAGCAAAGTAGGCAACAGAAAGAGCCTGAGGAGCGTTGAGTGACAGAATGTGAAAGCACCACCAACCGCTTTGATATCCCTTCAGGCAGTTCTGGCCTCCGCTCCATAAAATTCCTATGACTCACTTGCTCCAGCCCCTTCACCGCAGGGAGCAGGTGACAGCCCCCAGAGCTAGAGATTATCATTCAATGTGCGCACTGCAGAGGTGCTGTACATACAGTCAGGAGAGGGCCCTTGCCCCAAAGAGCGACAGTCTAAGTCAAGAGACAACAGATGCAGATAGACAGACAGACGGGGGAGCACTAAGGGACAGATGTTCCCAATCAACATAAAGACGGAGAGACTATAGCCCCCTGGATTCATAGACTCATAGACTTTAAGGTCAGAAGGAACCAGTACGATCATCCAAACCCAGGCGGGCTGGTGTGAGATCCCCATCAATTAGATCAGGACTAGGCCGATCCTCCGCTCTCTACACTGGTCTCCCATGGAACAGTCAGTCACGGGCAAGGCCTTGGGCATCATCCGCAAAGAGTTCAGTGGCCCAGGAGATCTGGAATGGGCCACTCCCAGACTCGAGGGCCAGTGCCAGACTGTGGCACAGACTATCCCAGGAATGGACCATCGCAATACCTCCCTACCTCCATCTGCTTCTCCACTCAGCCCCCACAACCTCACCAAATATCACCCCCACAAGAGCACAAGCCACCCCTGGCAGGGGTCAGCCGTGGCTTAATGCAGGCCTGGAAGTTGTCTGCCTGCCGTGGTGAAGAGGATGGATCAGGAGCAATGAAGACTAGGAGGTGCTGTGGTGGGCAAAGGCAGGAGAAAGGTTTGGAGTGGTGGAACAGAGCCAAGAGCTTCTCTGATGAGAGCTGGAAGCATCACAGAACTCTTAGCTTCAGGGGAAACCAGGCCCCATCAGACACATGATGTTCAAGATACTGCAGCAGCAACCATTCCGGGAGCCTGGCTCCAGCTGGGGCCTGGGGCGCAGTGTCACCTTGCCCTGGGTTTCATTTCATGGGTGCACTGTACTGGGCCCATCTCCTGGAGCACAACCATCTAATGCCAGGCATCCGTCCAGGGCAGCACAGATCCAGCCACAAGAGATGCGGTGGAACTGATGAGCTGGCAGATCTCCACGGGCTCTCGGACTTGGTTCCGAGCTAAACATCATGCTTGGGAGGGGAAGGAAGGCATTAATTCTGAGTTGATGGATTCTGGGTTGGTGCAGGGCCCTGCCCAACTCTCAGGGTAAGCTGGATCAGATTAAGGATCCCCATGAGCCCGGGGAAGAAAAGAATCTACACAGTGCCATCCACCATGGCCACAGATTCACCCTGCCCTGAATGGACCCTGGAGAGCAGAGAATAGACACAGCTCAGTGCACCCCAGCTATGTCCCAACACTGCCCCCTGAAGTGGGAGGGGGAGCAGGGTGAGTACTGGGCCCCCATAACATAGCATTTTGTCTGGCAAGGAACCACTTACTAACAGGTGTGGCTGTAAAATCTAAACGTACAGATTTAGCCAAACAAACAAGGAGTCCCATGGAGAGGGAATAGTGTCCCTGAGCCCTAGGAAGTAAGGGTAGTTGTCTTTCCTAAGAGCCCTATGGAGAGAGAAAGGGTGGAGGTGCCTTAACCGGATTATGCCATTGGCCCTCTGGATTGGGTGAAGGTGGGGTGCCCTAGTGTGAGCAGGTGACATGCTCCTCAGCCACCCCCACAGCTCAGCTGGCTTGCAGCAGCGTCACCAGGGGGAGCTGCCGAGCGAGGTCAGCTCCCTAACAGCCTTGGAGAGGCAGATTTAAAGCTCTCAGTGACCAAGGGAAAGGCAGGTGACCTGGAATCTCCCAAGCACTCCGCTTCTGCCCCAGGGCCCTGCATTGGTGTCCTGATGCCCTAGGTGTGCCAGAGCCCTGGGCGAATCTTTTAGAGCCACCCCTTCTCCGCTGCATCAGGAGGGTTACCTCCAAGAATGGCGTCTTTATGGCAGAAGACAGCCCCTGACTGGCAGCCCTGCAGTCACAGGATGGGCACAGACTGGACTGACATTCCTCTTATGCTGCCTCCTCGCTGCCCCCATGGGGTCAGCCTCTGTATCCCATTCCCTCCTTGGCCTCCATGCTGAGTCTGCCAGGTGGGCTGGGGTCACACTGACCCCAGTTGACATCAGGCTCCTCCGATGGGGCAGGGGAGTCACTTCTGGCCCCGGCCGTCATTTGAGCTGAAATGGAAGCTGATTGCAACAGGATGGAGGGTGTTGGGCTGGGGCCATGGTGAGGCTGGGGAATGAGATCCTGGGTTGCCCAGCACAGTGGGTGGCAGCTTGGGGCAGGTGTGGAGTTTCATAGGAGGGATCCCCAAGCAGAAAATAGAACATTGGCTCTTTATTATTAGGGTGGCACCTGAGATTGGGGCCCTGCCACACCAGGTGCTGCACAGACCCAGAGTGGGAGGTGCTCCCTGCCCTGAGGAGCTCACAGTCTCCCCATGACGGCCCCATCCCATTCCTCCCCAAGTCTCAGCTGGTGCCACCCGCCCCCTCTGCTGATAAAAAGTGGCCACCACCTGAAAATTTGTTGGCAGCAACTTGAGGGGGGTGGGAGGAAAGAGGCCAGGCACGCCACTGAAAGCCACTCCAGGCAGCTTCTTTCAGGAGTGGCTAGGCCGCAAGAGAGGGGTGTCCCCTGGGTGGGGAGTGTCCCCCAGGCATGGCTGCTGGGGCAGGTGCCCCTAGGCACACCGCTAAAATAAGCTGCCCAGAGTGGCTTTCAGCAGCAGGAGCAACAATTTCAGCAGCACCACACAGGGCACCATATGCCGCTCCAAATCAGCTCATGTGCCACTCTTGGCATGTGTGACAGGGGTTGCTGACCCCCACCAGACTGACTTGGGAGACTGGGGAAACTGAGGCACCAAGAAGGGACGGGACCTGCCCAAGATGTCCTTGTAAGCCAGTGGGAATAGAAAGCAGGTGTCGAGGCCCCTGCCAACCACTGCTAACTCCCAGGGGTCATGGGGAGATGAGTGGCCAGGCCAAGGTTGGGTCATAGGGCCAGGAGCTGCTGTTCCTGGCCTGGTGGGACCCCAGCTTGGATCAGAGGGTCATTTGAGCCTCTCCCCAGGATATTTTGGAGCAGCCGCAGCTCCTTGGCTGAGGTAAATAAAATCCCTTCTGTCCTGGGCCTTCCAACAAATACCTGGGCAGAGGGACCCAAGGACATCCCTGCCCATCCCACCCCCCAGGCCATTCTCGCTGGCCTGGTCCGTCTGATTCAGCAATGCTTGGCCACCCAGTGACACAGGAGGGGGCACGCCCCGTGGTGCTGTCCCTGCTCTGTTGCGGGCACCTACTGCCCTTACCACTGCCCCCCACAGGGAATGACCCCCCTCCCCCACAGCTGCCCAGGGGCATGAATGCCCTCAGCCTAGTCCTGCCATGTAGGGAGGCCACATCTCCCCTCAACCTAGTTCTGCCCTGGGGGGAGCATATACCCTCTGCCTGGTCCCCATATCAGGATCAGGAACCCCCTTCCAGCTTAGGGCCATGAGCCCATCTCCCCCCCAAGGAGGGCGATCAAGTGAATGCAGGTGTCTGTCGTCTTTGGGCCAGGGCTAGAGCAGATCAGGCTGAGCCAGGCTGCCCCTTCGTCCCAGTACCTTTCTTCTCGCCAGTGAATGGCACCAGGTCCTCACGCTCCTTCGCCTCCAACGCCTGCTTCTCCAGGTGCTGCATGAGGGCGTCCCGGTCCAGCGGCCCCGTCGGACTCTTCTTTGTCTGGTCCCGTTGGCGCAGCCCAGCCGGGAGCATCATGTTCTGGATGAGGGGAATGAAGTGGTCACAGGCGGGACAAGTTTCTTCCCCCATAGGAAGCTCTGCCCTTCTCTGCCCCTGGGGAGGGGTGCAATGCCCTCTGCAGATGGTACCTATGCCCCATGTTACAGGGAGAGACTGAGGGGCTTACTCCAGAAACTAGTGCCAAAGATGAGTCTAGAACTCAGGGCTCCTGGCTCCCTCCTCTAACCACTGGACTCCCCTCCCACCTACACTGGTATGAGCTTCGATGGGTTTTATGACCATCATGGCTGTACTGCAAAAGCCTAGGTGAAAGCCAAGGACCAGGCAGGGATCCATTCTACTTCAGACACCATGCTGGGGACGGGATTTAGGCTTTGAAGCCTGGAACACGGAGGTTGGCACCTCCCCTCAAGTCGCAGCATCACCCCCTTCCCTCACCTCGGGATCCATATCCTGCAGCTCTAGTTCGAGCTGGTCCAGCTCTTCCGGGGAAAGTTCCTTCAGGAGCTTATCCTCATCGATATCTCTGTACTTCTCCAGCTCCTTCCGGTAGGAGGTCATAGTTCAGCAGCTCCTTCCCAGCAACTGAGCACAGAGACTTAGTCTGTGTGGGGACACAAATCAATGTGGGCACTCCTATTCATAAGATTCATCCATGGGACTCCCCGCTAGCACGCAAGACCTGTGGAACCCACTGCAGAGGGACGGAACTGATGTTAACCTATGGAATTCCTTGCTACAAGGTATCAGTGAGATTAGCTTGTGGGATTCCCTGAGCAGACTGTTAGCAAAGTTAGCCCATGGAACTCTCTGCCACTGAATATGAGTGAGACTTGCCTGTGAAATTGCCTGCCAGGAGATATTAGTGAGACTAGACAGTGCAATTCCCTGTCATTGGCTATTAATCAGGTTAGCCTGTGGGACTCCCTGCCACTGGGTATTAGTGAGGTTAGCCTGCAGAACTCATTGCCGGGGGATGAATTCCCTGCCATGCTTGCAGTCTGAAGGCACTGTAGGGCCCAGAGAATCAGTGGGCAGGAAGCCAGCAACCAGTTCAGCTGAACACCCTGCCCCCTCCCCCAGGAAATGGCCCTTAATTGCCCTCATCTTCCACCCTCTTCTCTCCCCAAAGCCTCAGCACAAGAGTCCCCTGGCGGGAATGGTTAAATCAGCCCCTAATCTCCCCTCCGCCCCAAAGCTGCCTCCTCCCTCCTCCAAACCGCTTCAGTTCATTATCAGAGGCCCAGGCCCCACAGCCCCACCCAGGGTCCATCCCAGCTGGCAGCCATCACACTAGCTGATAAGGGAGCTGAGCAGGGTGGGACAGCACAGGGGGTATCACTGAGCCAGTCCCAGGGGAGACATGGCCCCTGGAGGGGGAGGGGTTCTGATCTTGCTGACACCAGCCAGTTCACAGGAATCCATAGGTCCAGCCAAGCCACGCTGGGGGGAACGCAGCCAAGAGTGGGACAGGTGGGGCTGGGCTAAGGTTGGTGGTGGAATGGCACCTGCAGGGAGAGGTGGATGGAGCTGGAGAGGGGATGGATGCCCTGGGGATGGAGGGGGCACCATCTGCTCTGCCAAGGACTGCCAAGGCAGCTGCTGCAGGAATCTGCCAACCTGGCTGGACAAGGGTCAGCCTGGCACCCAGTGCCATGTCCCGTGATGCTTGTTCATAGACCGGAGGCAGCTGCCAGCTGTGGAACAGATGGGACAGCAGCCCCCCTGCCATCCCCTCTGGAGCAGGGTCTGAATCAAGATGGAGACACAGGCCTGAAAAGCAGAGGTGGCCTTTGGCTATTGGGGGCCCTAGGTGGTGGCCGATTGCGGGTCCCCCTATAGGCCCAGTGCAGGGGCCCCTGCCCTTGGCACTCCTTGCTCCCTC
Organism: Pelusios castaneus; assembly: GCA_007922175.1. Lineage (NCBI taxonomy): Eukaryota > Metazoa > Chordata > Testudines > Pelomedusidae > Pelusios > Pelusios castaneus. The sequence goes on from ML685905.1 coordinate 1,247,375, forward strand.
AGTCTCAGCTCTACCCACATGGCCGTGGCCCCGAGCCAGCTCCTCCTTCTGCTGCCAATCGAGGCAGATGTGGCTTTTGGGGTAGACAAAGCAGGCAAGGGGGCACCTTACAGCTTGGGGCCCTAGCCATTCACCTGCTTCGCCTACCCCAAAAGCCGCCTCTGCTTGAAAGTCACTGAACTAACCGCTACCCGGTGTGGTGGGTCCCACTAGGACACCTTTGGGTTCCCAACAGGCTGATAAATTGGAGAAGGTTGTTCAGAGAAGAGCTAAGAAAACGATTAAGTGATTAGCAAACCTGCCTTATACTGAAAGACTCAAGAAGCTCAATCTATTTAGCTTAACAAAGAGAAGGTTAAGGGGTGACTGGAGCACACAGTCTATGTAAGTACCTTATTGGGGAACAAGTATTGAATAACGGGCTCTTCAGTCTGGCAGAGAAGGGTCTAATCCAGGGGTCTGCAACCCAAAAGATAAGAAGAGCCATTTTTTAAAATTCCTTCAGTAACAAAGTGTTTTGAGAGCCACAATGGGTATAGCCTCCTGGTGGGAGGTGCAGGGAGTTGAGCCAGGATTTCTGCTGCAGGGTCCCCTTATGTGGGGGGGGGGGAGCCTGGAACTTGGCATGGGCTGCCCATGGGGTCCCTGGTGGCTCGGGGAAGCCCAGAGCCAGGCATGGGCCACCTGCAGGGTACCCCGGTGGTTGGGGGAGCCCAGAGCCACAAGGAGGCAGCCAAAGAGCCACATGTGGCTCCAGAGCCACAGGTTGCAGACCCCTGTAATCAATGACTGGAAGTTGAAGGAAGGCCGCCAATCCTGACTGGCAATAAGGCGTACATTTCTAGCCGTGAGAGGAATTAACCCTTGGAACAATTTCTCAAGGGTCACGGTGGATTCTCCATCACTGACCATTTTTCATCAAGTCTGGATGTTTTTCCCACAGATCTCTCTGGAAATCCCTTTGGGGGATAGTTCTCTGGCCTGCATTACACAGGAGGTCAGCCTATGACCACCAACATCCCTTCTGGCCTTGGAATCTCTGAGTCCATGCACACCAAGGGCCGACAGCCTGTTGTTCCCCTCCGTAAAATGGGAGGTGCTTGGAGATCCTCGGCTGGGAAGCATTTTAAAGAATGAGTTACCCTCAGGCCCTTTTACCTAGCCCCAGCAGTGTAAGGGATTGTCTACAGAATGTTCACCCCCTGCAACCTGCCACTGATAAGCAAATTGGTGCAGGACCCAGACACCATGATGATGGGCACCCTAGGAGTCATTTAATGACTACCTAAGCAGATGGGACTGGCCAAGGCACAGGGATGGCATTGAATTAGATCCACAAGGACAGATTGTGATTTCACACTTGTCTTCGAGGCAGGTACCAGCCTAAGGATGCGATCACAGCCACTACGCTCCCATCATTTACTCTAGCCTCCTGCAAAACACGGGCCAGAGACGCTCACACAGAGGTACCTGCCATGGAGGGAATGTTATATTATTACCACATCGAGCAGCAGCCAGACAGCCAGTGGAAAAAGTCTTTTTAACAGCCCCTTTGGCCACGTTGCTCCCTGCTGGGCCGACTCCAGCCTGACTTTGATCTGCTGGCATCGGACCAGCCAGGTGCTCATATGTTGCTGCAGCCTTACTGGGGGTAAGCTGGCTTTGAGTACAAAGCAAGGGCACAGCGTCCTGGAGCCCTCGGAGAATCTGGCAATAGCCCTTTTGCTATCCACAGCCCTCCACCCACGGAGTGCACATGCACACTCAGCCACCAGTAAAGGGTCTGGCTTCCAAACCTCACCCCATGGTGCGCATAGCTGCGGTGGTACCAGGATTTGTCCCACCCTGGAAACAAAGGTGGGGGGGGGGGTTAAAATCTGAGTGTCCTCTTGTTTTATTCCCAGCAATTCAGTCTGTAGTTGCACCACTTGGTGCTGAGATCCAGGTAAGTTTCAGATGCTGAGTAGGTGAGTTGGCTAGGGGACCTCCAACAGCCACCCAGATCTGCAGGCAGCACTACCAGGGGAGCCAATAGGTGGCGCTCTTTTTACTGTGTCAGCACTCACGTGCCCAGGGTGCTAATAGGGGAAGGCTGTTTACTGGTGAAACACAGTAGAAGCCCCCACCCAACTAAATATCCCACAGTGCTTCAGCAAAAGTTAGCCCGAGTCCCAGCCAAATTGCAGCGTTGCCTAACATTCCCCTCATAGTCACAATACTCAGGCCTTGTCCTAAATGGGGGAGGAAAAGCCAGCCTAGGAGCCGAAACCCATCCTCCATCAAGATGGTGCACGGAGCCATGATTGGGGACAAAGCTGTTCACTCAAAGGGTCAAATATGGATGGCCTTGGCAGAAGACACTCAAAGCTCCAGGAACCAGTGCCTTCACCTACCTACAAGAGGGCCACGCACCCTGCAGCCCACAGAAAAGCAGGCACTGACTGAGCCCAACACAGACTGGCAGAAGAGGGCGAGCCAACCCCACAGCCCTCGCAGTGAGCCGCTTAGACTATTAGCTTTGGGATTAGGTCAGCCTCATTTCCCGTACAGAAATCCACCGCCCAGGAGCAGGGCTTCCAGCTTACCTTCCCCAGGCAGTCCAGGACACTGCCTTTCCAGGCTGGGTGAAAGTAGCAGCAGTGGAGTGCTGAGGCAAGGGATACCGCCAGCGAAGTGTGTGAGCTCAGCATTTTATTATTTTAGCTCCAGCTGAGCAGAGGAGGGGTGGGGGGCGGGAGAGCCAGATCACATATACAGGCAGGTTATCAATCACTCCAACTGCCCGGCAGGTTTTCCCAGAGCCCTGCAGACCCCCAGTGGTCAGATGCTAGAATTGCCACTCAAAGGGGGCAGCTCTGAGGCAGCAATTCTGCCCAGCCAAGGCTCAGCTGCTGATTGCCCATTTTGCTTTACAAGTGGGGGGGGCATGAGAGGCATTAGCAGTTTCTGCAGATCCAGCCACACAGGGAGGCGCCCTCTTGCTCCAGCTCCCACTGGGTTTAGCTCAGGACCAGACGTGCAAGAGAAATTTTGTAGCCTGGATCACACAAGAGGATTAGACTGAGAGCTCTGTGAGGCAGGGCTCATCTCTGATACGCCCAGACAATACCTAGCACAATGGACTTCTGGTCCATGACTGGGGTCCCCAGTCTATCATAATATGCCTAATAATGTACAGCACCCAGCACAGAGGGGTTCTTTTTCACAACAGGGGTGCCCAGCTGCTACCATAATACACCTAATAAAGCTCTCTCCTGGCCTTTTAATTTATTAAACTGAATTCTAGAAGAGAAACAGAAGGGAGGCAAAGGGTTGGTAGGGCTCATTTATTAGGACAGCGTAAAAGTGGGGGGGGGGAAGGAAAAAAGGATGAGCTCACAGTTAAGGCACTGGGCTAGGACTCAAGAGATCCAGATTCAGTTCCCAGCTCTGAGTTCCGTGTTAGGGAAACCGAGGCACAGGGTCTCAAACTATCTGTAAAACGGAGATAATGCTACACCAGAGGAGGTCCTCAGAGGATCAATACATGACTATAGGCAAAGCATTCGGACACTTTGAGAACAGGGGCTGGTAAGAAGCTAGGCAGGCAGAATTAATATGTACCCTCTGGGCAAGAGGCTGATAATAGCCAGCTGCAGGGAGGGAGAATTTCTTGGGGTGGAACTAGGAGGGAGGGGAAGATCAGGAATGACTTACTAGAGCCAGCTCTATGGAGCTGCAAACTCATCCCCCACACTGTGGAATCTCCAGTGCTCAAGACATTAAAACCAGAGTGTGGTAGAGAGGGCAGGGGATCAAGCTGGTCATGGGCATAAGCAGGAAATCTAATAGGCTGAGGCAGGGAGGGTGACTGAGGAAATAGCTCTGGGAAAGGAAATTCTGTTATTTCTCTTCTCTCCTCTCTCCATTAAAGCAGCCGGGCTGGAGATGCTGCCTGACAACCCAGAGGAATAAGATGCTGCTCTGGCCCTGCCCTGGGGAGGTTCTGTACTGTACAGTTCTTATCAGAGCCATACAGGCTCCCAAAGCCACACTTGTGCCCAAGCATGAGGGTGACACTAACTAATCTGTCTGGAGACAGAGCCACCCGCAGTATACAGCCCTGCCCAGCTCATCAGTGCCATGAGGCAGGGCTTCAGTGCAAGCAGCTCCTTGTGCCTCAGGGTGCCGGTGTTTCACCCAGCCTGCAGTCTCACCTGAATGTGCCATGGTGCCTTTAGGGCAGGGCAGTCACATACTGGCACTGCCCTGCTGGAGCTGAAGAGTGAAAAAGGGGACAGAATCTAGCCTCTTGCACCGGCTCCTACCCTCCACACACAGCTGCCAGCATCTGTCCTGTCATTTTATTATCTTTCTAAACTGTTAAACAAGAACCCCCACCATTTCAGAGCTTAAAATCCAGCCTGCCTCCTTACAGGAGAAGTGGTTCCCTCCTCCTCCGCATGTGCATATTTGGGTTGATTTTGTCAGGTAACCTGGGCTGGCCAAATTAAGCAATTCCCATCTCCTTCAGAAGTATTCCTACAGAAGAAGCAACTTCCTTCTCCTCTGCAGGCTGTGCATGCTGGTTTGTCTTCTGAAGGGTCTCCTGGGATGGGACGGATGGGCTGTGCACAGTAGTTTGTTCTGGCAGGCATTGTTTTTTAGTAAAAAAGGAAGAGTCGTGAACCACCACCCGTTGGAGGACGAAAGACAAAGACATGCAGGGAAAAAGAATGGATGGGTCAATGCTGAACCATCCAAATGTGCTTGTGTCCTTTTAAGAAGTTCCTTCCCGTAAAGGAACGGCCACTCCTGACCTTTATGTTGCCGGGACGGTTTGTTTGATGATGATTTTCTGCCTGGTGGCCCGGACGTTTGGGTCCGTTGTGGGCGGCCCCACCCCAAGGGACGCGGAAGCCGCCGCGTTGGGCAGCCCATGGGCAGTGATGTATTTCTTATAGGCCTCGCGGATGATTTTGAAGGCCCGGATATTGGAATAGGGGATGTCAGTGATGGGGTCCCGGTAGATGGCTGCCTTGTGGGTGACAGGGCAGATCTCCTTCACAGGAAGCTTGGGTTGCTTGGCCTTGGGGAAAAAGCGGTCAAAGGTCTCATCATCACTGAAGGTGATGAAAGTGCGAGAGCATTTTCCAGCTGGGGAAGCAGCAGCAGCTTGGGGAGCCTCTGTTGTTTGCTGCGTGTCTTGATCCAACCTAGGGGAGGGGAAAACATAGAAATCGGGTCAAGTTTCAAATCCAACAGCAGAAGCAAGAACATCCAGGGCTCTAGGGGCAGAAGATGGGGGACACAGAATGTACCAGGCACTAGTGCTCAACAAAGATCTCCAGGCAACTTCCAGACAAGTCCCAGGGTGCAAACCCCAGCTAACTCCCAGTTTGGGTCCACACATTCCAACTAAAGGAGGTATGGACCTCCCTTGTTTGAACCCGAGTTCTAACCCTACCAGCCCCAACTGGGATATTCTTGGCACATGGGAGGTACCAGGGATTAGCATGGGTTTTGAGGCAGAGCTCCCCTTGAGCTGTGTTCAAAACCCAAGTTAGGCCCAGGTACGAATTCCACAACTGGCCCCGTGTCCTCAGCAGGAGACTAACCAAGACCCAAACGTGCCGCCTCAGAGGATCCACACTGGACCCCTGTGGTTACCAACGAAAGCATCAATGGCTGTTGGACTCATGGTCCAATTCATAGAAGCAGTTGTAGGCTGGGACATCAAAGAGGACTGACTGATCAGCTGAGGTCTGCAAGACGGGGCTGATGTCTCCTAAAAACTGGCTCGTGAGGATCCCCTAGGAAATGGGGGTAGAGGGAAGGAGTCAGCATGGACAGTGAGACCTAGGCGAGAGGGGGAGTTGGTGGCCCTTCCAGAGAGCTGAACTCCATGTTTGGGAGATGGGAGGAGTGAATTCAATCCCCAACACCTACCCTTCCACATCCACGTTCTCCTCCTTCATCCCTAGGTCAGTGATCAGCGGCATGGTCCCCGAATAGTAGCGGATTACCGGCCCCACACACTTCCGCTTCTTCTGCACCTGCTTCTTCTTGTCAGCTTCCAGCCGCTCATAGGTCTCTGCAAGGGCGATGAAACTGAGGGTGAGTGGACCAGAGGTTGGAGCAATGGGGCAGCTTGGAAAACACCACCAGTCAACAATCCAGCTACTGGCATCTCTCTGATGCCTTCTGGGCTCTTTGCCTAACACACAGAGGAACCACATGGAACCGCTTGAGGCTCACACTGGCGAAGGCAAGGCCATTAATGGCCAAATGACAGTGACTCCAGCATTTCAAGAGAGGAGGGACTTGTGCCACACCAGCAGTTCACAGGTCACCAGCATGTGCAAAACCCTTCCAGGTGGTCTGAGAACCAGGGAGGGGGACGTGGGCTCCATAAGGGGTAGCCGGTCACTGAATGAGCCAGAGAACTCCTGAGTTATGCCTGTAATCCTGAATTGTTCACGACAGTGAGTGGAAGCATAGGCACTTCGATACAACACCCCCAGCACTAATGTTTGGGTAGCATTATCCAAACCCAACAGTGAGGAATCTGAGGTGCAGAGAGGCAAAATGAATGGCCCATGGCATAGCTGGAAATAAAACCCAAGAGTCCTGATTCCAAACCACCCCCCACCCAGGCTCTAACCACTAGACTCCACACTCCTTCAAGAACTGGGAGTAGAACCCAGTGGACCCTGTCCTAACTGCTAGATAACTAGTTCCAGCTCTTGAAGGGCTTGAACCGTGAAATCCTGATTCCCAGCCTTGTGCTCTGCCTATCAGATCATTCTGTTTCCAGTGGACCAGTACAACCTGACCAGTGCTCCTGAGTGAAGAGGGCGTGTGTTTCCCAGGGCCTCTTATTTAGATGTAAGCAGGAGAGCTTCGGCTGCTATAAACCCCGTTCTTACATAAGCCCAGTAAAAACACAACCTTAACTACAATCATTTTACTCCCTTATCATGTATCTTCCTGGGGTGACAACTTCTGCCACCACACTGGAGTGAGGACTATTGTCTCAAGACCCCACAAGCCTCTTACCTGCCCAGCCAAGTCACTCACCCAGAGATCGCAGGTTAATCTCCTCTGTGATCTTGGCTTCCTCCAGCAGCTCCTCCTGCGTCAGTGGCCTGTCATAGTTCGGGCCCCCCTTCTTGCGCTTTGACTGCACCTGACGCTCCTGGACACGCAGGAAGGTCTGGCGTGTGTGCTCCGTAGTTGACTGGCGCATGTATTTGCGGCCTGTAAACCCAAGGAGCAGGAGGAAAAGTCAGGAGATTGGGTAAAGCAGACAGACAGCGTAGCCACCAAAAAGTCAGCATAGCAGCCCCACAGTGATTCCTCCCTTTCTGTGGGTCACAGTTCAGCCCAGCAGCTGAACTTGCATAACCCAAATCAAACCTCTGTCCTGCAAATAGATGCAGCAGCTTCAAGAAAGCTTTATGGACAAATGGTTTCTACTCACCTAAAAGCACTAAATTTTGTCTTAATGAGCATCAGACCACACTTACTGTCTCCCACTTCATCCTGGAGTTCCAGAGGCACAGATTTCTCTTCTCGTGCCTTCTGGGAGCTGCTGGCAGCAGCATCAGGCTTCTTGGGTCTCAGGCTTTTGATGGGCTCCTAGGGGTTCAGATAAGAGCTGATGTGAGAAGAGAGCGAACCTCTTGGGGACTTGTTATATAATGCTGCTTTTTATATTTCTGCCCTATTTAAATCAAAAGCCAAAAGAGGTTTTGCAGTTTGTTTTTGCAAATGGTTTAAAAAAGGCCCCTGCCAACATAAACACCTTTTAAAAGGAAAGCGCTTTGCCTGGAGTACTAGTTACACCGCTGATTATAGAAAAAACATTTTCAGTCTCTGATTTACTTTTACCATTGCTACTGTCTGTTTATTTTGGTCAGTTTCTAACCACTACACATCATTCCCTCCAAGAGCCAGGAATAGAGTCCAGGAGTCCTGACTCCCCCTCTCTTGCTGTAAACATCTCCCACCCTCCAGAACTAGGGACAGACCCAGCAGTCCTGACTCCTCATCTTCCGGTTAAACGTCAGGCCACACTCCATCCCAAAACTGTAAATAGAAGCCAGGAGTCTTGCACTCTAGACTCCCACCCCTGAAAGAAATTAAATGGAACTGCCGCCAAATCCCCAGTTACCCTCTAAACTAGGTTACAAACCGATTTTACTTAGTGTTTTGGCAGCAGTTTCCGATACAGGTACCTCCCTCAGACCAATAGGGCTGCATCAGAAATAGCGATTAGGCAGCTGTTGTGTTGAGACCACTGTCCATCATGCTGATAGAAGTTGCCTTATTGTTTTCTTGTGCTTTCCCAAATGTATTCGCCTGCCTCTTGTCTTGTACTTCAATTGGAAGCTCTTTGGGGCAGGGACCACCATTTTCTTCGGTATCTATACAGCACCAAGGACGTGGTGCAGGGGGCTGGTCTATGACTGATGCTCAGGTTGAGTCACCCAGCACCACAACCAGCTGCTGCACTCTCACCTTGTAGGCCTTGGTGACCACCCTGCGTTTCCTCTTGGGCTCATCATCATCCTGGTCGCTGGCCGGCTCATCACCCTCATCGATGTCGAAGTCCGAGTCCACTTCGTCATCACTGTCCGACTGGTCGCCTTTGTACTCATCATCTCCCGACTCCTGCTCGGGAGCGAGGGGCAAAGGTCAGTCACAGCTGAGCTGATCCTCCCTTTGAGGGCCCCTCTGCACCTCCTCCAACACACACAGCCCCCCCACTACCCTAGCCAACCTCAGGGTCCTGCCCCCCAACGGGGCCCATTTCCCCCTCCCCCCCCCACACACACACACACTCAGGGTCCTGCTGCACGTGGCCCCCTCGGGTCCCCCCTGCTATCCCCTCCCTCCAGGGGATGCTCACAGCTCCCTGCTCCCCACAACACACACAGCTCCCCCACCCCTTTGGTCTTCCCCTGCACACTCCCCCCCCCCACGAAGCCCATTCCCTGCCCCCACTCATTCAGTGTCCTTCTGTACGTGGCCCCCTGGGGTCCCACTGCCCCGTCCCCGGCTCCCCACCGCCCCCGGTCCCCCACCTCCGTGAAGCCCCCGTAGGTGGTCTGGTAAAACTCATCCTCCTCCTCGGCCTCCAGCAGCCCGGCCAGCCGGTTCCCCGCTGTGCGGCGCGGCGCCCTGCTTCCCGCCAGGCTCATCGCCGCGCCGGACCCACGGGCGAGCGACTGCTCCGGCCTGGCCCAGGAAGAGCGAGCGCGCGCCGATGCACCGCAGAGAGATTGCGTTGCTCGGCCCCGCCAGCGCCGAGAGGAGTGGTCAGGGAAGAAAGATCGAGCCCTGAGAGATCGATGGCTACAAGAACGATCGAGCCCTGAGAGATCGATGGCTACAAGAACGATCGAGCCCTGAGAGATCGATGGCTACAAGAGCGATCGAGCCCTGAGAGATCGATGGCTATGCCTGAGCTCTGTTCCAATAGTCGCTTTACAGTCTCCCATCCACAAGTGGACCCAGCTCAGCTCTGCTTAGCTTGTATGAGCTACTAGACACCCAGCCCCCAGAGAGGCAACGAAAAAACCAGCTTGAATTCCATCTCCCCTGGAAACCTGCCTCCTGCAACTGGCCAGTCTCCCTACAGAGCCAAGAGACTCCCTGGCCCACCACAGGGGAGTCCTGGAACAGCCCCCAGCAGCCGTCATCACGGTCATCGTCAGCCCCCTCCACAAAAAAATTCACACCATTAGCTTAAAAATCATGATTGCATAAAAAATGATCCGCTTTTGGCCATTGGGTTTTTTAACCTAAGGCAGCATAACTTCCAGCTTTTTACAGCAGCCACAAGGCCTAGAAACTTACGTTATGAGCTAGGGCAGATGAAACTTTATTGTGGGAGGAGTCAAAGGTGTGACTTATTTAAGCCCCCATTTAAGCCAGTTCTGAGCTGGGGCAAGTGAAACTTCATTGTGGGAAGAGTCAAAAGCATAACACATTGAAGCCCTCAGTTGTAAGAGACCCTTACGGGTGCATACCTAAAACAAAGCCTAATAAAGTCTGCCCAGCAGGTGAGTGGAGACTTCAGCTAGGTATTGGGGGTGGGCAGGAAGTGCTACAGACACAGAAGCTGAGAACAGGTGGAGAATGAGAACCAAAAGTTAGCCTAAAGGAGTGAGCAGCTGAAAGCATGTGGCTGACCCCAGAAGAAACCACAGGAGAGGTTTTTTGGTCAGGAGTGCAGGCTGAAAAGTGCACGTGTGCCTGGTGCTGTGAGCAAAAAAAGCTTTTTCCTGCTATTTGCATTCAGGGGCCCAGGTCTTTGTACATTACTTGTGTAGAAGCAAAACTGCACCACAGAAATACCTGACTGTTTCCAATTTCTACTCCCCACTGGAACACCCAAAGGGCCCCAAAGTTTGGCTAGCAGCAAGTGTGGTCAAAAGAGGCAATAGTGCCCTTTTAAAAAATGAGAGCAAAGATTCTCATGTAATCACATGACTCCAGCAGCAGGGAGCTTAAAGAAAAACTCCAGATGCTGCAGCATTTGATATAAAATACCACTGAGATCAGTGCAGCAGTTAGAAAGATAAAAGCAAGAGTTGGAAATGCTGATGGTGAGATTTGGGAGGATACAAAATGGAGGTCCCTCATGACCCAACCCATGATCCATTGAGAGAGCATAAAGAGACACTATAAAAGCTGTTTCTGAACATTAACATTACTGCTTCCAGTCCTCCAGCAATATGTGGTCAGACTAAAAGAAATCAGCTGTGTGCTCCAGGGGCCTCAGTCCCTCAACTCAGACCATGCCTCATCCCTTATACCTGTACAATGTAAATGGAAAAGACTTCTGTCCCAGTTGGATTGCATGTCACACCTCCAAGTCTACGTGCTGCAAGTCCAGAATGAGGAGGTGTAACTTCACTGACCAAACCTGGCCTTCCGCCTCAGCCGCGGACCAAGGGGACTTGTAGGTTTTCTCACTCAGTCATTTTGTTGAAGCCACCTGGCAAATTGCCTAGTTCTTCTGGGAGCACTTGTGATCTCATAAATCCCTTGAGTTGCTGACTTTTTATGACAGCTCACTAGATTTCCCTGATGTGCTGCAGGAGTCGCCTTGGAACTGTATCTTGGGGATAAAAATTGAAACCAAAACATGAGCTGTTTAGAACGAGCTCCACTGATGGATGTTTCTCATTTTCCTCTTTCCTTGTTTTTATTGTGGTAAAAGCTGTTTGCATTGAAACATGCTCATTCAGGAGAATTCTTTGCCTGCAGGGATACCTTCCATCCAAAGAGCTCAAAACACTGCAAATATGAACTGATTATTATAGCTCCTGGCCCCCACCCCGAAGAGGTAGCTGGACTCTGGGGATCCAATAAAACAAACCTCAACCCAAAACACTGAGTTTCACTTGTGTTGAATGCAGGCCCATGAATCAGCTTCTGTTTATTTTAAATCTGGGCTCAGTCTTGTACAAAAGTTCTGGGGAACTTTCAAGGAAACTGATTTGAGCCTGAACTTTGGCACAAAAACAGGTTTTACATGATTTCAGGTATGTTAGTTTACATCTTCATAGATTCCAAGTCCAGAGGGAAGCATTATATGGTCCCCAAATTGTGGGGTGCACCCCCCCAACAGGGGTGCAGAGGAACATCATGTGGGGTGTAGCAGGGACAAAGCCAGCCCCCATGAGGGGGCAAGGAGAGAGAGCACCACCGCCCAGCTCAATTTGCACCCAGTCCCGCAGCTGAAGTGCCAACTCTGCCCTGGGTCCTGGAGATAACTTGGCCACTAGCCCCTGCTTATGGCCACTAGACCCTGCTCTCAGGCCCCATCCCTGGTCTGCCTACAACTCTGCTCCCAGCCTGGGGTAGGGTGCAGACACATTCTATGACTGGCAAGTTCCATGGGGTAGCCACGTCAGTCTAGTTCAGCAAAACAAACGAGGATTCTTGTGGCACTTTTTAAAGAGCAACAAATTTATTTATTGCATGAGCTTTTGTGGGAGAAAATTAGTGGTAAGGGGATGCACAAGAGGAAAGGTTTGGGGATCACTGTTCTAGTCTGACCTCCTGATTAACACAGGCCAGAGAATTGCCGTAAAATAATTCCTAGAGCAGATCTCTGCAAAAAGCCATCTGATCTTGATTTTAAAATTGCCAGTGGTCAAGAATGTACCATGGTAAAACCAGTGGTGGTAAAACCAATCTTCCCCTTCTGACACCATACTTCCACTGCAGACAATTGTGATGGCAGAAACAGGTTTGTGACCTCACATTGGAAATAACACTGATGGGTACTGGGAAGATGTATCCGGATTTAAGGAACAAAAAGCCATGGGCCAAATTCAGCCCTGGTGTAAATACAGTCCCATTGAACTCAACAATAGCAGTTCATCCACTAACACAGAAGATGAATTTGGTCCACAAAGAGAAATACACCAAATTTCACCTCTCAGCAGAATTGTCTCAGCTGAGAAAATTTTCTAAAATTTCCACAAGGCATGAATTGATCATTGTGTGTTCATTTCTGATGTCCCAACATAATTAACTCATCTTTGTTATAAATCTATATTTATAATATACTTGGAAGAAACTTAGAATGCTGAGCTGAAAATACATGATTAATTATCAGCTGATCTGCTGTGTTGCTAAAATATGTACTGTGACTCTAACTCTTTCTGCTTAGTTTAATTTGGAACCTACAGGATTTTTCACACTGCAGGATGTTCTATGGCATCTTGAGGAAAGATCATTTTAAAATTCAGATATGTAGAGTAACCTTCAGCATAAGTCCATGTCTATGCTACAAAATTAAGTCAACCTACGTCAACAGCCACCACAGTTATTGACTCGCCTGTGTGTGTGCACACTTGGCTCCTGGAATCGGTGCCGTGTGTCGTCACTAGGAGTGCTTGTATCAATTGTGGGACATCCTGAGACGGCTCCTGAAAGCCAGTAACAGTCAACATAAGTAATGCAGTATTTGCACTGACATAATTACATTGACCATGACTCTATGCTGCTTGGGAACAAGGTGGAGGTCCCGGAGGATTGGAAAAAGGCAAATATAGTGCCTATCTTCAAGAAAGAGAAGGAGGAGGATCTGGGGAACTACAGACCTGTCAGCCTCACCTCAGTCCCTGGGAAAATCATGGAGCAGGTCCTCAAAGAATCCATCCTGAAACACTTGGAGGAAAATAGAGTGATCAGGAACAGTAAACATGGATTCACCAAGGGCAAATCGTGCCTGACCAACCTGATTTCCTTCTATGATGAGATGACTGGATTTGTGGATGCGGGAAGAGCCGTTGACGTGGTATACCTCGACTTTAGCAAAGCTTTTGATACGATTTCCCACAGCATTCTCGTCGGCAAGTTAAGGAAGTATGGGTTGGATGAGTGGACCGTAAGGTGGATAGAAAACTGGCTAGATTGACAGGCTCAGCAGGTAGGAATCAATGGCTCGATGTCTAGTTGGCAACCGGTAACGAGTGGAGTGCCCCAGGGGTTGGTCCTGGGGCCAGTTCTGTTCAACATCTTCATTAATGATCTGGATGATGGGATAGATTGCGTGCTTAGTAAGTTCGCGGATGACACCAAGCTGGGGGGAATGGTAGACATGCTGGAGGGCAGGGACAGGATTCAGGGAGAGTTAGACAAATTGGAGAATTGGGCCATAAGAAACCTCAAGAGGTTCAACAAGGACAAGTGCAAAGTCCTGCACTTAGGACAGAAAAATCCCACACACTGCTACAGGCTGGGGACTGACCGGCTAAGTAGCAGCACTGTAGAAAAGGACCTGCGGGTTATGGTGGAGGGGAAGCTGGATATGAGCCAACAGTGTGCCCTTGTTGCCAAAAAGGCCAATGGCATTTTGGGCTGCATCAGTAGGAGTGTTGCCAGCAGATCAAGGGATGTGATTATTCCCCTCTATTTGGCTGCATCTACACTGGTAAATTAAGTCAACATAAGCTTGCTTAAGTCGACTTAATTTACCCTGCGTTTACACTACAGTTTTCTTAAGTCGACTTAAGCAGCTTGCTTAAGTCGATTTAAGGAAAATAAAGTCGACTTAATTAAAATTAAGTCGACTTTATAAAACCTCCTTTCCACTAGACCTAAGGCTTAAGT
>ML685905.1:1261592-1290679 GCA_007922175.1 Pelusios castaneus
CCTGCCCACCCTGCCCCTATGCCCTGCCAGGGTCCCTGTCCCCCTTTTCCCCATTGTACCTAGGTACAATGGGGCAAAGGCTGAGCCTCCTGGCATTGGGCAAGGGGTGCCCCCCCTGCCCCCGTGGACCTGCCCTAGGTCCCCCTAGCCCCACAAAGTCGACCTAGAGCGTCCAGTGTAGATGCTCTAGGTCGACTTTGTAAGTTCCCCTTCAAGTTGACTTTAATTTTCAGTGTGGACACACTAAGTCGACTTAACTAAGTCGACTTTAACTAAGTCGACTTAAATTACCCAGTGTAGACATAGCCTTAGGCACTGGTGAGGCCGCATCTGGAATACTGTGTCCAGGTTTGGGCTCCCCACTACAGAAAGAATGTGGACAAATTAGAAAGAGTCCAGCGGAGGGCAACAAAAATTATTAGGGGGCTGGGGCACATGACTTACAAGGAGAGACTGAAGGAACTAGGCTTATTTAGTCTACAGAAGAGAAGACTGAGGGGGGATTTGATAGCAACCTTCAACTACTTGAAGGGGTGCTCCAAAGAGGAGGGAGCTAGGCTGTTCTCAATAGTAACAGAGGACAGAACAAGGAGCAATGGTTTCAAGTTACAGTTGGGGAGATCAAGGTTGGATATTAGGAAAATCCTTCTCACTAGGAAGGTGGTGAAGCATTGGAATGGGTTACCTAGGGAGGTGGTGGAATTTTCATCTTTGGAGATATTTAACTTGGTTTGGTTAGACAAAACCCTGGCTGGGGTGATTTAGTGGGAGTGGTCCTGCTTTTAACAGAGGGTTGGACTAGATGACCTCATGAAGTCCCTTCCAGCCCTCTGATTCTGTGATTCTGTGAGTGATGTTGTGACTTGGGGCATAGGATCTCACTGCCACTCACATTTGGCTCAGTCACCCTCCATCCGAGTATGTTGGGCCAAGGGAAGTGGTTCTGCCTTTACACCACCAAGATCTGGTCAGGGGTCCAAGTAGGCGCTGGGCCCCCTACCCTCCCTCCTCAATGTACTCCTGCAAAGTTCAGGTTCTCAAAAGTGGGTGGCATGCACCTCCCCCCCCATTTAAAAAGTGAGGTGAAATAGCCATTTGGCTCTTCTGCTGCTGACTTCCATGTCTGGGAGACATTCATTTCAAGAAAGGACTGAAGCATGGATAACTACATCAGGAAGAGGCTTCAAGGGCATTATCAGGGGATTTTTCAGGGGTAAACAACTGGTGCAAGGTGTAATTTTCTACAGGAGCCCAGGCATGATACCATGGGAATGAATCAGTTTCCAGAAACAGTGAAATCCTGACCGCTATTGAATTACCTAAGTCGGTATTTGGCTATCTAAAGAACACAATAAAAACCAGGAAAGAATTTCACAGTCCTTTTTACACTAACATGACTAAGAGCAAGTGTCCATAAGATGAAACATGCTCTGATGAAAACAAGAAAATGGGTGGTTCACTGTACAGCTGTAGCAGTGAGAGTTCATCTCAGTGCAATGAGTTCATTAATGACGTGAGTTGGGTGGTCACTGGGCCTGGAGACCAAAGTATATCTGGAAACCCAGGTCAGGTGAAGAGGATCATTTGCCAGTCTATAGTACCTTTCATCTAAGTATTTTTCATCTCTACGTCCACTAAGAGCAGGACAAGAAATAATGGTTTTAGTGTGCATAAGTGAGATTCAGGTTAGATGTGGAAAAAACTACCTAACCCTAAGGAGAGTTAAGCACTGGAATTAACCTCCAAGGGAGACGGTGTAACCTCCATTGTTGGAGGGTTTTAAGAACAAGTTAAACAAACAACTGCCAGAGTGATCTAGGTATACTTAATCCTGCCTCCGCGCAGAGGATTGGATTAGATCAGTGTTTCTCAATGACTGATCTGCAGACAGGCAGCAGTCCCTGAGATCTCCCTGATACAGTTCAGGAAAGCTGCAAGCTGTTTGTTCTTTGGCATCAAAAAACTGAGCAACACTGAACTAAACTTCTTGAAGTCCCTTCCAGCCCTAACAAACAAAGAATCTAGTGACACTTTTAAAGACTAACAAATTTATTAACAAAGTGGTTACCCTGAACGAGGACTCAGTAAGTCGACCTGAAGCAGGTCCTCAAAGAATCCATCCTGAAACACTTGGAGGAAAATAGAGTGATCAGGAACAGTCAGCATGGATTCACCAAGGGCAAATCGTGCCTGACCAACTTGATTGCCTTCTATGATGAGATGACTAGATTTGTGGATGCGGGAAGAGCCGTTGATGTAATGCTATGGGAAACCGTATCAAAAGCTTTCCTCAAGTCAAGGAACTTGACTTGAGGAAAGCTTTTGATACGGTTTCCCATAGCATTCTCGTTGACAAGTTAAGGAACTGTGGGTTGGATGAGTGGACCATAAGGTGGATAGAAAACTGGCTAGATCAACGGGCTCAGTGGGTAGGAATCAATGGCTCGATGTCTAGTTGGCAACCAGTAACGAGTGGAGTGCCCCAGGAGTCAGTCATGGGGCCGGTTCTGTTCAACATCTTCATTAATGATCTTGATGATAGGATAGATTGCGTGCTTAGTAAGTTCGCGGATGACACCAAGCTGGGGGGAATGGTAGACACGCTGGAGGGCAGGGACAGGATTCAGGGAGACTTAGACAAATTGGAACACTGGGCCGAAAGAAACCTCATGAGGTTCAACAAGCGAAGTGCAAAGTCTTGCACTTAAGATGGAAAAATCCCATGCACAGCTACATACTGGGGACCGATTGACTAAGCAGCAGCACTATAGAAAAGGACCTGGGGGTTATGGTGGACGGGAAGCTGGATATGAGCCAACACTGTGCTCTTGTTACCAAAAAGGCCAATGGCATATTGGGCTGCATCAGTAGGAGTATTGCTAGCAGATCGAGGGATGTGAGTATTCCCCTCTATTTGGCACTGGTGAGGCCGCATCTGGAATACTGTGTCCAGTTTTGGGCTCCCAACTACAGAAAGGATGTGGACAAATTAGAAAAAGTCCAGGAGAGGGCTACGAAAATTATTAGGGGGTGGGGGCACATGACTTATGAGGAGAAACTGAAGGAACTAGGCTTATTTAGTCTACAGAAGAGAAGTTTGAGGGGGGATTTGATAGCAACCTTCAACTACTTGAAGGGGTGCTCCAACAGGAGGGAGCAAGGCTGTTCTCGGTAGTAACAGAGGACAGAACAAGGAGCAATGGTTTCAAGTTACAGCTGGGAAGGTCGAGGTTGGTTATTAAGAAAAACTTTCTCAGTAGGAGGGTGGTGAAGCATTGGAATGGGTTACTTAGGGAGGTGGTGGAATCTCCATCTTTGGAGATATTTAAGGTTTGGTTAGACAAAACCCTGGCTGATATGATTTAGTGGGAGTGGTCCTGCTTTTAGCAGGAGGTTGGACTAGATGACCTCATGAGGTCCCTTCCAGCCCTATGATGCTATGATTCTATGACCTAACTGCCCTTAAGTCAACTTAATAAAGTTGTCTTAAGGGATAATCCATGTCCACACTGTGCTTAAGTCGACCTAAGGAGTCCAGTGTGGACGGGGAATAATTTAGGTCGACTTAAGGATCCTTAAGAAATTCCTTAAGTTGACTTAATGAAAGCTTAAGTTGACCTAATAACAACCGCCCATTAGGTCAACTTAAGCTTTAAATCAACTCCTTAAGACGACTTAAGGATGGTGTGGACAGGGAGTAACCCTTAAGTCAACTTTATTAAGTCAACTTAAGGGCAGTTAGGTCGACTTAACAAAGTGGACTAAGTTGACTTAAAGTTAAAGTTAAGTCGACTTAGTCCACTTTGTTAAGTCGACTTAAAGCTGACCTTATTAAGTCAACTTAACAAAGGCGATTTACCTTTTCTGGTGTAGACATAGCCCTTGTTTGTTTTGCTGAACTAGACTGACACAGCTACCCCTTGGAACTTACAGCCCTAAAATCTTATGATTTTATTATCTCAAATTAATGCCCAGAACCCCATGCCAGCTAGGTATTAATGCTTCCATTTTACAGATTTGAAAACTGAAGCACAAAGCAGGGAGGTGATTTGCCCAAAGTTACACAGCAAGTCTTTGCAGAGAGGAGACTAAAACTCACATGGGTGACATGGGCTAACAGTAAAGATGAGCTGGGATGAATTAAGTAATGTGCACAGTGCTTGGTCCATGGAAAGTTGAAGTATGGTTATTATTCCTTGAGAGGTCCTCTCCAACAGACCTGATATCATTGGCAAAGCAACAGTGTAAAACTGGCATCACCACTCGTGTACAGGGTAGTGAGAATGACCAGCTCACAAGAAGAAATTAACTAGACTTATAAATCACAGCTCTAGATCAAGGTGGGGGCGAGGGGAAGGGGTGTCAGCATGGTCTCAATGCTGCAAAGTCCTTTGTTGGAACAGCCCCCTGCATGAGGCCCCTTTGAAGACAAAAGGCTAGGTGAGGGCAGGACACAAGAGCCTCTCTTCACAGAACTGCCTGAAGGATGCAAACTGTAGCTGAGTTAGGAGTTTTCTCCTGATTCTCTGGATGGCAGCAGAAATAATTAGTAGATTAGTAGAAATGTGCCGTAATTCACAAGGCCAAGCTATCCCTTCTTTCGTGATTGATTGTTGCTAAAGAAAAGAAGATTGGGTCTGTCTGAAATCTCCCCATCATCTGTCTTTCCTAATCTGTGCTGTCAGCTTGTTGTTTTGCCCATAGGGGGCAGCCGCTTTCTAATCTCTGCCCATAGAGTGCTAGGCATCCCAAACAGACCTATTATTACCCTGATGTGGGAAATGATAGGATCAGTTCTCGGAGCTGACAGATTGGAAAGGACAGGGGTGTAATGCAATGCTTTGTTTCAAGGGTTGTAGCCTGTCTGAGTCACCAGTTAAAATAAAGCTATGCTTAATTTGACAGGGAGCTTTCAAAACAAGGACTCCCCCAGCAGCTGCAGAGGTCCCATTCTGTTTTCACAACAGAGGGTCTTACCAGTGTGAACATAGAGTTTCCCTCATCGCACTGACTCAGTTACAAATAATACATGGCACGTCTGACCTCCATAGCGCTTCAGGAACATTCGCTATTTAATGATTCCCTTCTCCCCATGCCATACAGGGGTTAGATATGTGTTATTATCTGCACTTTATAAAACGTAAGAATGAAGCACAGAGGTTAAGTGATTTGCCCAAGGCCAGAGAGTCTATGTCAGACCTGAAATTAGAACTCAGGTGTTCCTATTCTGTTCGCAGATAACTAAGGCACGCCTCTCTGTCAAAGATAGCGGTGTATAATCTATTGACCCTTTAATCATAGAATCATAGGGCTGGAAGGGACCTCATGAGGTCATCTAGTCCAACCGCCTGCTAAAAGCAGGACCACTCCCACTAAATCACCCCAGCCAGGGTCTTGTCTAACCGAACCTTAAATATCTCCAAAGATGGAGATTCCACCACCTCCCTATGTAGCCCATTCCAATGCTTCACCACCCTCCTACTGAGAAAGTTTTTCCTAATATCCAATCTCGACCTTCCCAGCTGTAATTTGAAACCATTGCTCCTTGTTCTGTCCTCTGTTACCATCGAGAACAGCCTAGCTCCCTCCTCTTTGGAGCAACCCTTCAAGTAGTTGAAGGTTGCTATCAAATCTCCCCTCAGTCTTCTCTTCTGTAGACTAAGGCCTTGTACACACGATCAGATTATCGCGCATTAAAGCTCATTACCGCGCGATAGCAACAACGGCGTACACACGTGCAACAGGGCTCTTGCGCGTTAAGTGCCTTGTTGTCGCGCAATCCAACAACCACTCCGACGAGAGTGGTAACAGCTGTTGCGGATCATATATTGCGCGTTTGAGCTCGTGTGTACGCTTACCGCGCATTGACTGGAGTCCGGAACTGTCCCAGCATTCCCAAGTCGTCCTCTCTGGTCTCCCCCCCCACCCGCTCTGTGGCCGTGACGAAACTGTCCCCGCCCTGCCCCGAACTTATTCCCGGGATTTTCAAATTTCAAGTCTGTTTCACTTCCTGCTCTCTTCCTCGTGGAGTGTGTTTGTGCTCCGATCATCAGTAGCAATGGCGGCCCGCCGTGGAAGACGCGCACCCCTTTGGAGCACAGCAGAGGTGCTGGACCTGATCAGCATCTGGGGAGAGTCCGCCGTGCAGGCGCAGCTACGCGGCAGCAGGAGGAATTATGACACATTTGGCATAATTTCTCGGGCCATGTCAGAGAGAGGGCATGATAGAGACACAGTGCAGTGTAGATCAAAGGTGAAGGAGCTCAGAATTACCTATCACCGAGCGAAGGAGGGAAACCGCCGTTCTGGATCAGCGCCTGCAACATGCAGGTACTATAAGGAGATAGAAGCCATCCTCAGCGGGGACCCCACAACCACTGCCAAAAGTCCCGTGGACACTTCAGCCCCTCCTCGTCCGGTGATTGCCAGAGCCGAGCAGGATGAGGACGTTGTTGAGGAGGAGGAGGAGGAGGAGATGGAGGATGACACGGAGGAAAGCGCAACCGCGTGTAGCCAGGAGCTCTTCAGCAGCCCCGCTGAGACGTCCACCCAAGGCTTGAACTGCAGCTTGTTCTCTGAGGCGGCAGAGGGGGGTTCAGGTAAGTTTCTCCTTCATTCAGCTCTGCTCCTGCTAAAATATCATTGTCTGGGGTGGGGGTGCTTGCGGGTCCCCGCTCTGCACGCTATTTACTCTGCATTCATTAGCAGGGCATCAATACAAGCAGTGATTGTAAAATAATCATCTGCATTTAGGTCAGAAAAGGTTTCCTCGATGTACCTCCAGAGCCTAATACTCAGGTTAGATGGGAGAGCGTTTGTGTCTGCGCTCCCAAAGACGGACACTCTGCCTCTCCAGCTGCAAAGCACAGCCCTGGGAACCATGGCAGCACACAGTGCAGCAGCATACGGTCCCGGCCTGCTACCGGCGGCATGTAGGAGATGTATTCTAGATGGAAGGGGCACTCTGAGGAGAGGGATATTGGGTTCCATCTGTGTGCCCTCTTCCGATTCTTAGCCCCCGGTAAGCCGTCTACTAGAATGTACCTTGTCTGCTTCAGCGCAGCGTAGTGTGTTGACCGCCCTGTACCTTCCAGTGGAATGTGCTACTGGAAGGTTACATTGGCTATCTATGCTATGTGTTAACAATGTCTATATTGTTATTTTTGTATTAGAATTGAGCTTCACAAGGCCGGTGTCTACCCCAGCTGACCGAATGAGAAACATTAGGCGGCGTTCTCGAAGAAACAGGGAGGATATGTTTAATGACCTGCTGAAAGCAACACAAGAATCCGCAAGGGAGAATAGAGCCTGGAGAGAGGAATCCCAGCAGAGGAGGCAGAAACACAGGGACGAACTGATAAGCGTCATGAAGGAGCAAACAGAACTGCTAAAGAACATGATAGCTTTGCAGTCCCAGGCGATAAATGTCCGGGCTCCACTCCAGACAGTTCAGCCGTGTATGCCTCCCACACACCGCAGTCCCTCAAAGCATTTCTTTGAAGGCCACCCTCCACCCCGGTACAGGACAACATCCAGCCCCCCCCCCCCAAGCTACTTTTACGAGACCCGGAGCTACACCAACCTGTAACCCCACCCCCATCTTTCAGGTTTCAATAAAAACAGTAACAAAAACTTTGAAGAATGCATTTATTTATACACATTACTGAAATGATCCTAAGGTGCACCTCATGCGTCATGTAACTTAACTAGGGAAGGGCATCATTGAAATGCTCCCTGAGTGCCTCCCTTATGCGAGCAGCTTCTCCTTGTGCCACCCTAATACTCCTAGTGGCTGGCTGCTCGAATGCTTCCTCGAGGCGCTGTGCCTCCGTAGCCCACGTAGGGGAAAACTTTTCTCCCCTACTTTCACAAATGTTATGGAGGACACAACATGACGCAATCACGGCAGGGATGTTGTCCTCCGCCAAGTCCAGCCTCCCATACAAACAGCGCCAGCGCCCTTTTAAACGGCCGAAGGCACACTCCACAGTCATTCTGCAGCGGCTCAATCGGTAATTGAACCGCTCCTTGCTGCGATCAAGGTTCCCAGTGTAGGGTTTCATGAGCCATGGCATCAGTGGGTATGCTGGGTCTCCGAGGATGACTATGGGCATCTCCACCTCCCCCACTGTTATTTTTTGATCAGGGAAAAAGGTGCCCCCTTGCAGCTTCCGGTACAGACCAGTGTTCCTGAAAATGCGGGCATCATGCACCTTTCCCGACCACCCAGCATTGATGTCCGTGAAACGACCCTTGTGATCCACGAGTGCTTGCAGCACCATGGAGAAGTAGCCCTTCCTGTTTATGTACTCCGTCGCGAGATGGTCTGGAGCCAAAATAGGGATGTGTGTGCCATCTATGGCTCCCCCGCAGTTAGGGAATCCCATGGCAGCAAAGCCGTCCACAATCTCTCGAACATTGCCCAATGTCACTGTCCTCCGTAGCAGGATGCGATTGATGGCTTGGCACACTTGTGAGAGGGCTAATCCGACGGTGGTCCTCCCGACTCCAAACTGGTTTGCAACGGACCGATAGCAGTCGGGAGTCGCCATCTTCCATACAGCAATCGCAACACGCTTCTCCACAGTTAGGGCTGACCTCATGTTGGTGTCTTTCCGTCGCAGGGCAGGGGCCAACTCTGAGCACAGTTCCAGAAAGGTTGCTTTCCGCATTCGAAAGTTCTGTACCCACTGCTCGTCATCCCACAGCTGCATAACAATGCGATCCCACCACTCGGTGCTCGTCTCTCGCGACCAGAAACGGCGTTGCACCGTGTGCAGATGATCGGTGAAGGAGCTGAGCAACGCGGTGCTGTTGCTCTGCATGGCATCGATCAGCCCCTGCTCCTCGGTGTCCTCATCTGACTCGGAGCTCATTGCGTACTGAGCAACAAGCCGAGATGTATTCAGAATGTTGAAGGCGACAATGGAGATCATAGCAGGATCCATGCTGTCGCTGTAGCGATTGATTGCAAGTGGTGCGTTGCGTCACTGCAATGTTGAAAATAGGCGCGAGTTGCTATTGGCAACGAGGAAGACGCTAGGGGAACACAAAGCACCATGGGAAACTGAGAGTTTACCCATGGCGCTTTGCGTTCCTTTCCTTCATCCCATGATTCATAGCGCCGATTCAGGGAAAATGGAACGATGGGATAGGTGCCCAGAAGTCATTGCGCTCAACCGTGATAATGCGTGTAATTTTGTTGCGTTGCAGGGAGCAACGTGTGTACGCGTTGTCCCGCAATAAAGGTCACGTGAGTTTTGTAGCGCGATTGCCTTGTTGCGCTTTAATCTGATCGTGTGTACATAGCCTAAATAAACTTAGTTCCTTCAGTCTCTCCTCATACATCATGTGCACCAGCCCCCTAATAATTTTCGTAGCCCTCTCCTGGACTTTTTCTAATTTGTCCACATCCTTTCTGTAGTTGGGAGCCCAAAACTGGACACAGTATTCCAGATGCGGCCTCACCAGTGCCGAATAGAGGGGAATTATCATATCCTTCGATCTGCTGGCAACACTGGCATCTTTCATCCTAAAAATCTTTGCAAGATGGAATTATTGACTTCATCATTGAAATGCAACCAGTTCTGGGGTGGAATGCAGCATTGGTTTAGCATCTCACAGCAATGCTACATGACAGAAAGTGAAGAAGAATATCATAACCAAGTGAAACTGCAGCGAGAATTTAGAGATACAAAATTGAATTATCCCAGATTTACTCAGGACCTCTTAGTTTTGTGTCAAGAGCCAGAGATCTCTAATGCTGTCCAAGAATGGACATCGAGTGCATGCTTTCATCTGACATTGCAAGACGATGCCGCAGCCCAATGTAGTATGACATTATACCAACACACCATCAAATCACTGGGATAGGATGATGCACCAAGAAGAACATTACACCAAAAGGCGACATGCCAAAATTGCACTGCGAGATGACAGGCCATAATGCAGCATAACTGAGGCCAGCCCAACTGTGGGTCATGATGAAACTCTCCCGAAGTACACAAACATGGCATCATGCACTTGCCATGATTTGACAGGACAACTTTGTGTTAAAATACAAGCAGTTAGTGTTGCAACCATTACATCTTGCTGGGTTGCAATATGGCAGCAGGGACCTGTCATTCTAGGCCTGAAAAGGCCAAGCCATCTTGCAAAATACATGACTCAAATCTAACCTTTAAAAATATATTGTAGGAAGGCCATGTACACACTACAGACTTGTCCCGCAATAACTTTTATTGAGGGACAAGGAAAGCGCTATAAATATAGCGCTTTCTCATGTACACATTGCTGCTTCTTTAGCAAAGGAGCATTCACCGTGTGAATGCTCCTTTGCGAAAGAAGAGCAGTGCATGGTGGGCACCTGTCCCACCATGCACTGCCCACAGCCAGCCCCCTAGCCCAGCTGCAGGACTTCCCGTGGCAGTGGGGGCTGCGTTGCCAGCCCCCGCTGTCATCTGAAGCCCCGAGGCTGAGCTGGGGGCTGGCCCGAACCGGCGAGGGTTTGAGCCAGCCCCCCAGCTCAGCTCCCAGGCGTCGGACCGGAGCCGGCCCCCCAGCTCAGTCCAGAGGTTCGGGTGGCAGCAGAAGCTCCACCGGAGCTTTTGCCGCCACCCGATCCCCGATGTCAATTTCACTGCTCAGCCGGTTTGGCACTCTGGGACATTTCCGGAGGCTGTCAACAGTGCAAAAAGCGTCCACACAGGCTGTACCACGGAACAACTGTTCCGTGGTAAGCCTTACCACCCTCGTTTAGGTGGTTTACATGTTGCGCGGCAAGAGGGCTGTTGCCGCACAACAAGACGCTTTAGTGTGTGGACACTTTGATTGTTATCGCGCGGTAAGGAGCCTTACCGTGCAATAACTTTGTAGTGTGTACAAGGCCTAGGGCTTTGATACACGTGTGTTTTAGTAGTTACTTGATGATGTCTACATCTATATTGTTAAAGCGTAGCAAGGTAAATGAACTGCTTCCCTATCTGTTACTATTGTTCTATTACAAGAGGTCAAAGGGGAACATTAACATCTAGATGGAGCTTTGATGTACCAATGTAAACTGTCCATAACGGGGCTAATGCAGCTAATTACCTGTGGTGCCCAAGAGGTAAAGATTTTACTTCAAAGGACAATACACATTGCTATTCTCCACTTAAGGAAGTTCTGTGAACTGTCATCAAAGCCCACATGAAGAAATTACCTGAAAATGCCCACCTTGCTACAACTATAAAAGGAAGTTGGAAACATAATCCCTTGGTCTCACATCTGTCCAAGTTTCTCAGGGAAAGTTTGGGCCACAGGATTGCGATCCCAGCCAGCACCGGCTTGGAACACTTGGACTATTTAGCCTATATTCCTTCGAACTGGATTTCTAACAACTGAAGCTGTTGAAACAAGGACTTAAACCCATCCAGGTATTGGATGTGAGCCAAAGATCTGCAAACTTCAAATTCTACTGGAAACCTGATATATTGGACTTTCAATCGTTGTATGTATGTGATTGTTTTAACCCTTTAACAGTACTCTCAGAGTTTGTTTCTTTCCTTGTACAATAAACCTTTAGTTTAGTTACTAGACGATTGATTGGCAGCGTGGTATTTTGGGTAAGATCCAAACCTATACTGTTCTGTGTAATGTGGCTGACCCTTTGGGGGTCAGGAGAAACCTTTTTGGGTAAAGAGCTTGGAGTTTTAAGCAATTAGTCTCTTTACCAGACCCAGTGGCTGTATTGGGAACTGTTGGCTGAAATGCAATAAAGGAGGCTGAGTACACTGTTAAGCCAGAAAGATTCTTTCCGCAAGAATCAGGCAGCATAGATAATACTGAAGAGGTTTATTCACGATACCGGGAAGACTGACAGGACAGCTTCAAATTGGTGATGTTACAGTGGTCAAATATATATGCTTCTTTGTCAGTTACATAATCCACTTGGAATTCTTTACCTGTTTACTTACAAGTACAGACTTCTGTGGCACTTTTAAAGACTAACAGATTTATTTATCGCATGAGCTTTAAAAGTGCCACAGGACTCTGTTGTCTTTCTACAATAGACTAACACGGCTACGCCTTTGGAATTTAAGTACAGACTTGTTCCACCCAGAGAGGACAGAGGTGATAATGACCGATGCAGAGACACTTTAATTACATTAAAGGCCCTATGGCTACATTTAGGGTGGGGTGGGAGGATGGGATGGAGAGGAGGGTCCTTACAGCTAGTCAGAAATGTATTGTTCCCATATAAGCCAGAATTTCTCAATAGGCAGCTAGCCACTGCCTTACTGATTGTTCACAGCATCCTTGTCCTTGGGTGGGTCTGGTATGATTGTTAACCTGAGTTTCATTCCACAACTTACTGACAGGAAAAGTATCCAAGCTGTAACAGACAAGACCTGACAGAGAAAAGTCTACAGAGACAGAAAAAACATTAAAGCCTAACAACACTTTGTGATTCCAAAGGGGTAGCCGTGTTAGTCTATTGTAGGAAGACAACAGAGTCCTAACACGGCTACCCCTTTGGAATTTGGCTACATGGAGGGCACTGAATACAGCCGTTTGAAGTGGAAATCCATTAACAAGTGCCACAGGACTCTGTTGTCTTCCAACACTTTGTGATGACTTCTTGATAACCAGTGTGGGGAATCAGAAGCATTGTTTGTGACTGGTGGGGGAGTTTAACTCCAGATAACCCACCAGTGTTGGGAGAATCTGCTCTCCTTTTTGCAGCTTGCCCTGATCTTTGCATATTCAGGTGGTTATCCCAGGAGGCCCGGGTTACATGACCCACAGAGACTGTCATGTAGTATTGTGACAAGATGGTGTGGTCATGCAGATGGCATGATGATACTCTACATAGGCACTCTTGTCTTGGCATGATATGCCAAACGGACTAGTGATGCAATGTGATGTCATTCTTTGTTGCCATATGGTCAAAAGACCACATTTAGGTGTCAGGGTATATTGATGTTATACATGAGCATTGCCTAGCAATGCAACATGATATGGTTTCTTGTCAGAATATGCTAGCATCAAACAGAAGTCCATGGTGTATTGTTGCGGTGCCAAGATGTGCTAAACACTGGCCTAGAGTTGCAACTTGGTTATGTTTCTCACGATGAAATGGTGCTGCAGTTCCACAAGTCATGATGTCATCCAGTGAAGTCAGCACATGACTTTATGACATGTTGCAAAGAGATGGAGAGGTTTAGATATGATGTGGTGATTTGATCCACTGTGGCAATGACAGGTGAGGATGTAATACAGTAACTATTTTAAGTGAAATGGTGTTTACTCCCTTTGTTTTAAACTGGTTGAAGTTAATGGATCTCTGATTGCTCTTGGTGAACTCTGTGTCTAGGGTAATACATGAAATCTCCCTTTGACTTGGAGTGCAGATGACAGGCTACAGAAATAAACTGTTCAAGTTAAACTTGCCTTAACATACACTTTGACCCAACAATTATACATGGCTCATGGAAATTTAGTACCTCTTGCTATGAAGTAAGGATTAGACTCTTACCAAGTAGAAAACTCATTCTTATAAACTGCAAATCCCAGATCTCTCAACTCAGCTAGGGACACAGCAATTTCAGGAGGTCATGGCATGATATCATGATGCAGTAAGGTCAACACATCTCAGTGACAATGGGATGAAGTTAGGATGTGAGGGGCTTGAGGTGACATGGTGAAGGTAGATCATGTGCTGTGGGAGTGTGGTGAGGTCAGGACATGAGGCACCATGGCTACGCAGTATGGTCAAGATGTGAAGTGCCACAACGAGATCAGGGCACATTGTTGCATGATGCAATAAGGAGGAGACACAGTGAGATCTGGCTGTGAGACGCTGCAATGGCAACAGGGAGGTCAAGCCATGTGATGCCAAGACCTGATGAGGACATGACCGAGGGTGCTACATGCCATGATGTGATGATGTCAGGACGCAAGGTGCCATAGCAACAGGGTGAGGTCAAAACACCATGGGGAAACAAATGAAGTCAGAGTGACATGTTATGTTACCATGGCAACATCCCAGGATCACCCATGATGCGCCAAGCCCAACCCTTGACATCATCAGCCTGGAGGAGGTTATCATTCTTTTGGCGGGGGATGGGGAGAGGCTCCTCCACTGTCATGTGACCCATGGTAGCCTCCACGATGGCTTCAGCCGGCCTCTTCCTTGCGCATGCGCGGCAGCTCGCCACCCAAACGCCCAGCCTAATTCCTCCGGGCAGGGTTTAGCAACAACAAGGCAGTGCCGGCCGCGCGCAGCCGGACTCCTTATCATCACCGGCCCCTCTTGTTCGCGCCGAGTGGTTCGGTCCGAAGCCGGTCGGGTCCAGCGTCGGTGGGAGAAAGCCACCCTGCCTAGGCCCGAATGGTGCGGCCCTGAGCCGCGGGCGGAGCGGGCCGGGCGGCACCAAGTGAGGGGCCGGGCGGGGGAGCTGCCGGCGGCCGGAGGGCTGCTGGAGTGGAACAGGGAGAAGCTGCAAGATGGCGTCGGCCGGGCCGGAGTCCGGGGGCAGCAGCAGCAGCAGCGCCGGCATGGCGGGTAAGGGGGCCTGGCGGGGGGGGGCCGCGGGGCGGGGGCCCGCGGCGGCGGCCCCGGCCGCCTGCCGCGGGGGGAGGGGGGGGATGGGCAGGAGCTGGGTCCCTCCCCCCCGCGTGGCTCTGTTCCCTCCCCATGCCCTGGCTGGGATGACTCCTTCTCCTCCCCCTTTCTCTGACTGTGGGGCAAGTGCCAGGGCTGTTGGGGGGGGGGCTCCTGCCATTGCCTCTGTAATGGAGGGAAAGGGGCTGGAGTTTGCAAACACTTCCCTTGTAGGGCTCTTGCGTGGGATGGGCCTGGTGCTGAGGGCAGGGTGGATTATGGGGTGATGCGAGGTGGGGTGCTGAGTGCACCCCCCTCTGTGCCCTCTGGGGGGTGTTCAGGCAGCCTTACTGGGCAGTGGTTGCTCTTCGGGACCCAGCAAGGTGCTGCGGGCATGTAAATTAGTGTTGAGGTTTGTTTTATGAAGAGGATCCACATCTGAGACATCAAGGCAAAAATTCTCTTTTCTCTGTTTACCGGGGTGTGGTGGGTTTTTTTTTTTTTTTTTGTTTAAACATTCATTGCCTTTGATGCCCTGGTCTCTTTTCTTTATTAACTCTAGCTGAACCAGAAATGGTGACAGGAGCACTGAATGCCATGGCCAGGCCTACTGATGGAGGCTAGTAATAATAAAAATGGGCTTGTGGCTGTCAGCCGCTTCTGGGAGAGAATGGGGCAGATACTTATATATACCTCCATGTTGCATATTCAAAACATTTCACAGACACTCATTTTTGCAAAACAAACAAGGAGTCTGTTGGCACTTTTAAAGACTAACAAATTCATTTATCTCATAAGCTTTCCTGGGAAAAGATCCCACTTTGTCAATCTTCAAGCATCTGATGAAGTGGGATTTTCTCCCACGAAAGCTCATGCTATAAATAAATTTTAGTCTTTAAAAGTGCCACCAAACTCCTTGTTTTGCTGGACTAGAGTAACACGACTACTCCTTTAGAACTTATTTTTGTGGTATCGCTGGGGAGTAACTGAGCAGCACCATCCCCTTTGGGTTGGGTCTGTAATAACAGGCCAAGCCAAACACCTCTGTAGCCTGTGGCTATAGTGCAAGCTAACTGTTTAAAAAGACCTTTAGTTTACATTACAACCGATCAGTCTACCCTTTATGACCTGTTTACATATGTAACCTTGTTTTACCATTTACTGCACAAGCTTTATAATCTTTCCATCTTCTCTTCTCCCTCTTGCCCATCCCTTGTGGCTTTGTCAACTAGTGTTGGAAATCTCCCTGAGTGGTAACAATGGCGGAAGCTCTGCTGTCCATATCTTTGTCACAGTGTATCTAGAGGTGCTCTAAGCAGCATTAAGGCAGTAAAAATGCTGCCTACGCTAGTTCTCCCATTGTTGTTGCCAATTTAGGGGAGAAAAAAAAGTTTAAGCCACGTACACAGTACAGACTTGTCCCGCAATAAGTTGCTGGGGGACAAGCAAAGCTTTATAACTGTAACGCTTTTCCCCCATACACACAGTAATCCTTCTAACGAAGAGGAGCGTTCACATGTTCCTTTGAATTTTTGTTAGAAGAAGCAGTGTATGGTGGGCACCTATCCCACAATGCACTGCAGGAGCCAACCTTTGGGCTGGCAGTGGGGCTCAAGCTGCTGGGAGCTCAGGCTTCCCAGCAGCAGCTGAGCCTGGGCTGCGGAACCTCCACGGCAGCTGGACTCAAGACACTGGGAGTGCCAGCACTCCTGGCAGCTAAAGCCCCACCGCCATGAGGATTCCCTCTAGCAAGTGGGGACTAGCAACCCTGGGCGGCTTCTTTAAAGCTGCCGCCTAGGCTTGGCGTTCCTGCTTGGGAGCCACCAGCCTGGGCGGCAGGCAGTGGGTCTCAAGCCACCAGCGGCAACGGAGCTCCAACCCTGGGGAAGCTCTGCAGCAGCGGGGCTTCCCCAGAGCCGGGGCGCCCTGCCGGCGACTTGAGCCCTGCTCCTTTGGGGCTTCCCTGGGGCTGGGGCGCTCTCGACCGCTGCCCTGGGAAACCCCAAGGGCAGCAGGGCTTCAGCTGCCGAGAGCTCAGGCCCTGGGCAGGCAGCTTCAGCCCTGCTGACTGCTCGGGCAGCAGCCGGCGAGGCTGAAGCCACACCTGCTTGGGAGCTCCCACTCGGGAGCCCCAAGCAAGGGTGGCAACCAGCAGGGCTGAAGCTGTCCAGGCAAGGGTGCTCCTGCTTGGGAGCCGCAAGCCTGGGTGGCCAGTCCCTGGTCACCACCAGGGTTCCTGATGGCTCCAACAGCAGTGGCGCTCCTGTGGCAGTTAGAGCAGTGAAACTGACAAGTATGACAGCTCCGGTGTCCCAGAGTGGCCTTGATTGGCACTCTGGGACATTTCCAGAGGGTGTCAAAAGCGCAAGGAGCGTATACACTGGCTCTAGCACGGGACAGCTGTTCCGTAGTAACCCTAACCACGCTCGTTTAGGTTGTTTACTTGTTGCGCAGCAAGGGGGCTATTGCTATGCAACAAGCAAGATTGTAGTGTGTACGCTGGGGGTCGGCAACCCCCGGCACGCGTGCCAGACCTCGCACGTGGGCCAAGCCTGAGCGGCATACGGCTCTGCTCAGGCTCCACCGCTGGCCCGGCCCCCCAAGGGCGGCCTGGCCTCCACTCACCCAACAAGCAGCTGCAGTGTGTGGCTGATGGCCCCTGATGGCTGCACCCCCTGCTGGGCAGAAGCGCTGGAGGGGAACGGGGTGGGGCGGGTTGGCCCGCCCAGAGCCGCGCCACTGTCGGCAGGACAGAGTTGGCCTCGGCCATGGCCAGCAAGAGGGTGGGTTGGCTCGGCCCGCCCGGAGCCACCACTGCTGGCAGGAGTTGGGGCTGGAAACCAGAGGTCACCCGCCAGCAGTGACGGCTCTGGGCAGGCTGAGCTGACCCGCCCTCTTGCCGGCCATGGCCAGGGCCGGCTCTGTCCTGCCGGCAGCAGCGCGGCTCTGGGCGGGCGGACCCGACCTGCTCTACTCCACTCCCCTCCAGCTGCCCTGCTGCCCAGCAGGGGGCGGGGCCAGCAGGGGCCATCTGCTCTGCGCCACTGCTGCTGACGGGAGCCAGCCCCGGGGCCGGGAACCGGAGGCCACCCGCTGGTGGGTGCCTGCTGTGGCCCCAGCTGGCAGGGCACCCGAGGCCTGGCCCTGCTCCCGCCCCCTTTTAGCCCCATCCCCAGCACCTGCTGAGGGTGCGGTGGGCAGGGCTGGCATGGGGGCCGGTGAAGGTTGCTGACCCCTGGTGTACGCGCTCAGCCTTATTGCGCGGTAAAGCTTCTTACCAGGCGATAAGGCTGTAGTGTGCACAAGCCCTTAGTGTAGACCACTGTGGCCTTCGATGCAAGTGATTGCCATTAAGCTTTTGACTGTCTTGTGACTTGTAAGGTTGTCCATTATTTGACTCAGTAGCAACTACTAGTTTAGACCAGTAATTGTTCTTTCTCTTTCAAACGATAATTGCCTTATCTTGTGATTGTATTGCTGTGCCACAGGAGGATGCAAACTGTGGTCTTGAATTCGGCAGCAGTCTCCTCAAGGGTAATTCCAAAGCTGTAGCCTTGTTCATCTAGTTCAGCAAAATAAACAATGAGTCCTGTGGCACTTTTGAAAACTAACAAATGTATTTATCGCATGAGCTCTCATCTGACAAAGTGGGATTTTCTCCCACGAAAGCTCGTACAATAAATACATTTGTTAGACTTTAAAAGTGCCACTGAACTCCTTGTTTGTTTTAAAGGATTTATTGGTGCTCTCTCCAGCAAACACCTGCAGGGAAGCACTCAAGGATTAGCATTGTCAGGCTCCACAGGAAGTGGCGTATAGCCTTTCTCAGGCCTTGTACACACTACAAAGTTATTACGGGGTAAGGCTTCTTACCGCGCGATAACAATCAAAGCGTCCACACACTAAAGCTTCTTGTTGCACGGCAACAGCCCTCTTGCCGCGCAACATGTAAACCACCTAAACGAGGGTGGTAAGGCTTACCACGGAACAACTAGCCTGTGTGGACGCTTTTTGCGCTGTTGACAGCCTCCGGAAATGTCCCAGAGTGCCAAACCGGGCCACTCTGGGACATTGGAGCTGTCAAATATGTCAATTTCACTGCTCTAGCTGAGCAGTGAAATTGACATCGGGGATCCGGTGCCGGTGGAGCTTCTGTTGCCACCCGAACCCCTGGACTGAGCTGGGGGGCCGGCTCCGATCTGAAGCCCGGGAGCTGAGCTGGGGGGCTGGCTCAAACCCTCGCCGGTTCGGGCCAGCCCCCAGCTCAGCCTTGGGGCTTCAGATGACTGCGGGGGCTGGCAACGCAGCCCCTGCTGCCACCGGAAGCCCTGCAGCTGGGCTAGGGGGCTGGCTCTGGGCAGTGCTTTCCTTGTCCCGCAATAAAAGTTATTGCGGGACAAGTCTGTAGTGTGTACATGGCCTCAGACAGAACAAGCCTTGTAGTTGGGTATTAAAAAGGCTTGTTAGCTTGGAGATGGAGAGTGCACTCACTCTTTCCCTGCAATACAACTAATACCACTTCAAGCCTTGGCATGGCTTATTAGGGCGCTATCCACACTGTTGCACATGTTACTATTTACCCTCTGGCATATTGCTCAATTACTGGCTTCTCTCCGCAAACATGAAGGGGATGAAATGTTTCTTTGAAATTTCCATCCTTTCCTCCTTTCGGTCTAGTCACGCAGGGTTTCCCCCACCCTCTCTGCATGACATGCAGATGCCTCTCCTTGTTTGTTTTTTAAACTGTATGTGGAAACACCCAAGACAGATCACACCTTGTTCCTTTCACTTTGAAGTGGGACAGTGTGTGCCAAAAGTGTCAATTTGGGACTTTTAGATGTTTGGTTCTCCCTGCATTCCCTGCAGCAGTCATTCCATAGATAAAGTTCTGACTGAGTTTTCAGTGTAACTGATTTTTGGGCCCCTCTTTCAAATGGCCAAACAAAGGAACATAGCCGGAGACCTAGACTGATTTTGAGAGCAGAGGTAGAATTTTTCTGACAGATTTGAAGCGAATTAGCCAACGGGGTTGTTAACCAAAACAATTAAAAATGCTTTCAGCTTCTTCCATGGGGGGGGGGGGGGGTGGAATTTAAAAAGCATAGAGAAAGGTATCTTGAGTTTATCTCAACTAGTGAAAATCTAGGGCAAAGAATAAAAGATTAGTTGAGTAAATGCCAATTAAAGATTTTAAATAATGGCTGACAAGCTATTTAGATAGAAGTATCTTAAAATGGGATATCAAATAGCTATTGGTATCCTAAGCCTCAATTTAAAAAAGCTTCTTGCCCTTTTCCTCACAGCGATAAACTTCAAAACCTAGGGTGGATTAATTTGTCACCAAGTGGAAAGGCTCAATTTAATGTATTTATTTTTCATGAACTTTTCCATATGTACATTTATTTTCTTAAGAGGAGTGCATTCTCACTGGTTGATGTAACCATTAAAACATGCTCATTTGCAACTGAGTAGAACCTCTATGCTGGATTAAACTATTAAATGTAATTTACATCTTTTTGCTATTTAGGAAAGCACACTATAAATATATTCATTTCTTTAAAGAGTCATATATAGTTTAATGTTTTCAGATTTTTATTAATTGTACATTTTTATCTTTGTAGAAAAAGGTGGTGAATATATATGGCTTATTTACTAGTCTAGATAATTAACTTTTTGCTCATGATTTGTGTCAAGTGGTGTTCAGATGGTAACTGGAATTTAATTAAACACACAAAATAGCATGTCAAGTTGGTTGGTTTATTTTTTTTTTAAAAAAAAAAACCCTTGACACCCAGTACACGATTTGTTGTGCCATATTTGTAAAGTGTGACCTCAAAATTAAAAAGATTAGTTTTTCCTTTAAAAAATTATCAGATTTTATAATTTAAATAATATTCTCTTCCCCAAATCCCTTCCTTCCCCTCCCCAAATCATTGATTTGTATCCACACTATCAAAATCTAAAATGATCCATAAGGGGTAGTCAGCAATGGAAATATTCTTGTGAGACATGCACAATAGTCTAACCCTGATCTAAACTAGCACTTTTACTGTTGCTACCATTTATGGAGCTGCAGTGGTGGGAAAGTGAACAAAAACCTAGTGCAGAAAAACATTGTGCTGCTTTGCAGTATACATACTGGTATTGGTCACATTGATATGTCCTTTAAGATAAGAGAGGAGAGATAGTAGCAGGCAGTTTAAAAGAACTAAACACGTTTGCTTTTCTAAGCAAAATACAAACAGATCTGTCAAGCCAAAAGTTTCGTCTTTGGAAGACCATCTAGAAAGAGGAGCGTGAAAATACTACAGTCTGTGAGGATTGGTAATGAACTATAGCACCATTTCCTGAATTTCTTTTAGGTTTGAGCCCCAGTCTGGAGAACATAACTCTCTAATGCTGCTCTGTTGTAAAGGGCTACCCATCTTAACTTCTTCATCTTCCATGCCACTCAAGCTAGTCCTTCACTTGTGCCCACTCTTTGAAAAAGCTGGGCTCTGAAGTCTTTTATTTCTAGGTGGCTAGTTCATTTACAAACCAGGTTAGTAGGGATTGAAAATTTGTAAGGCTTTGTCTGTATGATGAAATTTGTCCAGATCTCACTAGCCCAGTATCAACCCACTATTGTTGACAATTCAGCAAAAGAGGCCAAGAGCTAAGCTTTCCTTTTACCCTTAGGGCTAGTCTACACTTACAACTGTTACCGATACAGCTGTGCTGCTGTAAGAGTGTTTGGGTAGCTGCATTATGTTGATGAGAGAGAGCTCTCCTGTTGACCTAGGAAAGCCACTTAAACAAGCCATGGTAGCAGGGACAGGATTCAGGGAGACTTAGATGAATTGGAACACTGGGCCAAAAGAAATCTCATGAGGTTCAACAAGGACAAGTGCAAAGTCCTGCACTTAGGACGGAAAAGTCCCATGCACTGTTACAGGCTGGGGACCGATCGGCTAAGTAGCAACACTGTAGAAAAGGACCTGGGGGTTATGGTGGATGGGAAGCTGGATATGAGCCAACAGTGTGCCCTTGTTGCCAAAAAGGCCAATGGCATATTGGGCTGCATCAGTGGGAGTGTTGCCAGCAGATTGAGGAATTCCCCTCTATTTGGCACTGGTGAGGCCGCATCTGGAATACTATGTCCAGTTTTGGGCTCCCCACTACAGAAAGGATGTGGACAAATTAGCAAGAGTCCAGTGGAGGGCAACGAAAATGATTAGAGGGCTGGGACACATGGTGTAGGAGGAGAGACTGAAGGAACTAGGCTTATTTAGTCTACAGAAGAGAAGACTGAGGGGGGATTTGATAGCAACCTTCAACTACTTGAAGGGGTGCTCCAAGGAGGAGGGAGCTAGGCTGTTCTCGAGGGTAACATAGGACAGAACAAGGAGCAATGGTTTCAAGTTACAGCTGGGGAGGTCGAGGTTGGATATTAGGAAAAACTTTCTCACTAGGAGAGTGGTGAAGTATGGAATGTGTTACCTAGGGAGGTGGTGGAATCTCTATCTTTGGAGATATTTAAGGTCCAGTTAGACAAAACCCTGGCTGGGGTGATTTAGTGGCAGTGGTCCAGGGGGTTGGACTAGATGACCTCGTGAGGTCCCTTCCAGCCCTAAGATTCTATGATTCTTTGATTCTATGTTGGAGGGAGAGCATCATGTCCCTGAGCTACAGAAGTTTTTCCTCCTTAAGTGCTAGCATAGACAAGGCCTTAGTGTTTCTTTCCACATGAAAATCCAGAATAAGGTAGGGTGTGAATTTATAATGCATGAACTGTTTCTGATTAACCCTGTAGATGAGCACTCTTATTTCAGACAAAGCGTGTGCCTTAGTCTGAATTAGTCTGATCGTGTGGATTAAGCTAATTTGGAATACGGTGCAGTCGTTTTGGAATAAAGGCTTGTGTGCACGTAACCTTTTACAGTGACACAGTGAAGATGCTGTCTACTCTGCCAGAGTGAAGCACCACAGGTAATTCACCTCTGCAAGTGGTGGTAACTAAGTGGAGGGAGACTTTCCCCATCTATCTAGCACAGTCTGCACTAGGGATAGTCACTTTAACTGGATTGCTCAGGTTTGTAGATTTTTTTTTTTTTTTTTTCCAAACCTCTGAGTGACATAGTTATACTGACTTAATTTCATAGCATAGATGAGGCCTTAATCAGAACAGCTCCTTGGATAGACAAGCCCTTAGAAGTGGGCCTCGCCAGCCCTAACGCACATTGACACTGCTGCTTGGGTATCTCTTTGGTGACACAGAGCTTTACTCTCTAGGATTGGCAGTTTCACTCCTGGAAAAAGACTAGATTCAATGACAACTAGAAAATGTGGCACACGTGTAGGTTGCTCTTGATCTTTGTTGATTACTTTGTTATATCACAATGATAACACCATTAAACGTGTTAAGGTGTTTTATAATCCCTCCTCACTCTCTCTTATTCTAAAAGCCAAAGCACTTAGGAGCCAGAATGGCATTTTACATGTAACAAAAATAGTATTCTTCTGAAAAATGAGAATTTTCCTTCCCGAAGTGGGGAGAAAAGTATGGTCTGAGCACATGACAAGGAACCAGTGAGTACCCCCTCATTTCCAATCCCAACTCCCCCAGTGGCTTTGGTCACGGCACTTAACTATCTGCATAAGTTTCTTTTCTGGTAGAATGGAGATAACATTTGCACATGTACTTCACTGAGCTGTTCTGAGCACTGGCTAATGTTTTATAGAGCACACTGGAGCTGGAACAATGTGATCATTAAACATTTTTTGTGGTGGAGATTCCCGTCTCTAACTAGCTCTAATTGATGTAAAATTACATTTCAAAAGTCAATGAGCTTCAATTCGTAGCTCAACAAAATTATAGAAAAACTAACATGGTGTATTACCTGAATTGGCTATTACTGATGCAGGCTTTGGGGTCTGCTAACTTGTAAATGCTTGAGATCCTGCTCTGAAAGGAACTATGGAAATGAAAAGCATTTTATTGGATTCGCAACCATATGGCAAATCCAGAGAAGACTACTTTTCAAATGGAAGAATCTTGCACAAAACAATTGCATTGAAATAGATACTTCTGTAGAATAAGGGCATATGAGTGCCCATCCAATAGTTTAGAAAGTGTTCCTATCAGAGCGCTCATGCTTTCAGAAGGGCTAAACTGTCTGCAGATAGTGAAGTTTGCCATTGTGTCGAGGAACCAAGACACTTAGAGTAACTCCATTCCATCTCCCATGGAAATGTTATCTCTCTGAAGTACAGTGTCTAACAGTAGAAACAACATTCTTGCACTGCTTTCACATCTAGCCTTTGTAATTAAATAGCTGCCCTTGCTTATTGACTCTTACCAGGATTTAACTGGACTGTTTCAAAGTTGCATATTGCTTGTCACCCTTAAAAGGTTATAGACTTTGTTACTACCACTATGCCCAGACTTTTGCTTTTTTGGTGGTATTCCTACTTTACAAATGAGGAAACTGAGGCAGAAAGGTATTGGTGAATGATTTCATTGCAGGGAAATGTGTCTAAGAGCCAAGGTCTTTGGCTCAGACCTCTTGCCTTAAGAATTTCTATGGCTTCCTTCAGTTGCAGGGACTCTCTGCCCCACATCTGTGAACCATTCATTGAGCTCTGTTGTCTGTTCTTTGCTTGCTCCTCGTAATGCCATATGCATAAATCTTGTATTTATTTGGCAAGTCATGTAATACAGGATCTTGAATGTTAATCAGAATTATGCGACTCCACTTTTCCTGTTTCTCTGCAAAATGATCTTAACTGATATCTTGAACACAGCCAGAACCAGTAACAAATGCGTTATACAGTCCAAAGTTTGCAGTGCCAGTTTGCTTGGAGGCATAAAACATAATCATAAACTCTAGCTGTTCATGAAACCTTAGCTGCTCACCATCAGCAGCAGGGCAAGGTCTTTTGTTGAGGAAAGTAGCAAGATGTCCCTCAAAATGTTTTATTAGTGTGTTCTGTTCTCACAGAATTAGAAGTTGGTTTGTTTGCCACTAGAAATGCACTTGAGTACAGTGATCTTTTCTAAGCAATGCTCCTGGACCAGTCAACTGAAGAGAGATTGAAAGCTGATGGGAGTGGCCCGGCCCCTCCAGCCCCTGGCTCTCTGTGCTGTGAAAGGCAGGGGGCTGTCTGCCCCGCAGTCCTTCCTGTCCTGCTCCCAGCACTTGGCCATGTCTGCATGGCAAGGCAGGCTCCAGAGACGGGGGCTGACTCCAAGGGGCATTGTTGATCAGTGCTGGACTCCTTCAGGGGAGAAGTAAGAGTGCATCAGGGTGCAGATCGCAGCTGTTATGACTGCTCTGCAGGAGTGCAAATATGTTTGCTCATCCTGGGTGCTAAAATGACTAGTTATGGGTCAAGACCTGGTCCTAAACCTGTTTAAATCAATGGAAATATTCCTACTGCCTTCAGTGGGTTTTGGTTCCAGACCTGATATCGTTAGTTGCTGCTAACGTCCTGCGTTTGTGACAGTGATGGCGTCCAGCAGTGAGTTTTCGGCTCCCATATTCCAGTAGGTTTACAGCGCTTGCTTGCTAACACAAGCATTGAACTTCACCCACAAACCTTAAGGAAATGGGGAGAGAGGTTTGAAAACCTGTTTTTCTTAGTTTGCCAAATCTCTTTGTGCAGTAATGAAGTGAAGTCCCCAGAGCTTCCTGTGTTTCTTTCTATTTCTGGATGTCTTAATGTCTGAGCTCAGCTATCTGTATTAGGTATTTATAAAGCGCCAGTCACTGTAGCATCTAAACCCTGGGGGAATAGTTTAGTCCTGTCCTGCAAAGCAACAAGAGGAGCTTGCCATGATAATGTTCATAATGTTTAGAATTTTCCTGTATTCTCCCGTAAAACTCTAATGGTCTCACTCAAAGCCTAATAATTGTCAGCAGCATCCCCAATAACTTTAGAAATATCCAATCTAAGGCCATGTACACACGATCACTTTATTGCACATTAAGAGTCATTACCGTGCGATAACAGCAACAGCGTACACACGTGCAATAGGGCTCTTGCGCGTCAACAGCCCAGTTGTAGCTCAGTACAAAAATCACCTCGACGAGGGTGGTAGCAGTTAACACGGAACATCTGTTGCGCCTTTCGACTCGTGTGTACGCTTACCGCGCAGTGATTGGCCTCCAGAAGTGTCCCAGCATTCCAAAGTCGTCCTCTCTGGTCTTCCCTCCACCCGCTCTGTGGCCGTGACGAAACAGTCCCCGCCCTGTTTCGATTCCCGGGATTTGCGAATTTCTCCTCTGTTGTCACTTCCTGTTCTCTTCCTCATGGAGTGGAGTGCAGCTCCGATCTTACCTAGCAATGGCGGCCCATCGTGGAGGACGCGCACCCCTTTGGAGCACGGCAGAGGTGCCGTGGGATCAGCACCTGGGGAGAGTCTGCTGTGCAGGCGCAGCTATGCGGCAGCAGGCGAAATTTTGATACATATGGCATAATTTCTCGGGCCATGTCTGAGAGAGGTCATGAGAGAGACACTGTGCAGTGCAGATCAAAGGTGAAGGAGCTAAGAATAACCTATCACTGAGCGAAGGAGGCAAACCGCCGTTCGGGATCAGCGCCTGCTACGTGCAGGTACTACAAGGAGATGGAAGCCATCCTCAGTGGGGACCCCACAACCACTGCAAAGAGTCCCGTGGACACATCGGCCCCCCCCCATCCAGTGAATGCCAGACCCGAGCAGGATGAGGACGTGATCGATGAGGAGGAGGAGATGGAGGATGACCTGGAGGAGAGCGCAACAGCGTGTAGCCAGGAGCTCTTCTGCACCCCCGCTGAGACGTCCACCCAAGACATGAATTGCAGCATGTCCTCTGAGGCGGCAGAGGGAGGGTTCTGGTAAGTTTCTCTTTCGTGCAGCTATGGCTTCTGCTAAAATATCATTGTCCGGGGTGGGGGTGCTTGCTGTCTCAGTCCCTGCTGTGCACGCTCTTTACAATGCATTCATTAGAAGTGCATCAACACAAGCAGTGATTGTCAAAAAATCATCTGTATTTAGGTCACTAAAGGTATCCTCGATGTACCGCTAGAGCCTCCTACTCAGGTTAGATGGGATAGCGTATGTGTCTACGCTCCCGTATAAGGATACTCGGCCTCGCCAGCTGCAAAGCACAGCTCTGGGAACCATGGCAGCACACAAGGCAGCAGCATACGGTCCCGACTGGCATCTGGTGGCATGTACGATATGTATTCTAGCTGGCAGGGGCACTCTGAGGAGAGAGATATCGGGTTCAATCAGTGTGTCCTGTGCAGAATGTTAGCCCCCAGTAAGGTTTCTATTAGGACGTACCTTGTCCGCTTCAGCGAAGCATAGGATGTTGACTGCCTTGGACCTTCTGGTGGAATGTGCTACTGGAAGGTTACATTGGTTATCTAAGCTATGTGTTAACAATAGCTTTATTATTCTTTTTTTTATTAGATTCAACCTTCACAAGGCCGGTGTCTACCCCACCTGACCGCATGAGAAACATTCGGCGGCGTGCTAGAAGAAACAGGTAGGATATGTTTCAGGAACTGATGAAAACAACAGAGGCATCCGCGAGGGAGAATCGAGCCTGGAGAGAGGAATCCCAACAGAGGAGGCAGAAACACAGGGACGAACTGATAAGCGTCATGAAGGAGCAAACAGAACTGCTCAAGAGCATGATTGCTCTGCAGACCCAGGCGATTAATGTACAGGCTCCACTCCAGACAGTTCAGCCGTGTCTGCCTCCCACACCCCGTAGTCCTTCAAAGCATTTATTTGAAGGCCACCCATCCCCCTGGTGTACTGCAACATCCAGTCCCTCACAGAGCTGCTTTTTAGAGACCTGCAGCTACACCCACCTGTAACCCCTCCAAAACCCCCCAATCCCCCCCTTTTATCTTTTAATAAAAACAGTAACAGAAAATTTGAAGAGTGACTTTATTTGTACACAGTGAAAATCTCATAAGGTGCACTTGATACGTCCTTGAAGTGAACTATGGGAGGGCATCATTGAAATGCTCCCTGAGTGCCTCCCTTATGCGAGCAGCTCCTCGTTGGGCCCCCCTAATACTCCTAGTGGCTGGCTGTTCGTATGCTTCCTCGAGGCGCTGTGCCTCCATAGCCCACCCCAGGGAAAACTTTTCTCCCCTATTTTCACAAATGTTATGAAGGACACAGCACGCTGCAATTACAGCAGGGATGTTGTCCTCGTCCAAGTCCAGACTCCCATACAAACGGCGCCAGCACCCTTTTAAGCGGCCGAAGGCACATTCCACAGTCATTCTGCAGCGGCTCAATCAGTAATTGAACCGCTCCTTGCTGCAATCCAGGTTCCCGGTGTACGGCTTCATGAGCCATGGCATCAGTGGGTATGCTGGGTCTCCAAGGATGACTATGGGCATCTCCACATCCCCCACAGTAATTTTTGATCTGGGAAGAAGGTACCCCCTTGCAGCTTCCGGTACAGTCCAGTGTTTCTGAAAATGCGGGCATCATGCAACTTTCCCCACCACCCAGCATTGATGTCCGTAAAACGCCCCTTGTGATCCACGAGTGCTTGCAGCACCATGGAGAAGTAGCCCTTCCTGTTTATGTACTCGGTCACGAGATGGTCTGGAGCCAAAATTGGGATATGTGTGCCATCTATGGCTCCCCCGCAGTTAGGGAATCACATGGCAGCAAAGCCGTCCACAATCTCACGAACATTGCCCAACGTCACCGTCCTCCGTAGCAGAACGCAATTGATGGCTCGGCACACTTGTGAGAGGGCTAATCCGATGGTGGACCTCCCGACTCCAAACTGGTTTGCAACCGATCGGTAGCGGTCAGGAGTCGCCATCTTCCAGACAACAATCGCAACACGCTTCTCCACGGTTAGGGCTGACCTCATGTTGGTGTCTTTACGTCGCAGGGCAGGGGCCAACTCTGAATACAGATCCAGAAAGGTTGCTTTCCGCATTCGAAAGTTCTGTACCCACTGCTCGTCGTCCCACAGCTGCATAACAATGCGATCCCACCACTCTGTGCTTGTCTCTCGCGACCAGAAACGGCGTTGCACCATGTGCAGATGATTGGTGAAGGAGCTGAGCAATGCGGTGCTGTTGCTCTGCAGGGCATCGATCAGCCCCTGCTCCTCGGCGTCCTCGTCTGATTCAGAGCTCATTGCATACTGAGCAACCAGCCGAGATGTATTTAGAATGCTGAAGGCGACAGTGGAGATTAGAGCAGGATCCATGCTGTCGCAGTTGTGATTGCTCGCAAGTAGTGCATCACTGCACTGTTGAAAATAGGCGTGAGTTGCTATTGGCAATGAGGAAGATGCAAGAGGAACACAGTGCATCACGGGAAAATGAGAGTTTACCCACAGCGCTTTGCGTTCCTTTCCTTCATCCCAGGATTCCAAGCGCCAAATGAGGGGAAAATTGAACTGTGGGATAGGTGCCCAGAATTCATTGCGCTATACCGCGATATTGCAAAGAATTCTGTTGCGTTGCAAGGAGCGACGTGTGTACGCGC
>ML685905.1:1291079-1306463 GCA_007922175.1 Pelusios castaneus
CCCACTTCGTCAGACGCTTTGACGAAGTGGGATTTTCTCCCACGAAAGCTCATGCGATTAATAAATCTGTTAGTCTTTAAAAGTGCCACAAGACTCTGTTGTCTTTCTACAATAGACTAACACGGCTACCCCTTTGGAAATAGTCATTCATGCATGTATTAATTCTGCTGACTCCTAGCAAATTGTGGTAGCAAGAATGAGTAGTTAGTGGAAAGGAATCTACAAAATTTAGCAAGTTTTGATCTAGAAGTTCTTTAGCAGCAAATTTAAATTAAGAATGTTAACATAAATCATTGGATAGATCTATTGATGCAGAGAACTTCAAAAGGTCATCCACTTGTTGGCCTTCCAGTCAAGATCAAATGTTTAAAATATATATCCTCTTTCAGAGGATTTTATTCTGCCCTGGCAGGGGGGCGGACTGAATGATGTAACAGAGCTCTTTCATCTCTAACTACTACGATCAAGAATGTTGTTTTGACTTTTCGTTCAAGCCCGGCTCCTGGAGTGTCCATAAGAGTGTTTTACCAAAAGTAAATGAAATATTTAGACACATCTTCTAAAGCTACAAAAGCATTTTTGTTGTGAATGAAGGTCGAGGGTGTCTGGTTAAGAATGCAGTATTCTTTTCCTTGCACAGTTTGAAAGGTGTCCTCTTTCTTACTTTTCAGAAATTGCATTTTGTCTTGATAAAATATGTTTCTGTAACTTTAGCCACAGAACAGTCTCCCACCTCTTTAAGGATTGAATTCTCAGTTCACTTTTTTTTAAACCTTATAAACCTTGTTTTTCCTTGTTTCAGCTTTTTGTGCTGCCCAGTGTTATCTCAAAGAGATAGACAACAGAGTCCTGTGGCACTTTTAAAGACTAACAGATTTATTTATCGCATGAGCTTTCGTGGGAGAAAATCCCACTTTGTCAGACGCTTACATGTTCAATACATATGCATCACAAACATGGGTTTTCTTTCTATCCAAAAACTAACAGCAAACCACTCGTCTTACATAATTGTCTTGGCTTTCAAGAAGAGTGATCCAGAATAAAGCTTTTTGTAGGTTTAGAAGATGAGTCTTATCACTGTGCTTATTTTAATTAAATGGATTTTAAAAAAAAAAAGTGCATGTTGTCTGAAAGTATGAGCTATTTTCCTGACATCTAAACAGCTCTGTGCATGCCAGGATTAGTGTAGTTAGGTTCTTTTTGCTTTCATACTTACCTGATATGCCTTTCTAAAAACTTTTCAGCTGTCTTACATCTGCAGAACATTTGAAAGCCATCCTAAGAGAAGAGATTTACCTGCCTCTTTCCAGACACATGCTGGAAGGGTTGAGATGAAAACTGAAATTGGGCAATTGAATGGAAATACAGCTTCAGTACATGCTTGTTTGTTGTGGCTCTGGTACTTAGCGTGTAGCTCTTGACGTATTTGGGTTTGATAATGCTTTCACTTTTATTTTTATGTAAAACATGATACAATTAAAATTTGTCCAGACAG
Source organism: Pelusios castaneus (assembly GCA_007922175.1). Classification (NCBI taxonomy): domain Eukaryota; kingdom Metazoa; phylum Chordata; order Testudines; family Pelomedusidae; genus Pelusios; species Pelusios castaneus. The sequence goes on from ML685905.1 coordinate 1,292,575, forward strand.
CGCCATGTAAAAATAGACACTGGTCATTGTGAAGCCTAGGCAGCCCAAATTAGCACACCTATCTACTAACTAGACAAATAAGTGAAGTGAGAATTTGACCTGAATTTCTGTTACATACTTCTTTCAGAGAAGTTCCCAGGCTGTTTAGCCGAAATGCCACTACAATAGCTTTTAGACTATTTATTTGATGTGCATATTACTTGTAGTGGTCCTGTACTATTTTCAGCCAGCAAAGGCCAGAGGAAGGCAGCCAGTTTCTATTTGCTCAGCCTGATTCAGCTTCCAGTAACTAACTCTATATGGATGGTCTGAATTCTCCTTCGCAGTTGGTTGAGTAATGTGACAAGATGCAAGCATATGATAAATCTGGGGGCTGGAGGAGGATTTCTAACATTTATCTAATCCCTCTACTTTCAAATAATTCCAGGCATGGAATTAAACCTCAAAGAGAGTCCAAACAGTTAACAACTCTTTATTGATCACCTGCTTGTTTTTTATTAAGGATTTGAGTGAAATATTTTTCAGTCTCTTTTAAAATAAACACATATGAATTTAAGCAGATCTAACAGGTTTTCAGAAACACCATATACAAACTAAGCTTTATTTAAAGGTGGTTCATTGAGTTCATAAAGGCTGCTCTTCATTTCTCAATATACTGCATGGAAAGTCTTTTAGTTTTAACTATTCTTTGGCTCTGTATATGATGCCTCCCTCTGGCCAAAACTAGTAATGCTTTTAACTGAGGAAGCTTATGAGTTTGCAGGCTACTCCCAACATTTACAGGAGTTGTACACGTCTCTTTACATTAATCTCCCTTTCACTTAGAACAGACACCAAAAATGCATGTTCATTCTAGTGCTCGTGTGATTAAGCATCTTTATTGTGGGCAAACTGAAATAACCTGTTGCCCAATCTCATAGACTTTAAGGCAAGGAGGGACCATTCATGGTCATCTGGTCTGACCACCTGAACATTGAAGGATACAGAACTTCCCCCACTCACTCCTGCAATAGGCCTGTAACCTCTGGCTGAGTTACTGAAGTCCTCAAATCTTTATTTAAAAACTTCAAGTTACAGAGAATCCACCACTTACTCTAGTTCAACGAGCAGGTGACCCGTGTCCAATACTCCAGACAGAGGCAAAAAATCATCAGAGTCTGCCAGTCTGACCTGGGGGGAAAATTTCTTCTAGATCCCAAATGAGTGCTCAGTTAGACCTTGAGCATGAGGGCGAAACCCTGCCCAGTGGGTCCCACCCATGGATCTGGGACCAAAAGTGGCCCATGGGGGCTTTCAGAGTGACACACAGCTCCCCTCTTGCTGGCTGCATAAGGTAGCTGCTGCCTAAGGATCCAGATGGAGGGTTTCCACAAGGCTAAAAGACCCTGATGCAGGCTTCTTGCTGCAGTCAAGGGGATGGGAAATCAGCACTCCCCTCCTTTGGCTCCAGCAGAGAGCAAAGTGCTCTGCCTGGGTTCCTAGGTGCTGGGGTCCCTGCTGCAGCCGGAAGGAGGGGGCGCACACTGATCTTCTGCCTAGGGATCCAGGTAGAGAGCACAGAGCTACAGGATGCATGCAGTTTCCCTGTTGCAGCCAGGGAGATGGGAGGTCAGCAAAGAGGCTAGTTTCCTTCTGGCTCATGGAGGTGGAGGCTACTGGCCCAGAGTGGTGGTATCTGTGGCCCTTGAGCCAAAAAGGTTGTGAACCACTGCTCTAGCCAGACACTTAGAAAAGGTTCTCTGTAGTAGCTCAGAGAACCCTCCCCTTCAGTTTCATCTCCAGCCGTTGGAGAATTTGCAATCAACGGATATTGCACATTTCTTTGGAAATGAGCGAGCTAGGGAAAGGAAGGGAGTGCTTCCTGTCTTGCACACGGTGGGTGGGTGTCAACCAGTCAGTGTTACAGCATCCAGTAACTTTCCTGTCCTGATTAATGATCTTTTCTTGTAAAGTGCTGCTTGATTTGGAGGTAGCTGTGTGGAAATCAGATATATATTATGTGAGAAGTTGTAATGTTCTCTAGGAGTACATAATGGGAGACAGTGTTCTCTAGCAGTTAGACCTGGGAAGTAGACATGGGGATTCATAGAAATGTAGAGCTGGAAGAGTTTGAGAGGTTTTTAGTCCAGCAAACCTAGACCGTCTGACAGGTGTTTGTCTAATTAGCCTTTAAAAGTTCCAGTGACTGGAATTTCTTGGAAGCCTGTTCCAGTCCTTAACTTTCCTTACCGTTAGAAAGGTTTTTCCCAATATTTAAGCTAAATCACTTTAGCATCAGGGTTAGCTGATTCACATCTTGTTCTGCTTTCGGTGGACATGGGGAACAATTGATTGCCACGCCTTTGATAACAGCCCTTAATATATTGGAGGACTCTCATCAGGTCTCCCTCCCAATTGCTTTTTCTCTAAACTAAACTTTGCCTAAGGTTTTTAACCTTTCCTCATAGATCAGATTTTCTAAACCCTTCCAGAACTGGGTACGGCCTCACCAGTGCCACACAGAGCCGGATTCTTGGTTTCTGTTCTCAGCCCAGGTACTGATTGGCTGTGTGATTTACAGCAAATCACTGCGTGTTATTCTCAGCTCCCATAAAATGGCGTGTCTGTCTCCCATGAGTACAAGGCCAAGTGAATATGAAGTACATTGTTTGGGAATTCTCAGTTGAGAAGTGCTACACCAGTGAAAAGTTGAGTGGTATGGTTTTTTTTTTTATTTTTGTAGTTTTGGTGGTTGGATGTCATGGAGGGTTTTTTTGACTCATAGCCTTTAAGGTCAGAAGGGCAAAATGCAGGCCTCAAGACCTCACCCCCCCCCCCCCCCCACTCCAGCAATAGGCCACCAACCTATTTTTGGATTAATGTTTCTTGGGTGTGATCAAGACAGTATAAAAAGACTCATTTGTTCCTTTTGAATAAATAGTTTTTGGTAGAATTTAAGTTTTGAGTGAATGGTTATGAAAAGTAAATCTCTAAGGTAATGGGCTTAGTTGTGCTATTGTTTGTGTGACTTGTAAAGAATATCTGATTTGCATAATTACAGAATACTCACTTGAAAAGGAAATAAGGCTCAATTGTGGCTGAACAGGTGCAGCCTTGCAGTGACTGAGTTGCTTCCTCTGCCTCTGTGTCCCAGACATCGGCAGTTTAGAAAGCTTTGTTCAACCAGTCACCTGTACTGGGAGGTGACAGAGCAGAGCTTTGTCAATTTCTCATTCAATCAGCATACTGAAAAACTGGCTATGGCGGTGTGCTTTCTGTTAGCGGGACTGAAATGTATAGAAGCTAGCTTCCAATAGGTAATCTGTTTGCATTCAGATCCATTCTGTTACTGTTTGGGGAGGGTGGGGGAACAGACATTAACATGAACTGTCGGAGAGTTATGGCCTGGTGGGCTCCCGAAGCTTCAAGCCCATGGGAGCTCTGGGCCTCTTTGACTCCAAAGCTGTTCAGCAGGAAAATTTGAACAATGACAGAAGAAGCTTGAAAGCATCACTTGCTTCTGCTTCTGGACCTATGTCCCACAACAATGGCTTCAACCAATGTGTGGAATTGGCTGTACCGCTCCCCTGACTGCCATTTGGTCTGTGGCCTCGCATAGCACATAGTACCTAGCTAGTCAGTGCGTATGAATAGGCTGCTCATTTTTACAAAGAGCACAGAATGTTCGGAGAGGAGGAGGAAATAGCTCCTGAATGTGTGGAAATTTAAACATAAAAATTAGAACCTGTCACGACACCTTTCTTGCCTTAAAAGGAGAACGGAGGAGGTGGAAAACACGTTGAAAAAGCCAGTCACTCTTTGCACTTTGATTAGTAAAAACCTTTTGGCACCGTTTTTCTTTTTTTTTGCATCAGTCTTGAAAAGCGAGCTTTGATTGTTCGATAAATGCAGCGGAAGGATGGTCATTTTTGCTCTTTAAGTGTCTTTGTGCCCTTTGCCTTTTTTTTTTTTTGCCTGTTTTGAATGACTGAGGTTTGCGAGGTTGAGAGAGAAGCTTATATCAGACTGCATCTGCAGCTTTCACCTAGGAAAGAAGTGCTGCCATGGAGGTAAAGTTTTATTGGGTTTCTATTTTTTGTCCCAGATAGAGGAAAAAATACAGGTTTTCCTAGGACTCCTCTTTATGTGGGGGCAGCATTTTTGCTTTTGCAGTTCTGGGTTGTCCCTCAGCATTATTGCCAGTCTGTGTGATTGTTTTGAGGCTTAGACAAACATCCACAAAGGATCAGGATTGCAGTCGTTTCTTTTCTGTATCCAAGAAACAGGACTGGAATCCAGGCCTCAAAAGGTGGAAAAGGTAGTAAATCACCTCACTGTCATTTAGTCCTTGTATTGTCTGAATCTTAACATTCAACTCGAAGGATTTATGTTGTTTTTTTTAAAAACCCTGGAAGTAAGTTCAGAATGGAAGCTCTGACACTGCCTTGCAAAGCTTGAAACTGTGAACATTAAGTCTTTGATGCAGATATTTTAATTAGTGGTTGGCTAGAGCCATATTAAGTCTTGCTGTAACTCAGTTCTATTTGATGAAGTTGCATCAGATTACACCATGTCTGAATTTGGCCCTGAATGTTTATACCCAGCCAAAAAATTCCTGGAATCTAGCTGAGCAGGGGTGATCAGACTAGGAAATAGTTACACTGTGAGAGATAAACAAAGTTAAGTTGGGATGGCTGTGTGGTAAGCTGAATGACATTTCCTTGTGGCCTGAAGAAAAGCAAGAGGAGATGTTGGGAAGAAATCAAAGATGTCGGATGCACTGCTAAACTATTCAAATCATGGCAGAATGTCAGACCTTTTCTACAATATGTAATAATGATCATCTGTTTCTTTGCTAAATGCTTCTTAAATTTTTATCTCGACAGGGTCAGCAACCTTCAAAAAATCATTCACCTCAGAGGTAAGTTTACTACTTGAAAAATTGGTGTGCTCTGTTCACTGGGCCTGATATAAAGAGGTACATTCAATTAAACTAAGCATTTTGGCTATGTCTACGCTTGCTAAAATTAGTTCGAAAAAGTTAGTTCGAATTAGCGAGCCCCATTCATTTCAATGGCTGGTTAGTTCGAACTAAGAAATTAGTTCGAATTAACATGGCCACATTGGCTAATTCGAACTAGTTAGTTCGAATTAAAGCCTTACTTCTAAAGCCCTATTCGAACTTATTAGTTCGAATTAAGGAAGCCCTTAATTCGAACTAACTAAAGCCTAGTGTAGCCACGGCTTTAGTTAGTTCGAATTAAGCCTCCTTAATTGGAACTAACTTGCCAGTGTAGACATAGCCTTTGAGCTCTGTGTGACTTGAATCTGAAAGGGAAAGCTGGGGACAAAGTTGAACAAACAAATCTAAGGCTGGTGTATTCACTTCTGAACTTGGTGGGCCTTTGTTCTTGAAGAGAATTGGGTCCATTTTTATATGCGAATGGCCCTGGAATTTCAAGAGATTCTATGCCACCAAAACACTATACAAATGTCTTGCACAGAACCCAAGTTCAACTCATTTTAACCAAGGAACACAGTGTTTAGAACAACAGAATGGTCATTTGAACAGAAGACAATGACCCAAACAAGTTTCCAAGGGATCTTAGAGTAGCACAGACAAGACGCGGCTAAAATTGCTACCTCTGCCTGAGAAACTAGATTAACTCGTACCACCAACCTAGCTTACTTGCTCAAAGGACGCTGGTCTTCTCAAGTATGTCCGTACTGCAATCACAGAATATTGTAGCTTGAGCACACATAGCTAGCTTGGATACTGGAGCAGTAACGCTTTGGCAGTGTGTGCTTGAGCATGAGATGTACAAGCTTGTCTGGCATCCTGAGGAATTATTCGAGGAACTTGCCCATGGTGCTGTGTCTTCTCCACTTCAGTGCCCAAGCTAACTAGAGTGAAGAAAGCTCAAGTATGCATGCCCAAGATGCACTCACACCTTGATTGCAGTATAGCCATATCCTTCATGGGAGCTAGTCTTACTGATGAAAGGTGGCACAAAGTGATTGCAGCCTGAGATCATTTAGGACCAATCTACTGGAAATTAAGACTTCGAATAGCGGCCTGAAAACTCTTTTCTTTACAGGAACAAAAAACCCTCCTCTTGCTTACATTATGGGAAGGCAGTCCTCTCCACCTCTTTATTTAGATTCCAAGTCTGCATCACACAAGGGGCTAGTATCTCCCCGAGGTCCTTTAAGGTCACTCAGCTACCGGTATTTTGAAGATGAAGTTAGGCCACAATGCCCCCGTTCACACTGAGAAGCAGCACATAAAGGCTTTGGATCCCAGCAAGTGGTGCTCTATCTTAATCCAAGAAGCTTCAGTCATTGCACCCTGGGACCTGTAGTTTTCTGCAATCTGCATGTTTATATTAAAGGTGGAAGTCAAAAACCTGTGTATTGTAAAACTCCACAGACTTGCCCTTGTGATATGTATTGTAGCCCTCTATAGTTATGCACATTGATTCTGGGCAGAGAGATACCCCTAAGATATAGTTTTAAAAATTTCTTGGTTCTTGTCTTCACCCCTACTAGATGTCTAGTTCTTCTGGGCAGCCCGGCTCACAGACAATAAAAAAAGGTCATAGAGGAGTAGATTCCACTGGTGAGACTACATATAAAAAGGTAGGTGCTTCTTGCTTAATTAGTCTGATTGTTTTCGTTCTCTTATTCACTACATTAATGCTGCCCAGAGCACCCGGGTTTCTGACTCATTCTGTTTAGCATAAAAGGCTGGATAACTTGCGTAACAAACATTAAAGAAGATCTCAGTGGGAGCAAAGACTGGAAGGACTGAATATGTGCTTCGGGAGTAGCTTGTCTGCCGTTGCTCCCTAAAGACAGAATTATTTTTTAACCGTACCCCATTAGCAACACTTGGATCCTTCTCATATACTGACTGCACTCTATGCTGTCTGGAGACAATAGCAGCTACAGATTGTGATTTTGTTGGAATTTGCTTCACAAAAGGCAGATTGTTTCATTGCTTTCTTAAACCAGCCTATGGGTGGGGAGATTTTTGGACGCGGCTACTAATTTAAGTTGGACTTTATCAGTATGTGCCAACTTGCTTTACAACAAGAGTGGTTTCCGGTGTCTGGATTAAATGGATAATGGCATGATCCAGGCATTTCAGCAGCTCTCGCTTCATGTAAGTGGAAGGTTCTCATTTGAAATCTCTAATCCAGCCATGCTTTAGCATCCGCATACTATGTGGTGGGGGTTTACTTCTAGAGATCACTTGGAAAATAAGGGAGCTGAGTGCGCAGGAGAGAACTTAAACAGCACTTCTGTTGAATCTAGTCTCTCTCCAATTTACTGTTACTATAGATGACTGTGTTTAAACTTGGGATTCTCAGCTCATATCTCCAGTATTGCAGCATGCTGAGTTGATGAGGAGTAAGAGGTAGCAGCACCAGCTGGAAGAAGGCAGCAACCAAAGTGGAATAGATGAGACACTTAAATATGTTTGTAGGGACACAAAGAACTGGTAACGGAGGGATTCCAAATGGGGTTACCTGGAAATGACTGACAGGCTCTCCTTGCTTAAGTTGTTATTGGGGTTGTCTCTCTCCCTCCTTTCCTTGAGGCAATACGTTGATTAATTTATTCTCTCTGCCCTTGTTAAAACAATTGTAAACAGGCAGCTGACTACTTTGCTTATGATGAGGAAAAAAGTGCACCCAGCTTAATGGCAACCTGTTATTGTTGCACTTTGCACCCACAGATAATGCAGCGATGTGAAGCTGGTCTTCATAGTTTCTTTATCCTTTAAAGTGAAACTACCTTTTCGATATAAGCAGGAATGGGTATGCTGAGCGTGCATGGACTTTTAAGTGATGTTAATCTTAAAAGGCAAGAAGAAAAGGTATTTAGGAGAACTCTTTCCAACATCCTAGATTGTGTGATAAATCTGACACAGACGCATCACAGTACCTGATTTGTAAGGAAAGTGAAGGGATGTCATGATGTGGTCTCTAGAACCTGATGGAGTCAAAAGCTCTGTCACTGTGATTTTTGGGAGGTCACTTCCTCCCTCTCCATTTATCTTCTTCTGCTCTGTCCCCCTCATTCCCCCACCACTCCCGCTTTTTCCCCATTAACTGATCCTCACCTAACTAAATGCCCCCAAAGATGATGATGAAACTAACCTGTTTTCTGCCATCATGGTGCCCACTCTGCTTGTGTGTTCTGCTTCTTTCCCCATCCTGTGTCTGTCTTGTCTATTTAGATAAGCTCTTTGTTTCTGAGTTTATACGGCATCTAGCACAACGGGATCTCGTTCTTGGTTGGTCCTTAGGCACTCCTGAAATAAACAATAATACATGGAGATTGGTTTTTTTTCACCTTTGAAAGATCTTGTTGATGCTCAGATAAAAGCCAAAGCATTTGTTTTAGGAGCAGTGGAGGGGAAATACAGAGTAAACCAAAATGTGCTTGTCCAAACCGGAATCTGGCCTAATCAAAGCTAACCTCTGTTTTCACATAGGATCTTGATCTTAAATGTCCAAGTCATCAGCAGGAATCCTAGAAATCTGTTTGCCACAGGAAGATGCGGTATTGGTGTTTCACTATTGTGAAAAATAAAAACACGTATTAACTACATTTTACTGGTAGCACAAGTGCCATTTATTCCAAAGGGTCTCAAACTTTGGTGGGGGGGGGGGGGGGGTGCAAAATGTATTCTGGGAGGTGTATGAGACGCTGCTGGTGACAAGTACTCTCCGTCTATGCAGATCGGAGAGTGACAGCTGCTGGCCAGGTACCCAGCTGTGAAGGCAGTGCTGCTGCTGTTGACAGAGACCCTGCTTTTAGAGTTGGGAAGCTGGAGAGCAAGTCTTTTAATTGTCTTTTAATATAACGATTGATTGCACTGATAGGTTTCGAACTTGCTTAAAAATTGTAAACATTGTGTTCAAACAAATACCTATGTAGAGAAACTCAAATGCAGTATTCGATTTTAATCATGGAAGAACACGGGTTTTTGCTTTTTATTGGAGAATTTTATAGGTTTTAGCATGGGAAAACTAGGATCCAAGATCATCAGGGCATCTTGTTAGCGACACAGTGCCCCGTGGCACTTTCCTGAGGCATTGGTTCAATGCCGTCAGAAGAACACCAACTACTGAGTCACCTGCTCAGGATTTTGTTTTAGGTTCAGTTGCTTTGCTGAATAAAATGTCCATGAACTGCACACTGGACACAGATTCAAGTTGCACCTGTTCAGCAATAGTTTTTACAGCCTTTGCAGAAGGCTTATGTCTTATAGGCAGAGAATTGACACAGACCGTGGAACTTCAGTAGTTGTCAAACAGATCTTATCTGCATCATCTTGGAAGCCACATGCCCTTATAGCACAAGCTGGATCTAAGTGTTAATGGCCCAAGACAAAAATCACAAGTTCTATAGCAGTGACTCTCAACCTTTTTAGACTACTTCTTTCAGGAGTCTGATTTGTCTTGTGTACCCCAAGTTTCACCTCATGTAACTACTTGCTTACAAAATCAAACATAACAATACAATATCAAGCACATAGTTACTGAAAAATTGCTTACTTTCTCATTTTTACCATGTAATTATAAATATAGAGCGATAGAAATACGTCTTTGGATGAAATTTTAGTTTACAGTGACTTCGCTAGTGTTTTTTATGTAGCCTGCTGTAAAATTAGGGAAATGTCTAGATGAACTGATGTACTTCTTGGAAGACCCCTGCCTACTCCTGTTTGAGAACCACTCTTCTATAGGGAAGAGCAGAGTAGCAGATTCTTAGTGTTTGTAAATAGCTGCCAGGCGAATATAATACTGTATTGTTCTTGGACAGTTTACACAGAGGCCACAGCGGCAAAGCTTGGGCCCTGACTATGGATTGTTTTTAAAACTAGCACCCAGATGTCGTTTAGGCTTGGAAGGATCAGATTTTCATGTGTAAGCATCGCTTTCACTGTATATACACATGTGTAACACATGCACAATTTCCATCACTGACCGAGATTTCAGATGGGCAAAGAAAAAGGCTGCTTCAGAACTTACTAGAATTTGACTTTAAGGTTTGATTTCATATATGTTGATAGTTTGTTTTAACAGTAGCAACTTTAACTTCTTAAATCTCAATGTGTACTGTCATTTTATAATCGTCTGACTCCTCCCAATAATTTACCATAAGTGTGAAAAATTTAAATGGATGAGAATAGAAGAAAATGCTTACAAATAACTGTAGTTACTACCATCAACATTGTGTTTTTTAAAAAAAATAAATCACTGAATTCTGCCAAGCCTCTTTCTATTGTTTAAGAGCCGCAAGCCTAGCAAAGGAGGAGAATGAGACCACAGGGTTAAAACCCACAAGTATGAATTCTGTGGGGCTAGCTTATTTTGTGGTCTCACTCAGTGGTGTTACTCTGCATTGCCTTGAGGAAGACCAGAATCTGTGACTGGGCCTTCTAATGCAGACCTAGGTATCCGGAGATGGAGATAAGACGCCATGTTCATCTTCTTTTTAGAGGAAAGAGTATTTGCTGTTCAGTGGCCAGCTCTCCAGTTGTATGGTTTGAAAATGAACACCTTGGAAGGAAGTAAAATCCAGTCTTCATAAGGCCATGGATGGTGTCTACAGTACAAGTTCTCTGGAGTAGCAATATTGCAGAATGGGGATAAAAGGAGAGGGAAGGATTGTTAGGGCATTGTCAGGGATGTAAAGATACTCACATCCCTAATATATGATAGAAATTAGTCTTGACTCTTCTGGGCTTCAGATTGGTGTAAACTGGGGCTCTCCTCAGCTTAGTTTGGCAGCAGCTTAAATATTCTGGAGACAGGATCCCTTTCATGTAGTGATCTTGCTGCATGGTGATCAGTTGTATGTTTCCCACAGAGCAGATTGCCAGGAAATAAAGCAACCAAAGGCTGGGGTAGCCAGTTTGAGAAAAGCATAGAAAGAGAACAGGGATTGCTAGGTGCAAAATACCATCTGATCAGTGCCTGCTGGAAGTATACAGTTTAAGGGGGAGCTTATTTAACTCCTTTTGTTCCAATTTGTAAGCTGCTGCTCCAAGTCAGAATTGTTTGACTTCTTGTTTTCGTCTCCCTTCCAGACTACGTCATCTGCCTTGAAAGGTGCCATTCAGCTGGGCATCACCCACACAGTGGGAAGCTTGAGCACCAAACCGGAGCGAGATGTTCTCATGCAAGACTTCTATGTAGTAGAAAGTATATTCTTCCCAGGGTGAGCTTGCTTGCTGCGCTGTGTGAAATACTTCTACTTAGGCACTCTGAAATGAGTCTTCCTGTGGGTTATGATGTAATACTGTTACTTTACCATTAGGTCAGGGATGTTAAGAGAAAACACACTGATTCCAAAGAAGCACCCTAAAATATAAACATGTTTCTAAAGCATGTAATAGTAGAGTAGCTGCTTCTGCATTTGTTGATACGGCAAACACACATAGCAGAATGCACTCAAGCCCTAATTTTAGGTATTCTTTGACCTTTCCATTACAGCAAGCATTTAACAATTATGTGTACTGACATTATATACCTGACAAATACCTGCTGAATCTGAGGCAGGTGAAGATTGAAAGAGAATTAGGGTGTTAAATTTGCTCTCTTTTTTGGTGTTACAGAAATTTGTCTTGGGGTGTCACTTAGAGGCCTTAAAAGTACTGTGTGTATTTCTAACTGCCTGTTCCCCTCCCCTACAGTGAAGGAAGTAATCTGACCCCAGCCCATCATTACAATGATTTCCGGTTTAAAACCTATGCTCCTGTAGCATTTCGTTACTTCCGTGAACTGTTTGGAATACGGCCAGATGACTATCTGGTAAGTCACTGGGAGAGCCAGTTTTATTTCTGTCATACTTGATAACTTGTATTTCCCCCTTATTTCCCAGTGTAAATGGATGCTGTCCCATCTCACTCCTACCACTGCACGCACACCAATCAATGGTGGCTGACTCAATTTCACCACCTTGCTTTATTTATTAACGGGCACCAAATAGAAGTCCTCGACCAGGCCTGTATTTACAGCAATCAGCCTGAGCCTCAGTTTTTCCCCATGTGGGCGGGTTAGTATTTATCCCTTCTCTTCACTCCAGTCATCAGAAGGGTTGAGCTAATCTTACTTGCCTGTCAGCATCATAGTTCTGAACCTCCACACAGAATCCTGTCACATTCCCATCCTGTTTGTGCTTCTTGGGCACTGTCGTATGACACTCTCCTAGCCTGGACCCGTGGTAGGCTCTCTTGCAGCCACCGCTTAACCCAGCATGGCCAAAGTGGAGCCTGCAGCGCCCAGAGTTCTATTGTGCAGCTCCTCTCTTTGATGCAGAGATTAAGCTAGTAAAATCAAAATGGAGTTGAGCACACTAGGCTAGGTGATCTCTGCGGCTATGCCACCACATTCGAGGTGCATCTTGCTCTATTTTGTACAAATGAAGTGTGATCCTTGCTTGTAGGATTGGCCAGAACATGTTGCCCCTTAGCTGATCAGTGGGCCAGTAATTTCAGAAAGGAGCCAAACATTTTACATAGGAAGCAATGGCGCTAGCCCATGTGACTAGAGATCTTGGGCACTGTGGTAATACAAATAAATACTAATAGTCGGAGAGCAACCTAGAGGGAGGGAGTGCAGCTGCTAAGGTGTCACCGGCTTACAACTGCATCTCCATGCTTACCTGTAATCTCTCCAAACAAGATGTGTTCTAGCATGAGTAAGCACTAACCTGAGGGCCACGGATTCCAGAGACAGTCCTGCTGGCTGCTTCCCTGTCTCTACAAGTTGTGCCAGATCCCAGCATCCTTCTAAAACATCCCCAGATTATGTAATTTAAGAAACCAGTAACCAATCTATGTACTGAATTGTATAGTAATCTGCGTGCAGGCAATATATGATGTCAGTGATCACCAGAGCAGGCCAAAGTGCTTTGCAAAGGCACATATGGATATATGTAATGGCTCCACCCCTCCATTCTCAGACACCTGCACTGACTTTTTAGCTATGCCTTCGATATAGATGCCTGTGCTTTGTTTACTTACTTATCTTACGCTTTCGTTTAATTCATTCTCCTCAGTACTCACTCTGCAGTGAGCCGCTCATTGAGCTCTCAAACTCTGGGGCCAGTGGTTCCCTCTTCTATGTATCCAGTGATGACGAGTTCATCATTAAAACAGTTCAGCACAAAGAAGCGGAGTTCTTGCAAAAGCTGCTACCAGGTTATTATATGGTAAGTTGCCTATCTGAGTGGGTTGTAATGATGTTCCTCTAGCAGCATACACTTGAGAATGTTGTCATAACTGGCAGGTTAACATCCGGTCTCAAAGGCATATTTTCAGAGGTGCTGGCCACACTCAACTCCCATTCACTACAGTGGTGATGCTCAGCACCTTTGAAAATCTGGACTTGAGCCCTTTGGATTGGTTGACGCCATTTTGCCTCTGCTGACTTATAGAGATGCACTGTCCTGTAGGTGAGTAATACAGATTGCTGGAGCTTCTCTAGGACTTGCTTACGGCACAGGGAAGTTTGCACCTGGCCATCTAATTGGGATTGTTTTGAACAGTGCTGGCATTCCTGGGAGAGATCCGCCCAGCATTTAGGCTTGCACTAGATTCTTCATGGTTGAATAGTGTGTGTGCTCAGTCCCTCCCCCAAGTCAGTACTTGTGTGAGTTGCTTATTTCCTTTTTCCCTCTTCTGGACAGTTTTTATTTCAATAGTGCTGCTTGACAAAGACTACTGTGTTGTTTAAATTTAATGTGTCCGTTTTCCATAACCTTTGAGTGTCTGTCTAAAGAGACTAAAAATGTGATCATAAATAGAACAATGGGCCTTACTAGTCCTACCACAGAATCAAATCCAACTCCATTGTACAACATATATATAATCGCACTCGATATGGCCT
>ML685905.1:1306473-1390242 GCA_007922175.1 Pelusios castaneus
TATAATCGCACTCGATATGGCCTTGCATTTCTATCCAGATGGTCCAAGAATGTTTTACTCACTGCCACCTTGGTTAGGACTTGGACTAGGATAATGGAATTAATGCCTCTGGCTTCGAAAAGTGCCATGAGATTCTTAGTACATTCATTGGGTAAGCCCTCTTCTTACCTACCCATGGCACCACCAGTACTTTGCTCATATGACTCAGTGGGAGACTGGTTCTCTACACCTCCTCCCTCAGAGTCCCAGCTGCTGAGCCAATTCTGGCTTCTGTAACCTTGAGGGTTTTAGTGGGGGTCTCAGTCCAGCAGGCACCCGTCCCTATCCTGCTTAGCATGAGATCTGGCAAGAGCCTAGTTTTAGGAGGGAAACCAAAAACTAAAGACAAAGCACAAAAAACCTTCTTTGCTCTTGGGGGGGTAGCTATGTTCCCTCTAAGCTGCGTGGGTCATGGCCGCCGCATCCCCCGTGCAGCACTGATGGACCCCCACGCAGCCCGACAGGCCCCCGTTGCCCCCTCCAGACCCCCGGGGCTGCAGCTTTGCTGCTGCAGACCTGGCCGGCGCCCGGCCTCTGGGCTGGCCCTCCCCGCCCCAAGGGCAGAGCAGGCAGGCTCAGAGCCGGGGCGGGTATGCGTGCCTGCATGCCCGCCGGGGGTGGGGGGGGGGTCCTGGGCTCCTACCTGCTGGCCGCCTCGACTTGCCGGGGCCAGGGTCTGCTCCACCCCACCGGCGGCCTCCTGGGGCCCCAGTTGGGTCCCCCCCACCCTCCACCAACGGCGTTGGCTTCTTTTTTTCTTCCTTTCTTCTTTTTCTTCCTTTCTCTTCCTTTCTTCTCTTCTTTGCCTTCCTTTTTCTTTCCTTCTTTCTCTTCCTTTTTCTCCCTTTTTTCTTTCCTTCTTTCTCTTCCTTTCTCTTTCTCCCTTTTTTCTTTGCCTTCCTTTTTCTTTCCTTCTCCTCCTTCCTTCCTCTTTCTTCTCTCTTCCTTTTTTCTTTCTCTTCCTTCTTTCCTCTTCTTTGCTTCCTTCCTTCCTTTCTCTTCCTTCTTTTTCCTTCCTTCTCTTTTTAAAAAAAACTTTTTAAAAATTAATTTTAAATAAAAACCTTTCTAAAAATTAAATTTCAATTCGTAATTCATTCAAATTCAATTAAACCAAATTAATTCTATTTACAATCTCTTTAACGTCAATTAATGCCTATAATTTCTGTCGTGTGAGTTTACACAAAAATTTTATTCAGAAAAAATTTTGCACACAAGCCGCCAAACAGTAGAGGGAACATTGGGGGGGTAGCCATGTTAATCTGTGCATCTGACAAAGTGGGTTGGAGTCCACGAAAGCTTATACCCGAAGAAATTTGTTAGTCTTTAAGGTGCCACGGGAGTCTCATCATTTTTTCCTTTGCTCTGATGGCTGCTACAGATAGAATCTGGAAGATAATTGTGTGGCTGAAGGGCAAATTCCTTCTTTGTGCAAAATCTTCATCTGGCACGTTCAGTTTTGCAGAGAAAACATTTTTTACTCAGGGCATTATCCATCTTCGTCCCAATTTCACACATCCCTGATAAAGACTTTGGATCCCTGGTCATGTTGTGTTGATTTAGATACACTAGAATGGCACAAATAGTTAACCAGTCTGAATTTCAGGAATTCCGTCAACTCTGAAGGTGTCTCTTCTGTCTTTGGGCATTTAGAACTTGAATCAGAACCCTCGGACGCTGCTGCCGAAGTTCTACGGGCTGTATTGCGTGCAGGCCGGAGGGAAAAACATCCGCATTGTAGTCATGAACAACCTGCTGCCCCGCTCTGTGAAAATGCACCTGAAGTATGACTTGAAAGGCTCCACCTATAAGCGTCGAGCATCCCAAAAGGAGCGGGAGAAGGTCTTCCCAACGTACAAAGACCTGGATTTTATGCAGGACATTCCTGATGGCCTTCTCCTAGAGTCTGACATGTACAATGCCTTGTGTAAAACACTACAGAGAGACTGTTTGGTAAGTGAAGGGTGATGTGAGTTAAACTGGGACCGATTTTTCCCCTCCTTCCCTGTGGATTAGCTTCATGCCTTTCAAAATGTGTGTAACCAAGGGTCATTGTAAAGTTTGTTCCTGACATTTGTCCTGTTTTATTTCCCTTTTTTCCCAGATAGTTCCGCAGTGCAGTTTTTAAACAAAAGGGTGTTAGAATTGAGTCCCCAGAAAGGCACAGCCCTGCCAGCTACAGGGGAGTCACCTCCTCCAAACACTGTGTTCCCTGTATAGCTCAATTCTGACCCAAGGAACTCTGCTGCTATTATCCATTCAATCTTTGGCACCTCTGCCATGAGTGCCAGCTACATGGCTAATTGCTTAGCATTTGAGTGGTGATGTCCACAGGACAGACCACACACTCTGTTTACATGTCAGACATTTCCTGGCTGGGTAAAATTGGAAACAGTAATCTAGAGAGGAAAGGTGCAGTCTCTCCTCTAATCCACATAAGCAGTCAGATTTATGCCCCCCACCCAATAATATCTTGCGACTTTTGCAGTAGAAAGGGTCCTAATTCTAGAGTACATGTGTGGTCCAGCTGATTGGACACCAGAGTGAGAGTTAAAGGACCTGAGTTCTGTGATCTGGTGTGCAGCTCTGCACAAATCATTTCCCAGTTGCTCTGGCTGTCTAAGAAAGATAGTGACTTTTATGTTCCATTGTAATGGTGCGCAGTGATCTTGGTGGGTGAAAATCACTAAGAATTTATATAACGACCTCCCCTTGGTATTTTCAGAACACTAAGCAAAAAATATTCTGTGCGTGCACAAAACTGCAATAGTTTAACAATTCATTTACCTGGCAAAACATAAATGATGCTGTATTGATTTTGTTCCTGTCCAGGTTCTGCAGAGTTTTAAAATAATGGATTATAGTCTGCTTGTGGCAGTACATAACATTGACCAGGCCCAGAGAGAACGTGCAATAATGGATGGGACGTCCCAGTTGGACATGCGACGACCAACGGCTCAGAAAGCACTCTACTCCACGGCCATGGAGTCTATCCAAGGAGAGGCCCGGCGAGGCGGCACCATGGAGACCGATGATCAGTACGTCTGTGGTGATGGTTCAAATTAAAATGTCCAATTCATACTTAGAGCAGACAGGGTGAAACTCCAGGATTGAGAAGGAAGGTTTGATTTTAGGTAACAATTAGGGATCGCGGAGTTGAAGCTTTGTGGCGGGAGTAGGATGTAGCAGGCTGAACGTGAGGCTTGAAATTCAAGACCCCTGAGTTTCAGTTCCTTGAGCAAGTCACTTAAGTCTTCTGTGTCTGCTTCCTTGACCTGCAAAACCGGGATGCTTGCCTGCCTCATGGGAGTGTGTGAGGATTAATGTGTCTGTACAGTTCTTGGAAGCTGTAAAGCACAGAGAGAGCTAAGTATTCATAGACTTCCCTCTGTGGATCATAGGAATTGCTATAGGGAATCAGACCTGAATTTGTGTCTCTAATAGTGGCCAGCACCACATACTCCAAGGTTTCTTGACTTCTTCTCTAAAGTGGACAGTTACAATTAACCAGTCCACAGTTTCAGTAAAATTGACAAATATATAGAAAACAGGGATAAACTCTTCTTCCGTTAACTGACTGACTAAACATATTTCTATGACTTGTCTTCACTGGAGTTTGTTAGTTCAGCAGTAGATATCCCCTGCATGTCGTCACTCACTAGTGTAATCCCCTTAACCCAGGTGGAGTTGTGTATGGTCCAGAGGCAGTGAAAAGGTCTTGATTAGGGTACGGCCTGCAAATCTCATGCTTCCTGTTTCATTTTCTAGAATGGGAGGCATTCCAGCCCGGAATACAAAGGGGGAGAGGCTGCTTTTATATATTGGCATCATTGATGTGCTACAGTCCTACAGGTAAGAGCCTTTAAATAACACCTGTAGGCTGTCAGTAATGGATTAAAATAAACCTCCAGTAATAAACTGGCTGTGTTTGGTTGCATCTGTTTTGAGACTTTCTTGTTGATTGAAGACTACAAACAGTACGTAGTTTTATTGCACCATTTCCTTGACACTTTTCATAGGTTGAAATGCCCACGTACTCCTCTGTATTTTGTATATATCATTTATACAGTATCTGACTACAGGATAGCTCTTACAGGGCAGATTTTTCTTAGACTTGGTGATTATTCTGAAGGGAGTGTGCAGGAAGTGGCAGAGAAAAATAGGTGGTAGCTTAAAATTGCCATAGCGCCTCTTCCCTCTGCAGTAAAAAAATGGCTCTATGACTTTGCTTAAATGTTTGTAATGTTAGTGTTAAGATGGTCTGTATCTGGGAATTCTAGCTAATTTAAAACAGTCTAAGGGTAAATGTTTCCATTGAAAGTTAATGGGAGTTACCTCACTGCCTCTTAAGAGCTCCCCCCCAAAAGAATAAAACTGCTACTGAATGTTTGAATTCTTTTAATTAGGTCTGTAAATTACTTTGGTTTTAGAAAAAGGTACATTTCAGTCATAATTATCAGTGTTAGGAAGCCAAACTTCAGCAATGAATGTAACTTGCTAATAGTGTTCATGAAATCTAAATTTGAAAATTACTATTGTCTCTTCCCTGCTTTCAAATCTCCCTTCTCAGATTCGTCAAGAAATTGGAACACTCATGGAAAGCATTGGTGCATGATGGGGTAAATATGTATTTTTAAAATAGTATCCATGGTCACACCTTCTCTCAAAGGTACATTTATAAAGGGGCAATAATAATAAATGCATAATCAGTTGTTAATCCAAGTTAATAGCTTGCTTATAATAATTGAGAACAGTGGTTCTCTGTCAGGACACATTACTGTGTCACCCCCCACACAGCAAGTGTGTCGCTGAGAGCCGGAGAGATGGCTGAGGTTGGATAGTGTGTCCTGTAGAGTCGCAATATGCTGCCAAGTGTGTTGTTATCAACAAAAGGCTGAGAATCACTGATTTATACCTTCTTTTTATAACACATACTACTCCTGCTTTCAGCAGCTTTTAATCACTTTATTATCTGTTTATACACCATTTATAAAGATGCCTGTAAGATCGCATGACCGTGCTTGTTCCAAATGTTAACCTGCTCTAAAAGAAACTTCTGCTATCTTAGAACTCTTACAGGTGTAACATTTGTTCCTTTGATATTTTTAGGATACTGTATCTGTGCATAGGCCCAGCTTCTATGCAGAAAGATTTCAGCGATTCATGTGCAACACTGCATTCAAGAAAAGACCATGTAAGTATCTCTTCATGGGCGGTTTCCTGTCTGTTGGATCAGTGGGAAGCTTGTTGTGCTGTGTCAGGATTCTCTGGCCTGCGAGGAAGATACTTCCTGCTCCACAGACCATGAATGACAACACCTTGGGGAGGGTCTTTTATACATCAGCTTTATTCAGAGTGCAACACTTTCTCATTGATTTGAAGGGGAAGGGTATAGATGTTTCTCTGTAAGATCTTGTATTTGTTTCCGGAAGAGGTGATATTAAGTAAGATCTTTCTTCTGTTTTTGTCTTTAAGTAAAACCTTCCCCTTCTAAAAAGAGCCGGTCTGGCACAACCGTTCCTCGGAGGACAGGCCAGGGTGGAGCCCCTTCCCAGTCGCATTCGTCAAGTGAAACTAAAGCACAAGTAACAACAGAAGCAGATGTGGAGCAAGGTTGGTGCCTATGCTAGAAAACCCAGATGGCAAGAATTGCTTTCCTTCTAAAAAGGATCTGCAAAAGGAGCTGGGTTCAGCCCAGATTTTTGTCATCAGTGACCTCCACTGAGTAGATCGTGGGGACATTCAGTACACGTAGCCTGAGTCTGCAGGCTGCAATCACAGATCTGGTCACAGCTACCAGAGACAGATGCAGCCATTAACATCTTATGTAGTTCATAAGCAGTGTTCCCTCTAAGCTGCGCGGGTGCGTGGCCGTCACACCCCCTGCGCAGCACTGAGGGACCCCCGCGCAGCCCGGCAGCCCCCGCCGCTCCCTCCAGACCCCCGGGGCTGCGGCTTTGCCGCTGCAGACACGACCTGCGCCCGGCCTCTGGGCTGGCCCTCCCCGCCCCCAGGGTGGGACAGGCAGGCTCAGGCTAGGCTCAGGAGCGCAGGCCTGCCTGCCTGCCCCATGCGGCCGGGGCAGCGGGGTGGCTGCAACCACGGCGGGCTCCCGGGCTCCCACCCACCAACCGCCTCGACTTCCCGGCCCGGAGCCAGGTCATCCGACGGCGTCGGCCTCCCAGCACGGGGCCGGGATCAGCCTCCGGGGCTGGGGTCTGCTCCGCCCCACCGGCGGCTTCCCAGGGCCGCAGTAGGGTCCTCCCCCCGCCAGTGGCCTTGGCTTCTCTCTTTCTTTCTCTTCCTTCTTTCTCTTCTTTGCCTGCCTTCTTTTTTCTTTCTTCCTTCTTTCTCTTTTTTCCTTATTGTCTTCCTTTTTCTTTCTTTCTTTCTCTTCTTTCCTTCCTCTTTCTTCTCTTCCTGTTTCCTCTTCTTTCCTTCTTTCTCTCTTTCTTTGCTTCCTTCCTTCCTTTCTCTTCCTTCTCTTTTCTCTTCTTTCTCTTCCTTCTTTTTTCTCTCTTCTTCTCTTCTTTTTCTTCTTTTTTTCTTTCTCCCTTCCTTTTTCTTTCCTTCTTTCTCTCCTTTGCTTTCCTTTTTCTTTGCTTCTTTCTCTTTGCCTTCCTTCTTTGTCTTCCTTTTTCTTTCCTTCTTTTTTCTTTCTTTCTTTTCTTTCTCTTTTCTTCTTTCCTTCTCTCCTCCTTCCTTCCTTCTTTCTTTCCTTCCTTTTTAAAAAAAAAACTTTTAAAAAATTAATTTTAAATAAAAACCTTTCTAAAAATAAATTTCAATTCAAAATTAATTCAAATTCAATTAAACACAATTAATTAATTCTATTTACAATTACTTTAACTTCAATTAATGCCTATAATTTCTGTCGTGTGAGTTTACACAAAAATTTTATTCAGAAAAAGTTTTGCACACGGCTTGAAAATTTTGCACATAAGCTGCCAAATCTTAGAGGGAACATTGTGCATAAGGTGTGCCATTCTAAGGTGTCTTCAGCAGGCCTAGGAGAGTTGTCAGACTTGCATGAAATGTCTGTCAGCCTATTAGCAGGGACTTGCCAACAAAGATTTTTGTGGAACAGTTAAGAGACTTTTCCACACAATGTACAGTTAGCTTGAGGCACTCATTGACACCAAGAACTAACCTAGCAAGAAGCAAAAACTGATTGGACAATGATATTCTGTTTTTAAAAAAACCCCAAGGAATCCTGTGGCACTTTTAAAGACTAACAAATTTATTTATCTCATGAGCTTTTGTGGGAGAAAATCCCGCTTCATCAGACGCTTGAAGATATTCATGTTGTAATTGTAACACATTCTGGAAGGGTTTTTAACCTCAGGCTTCAGGGCTTAAACCTACCTCTTACTCTTAGGAGAAGACCTAGTGTGGTGAGGAGTGGAGATTATTGCACATGAGCAGTGTGTTTACCCCAGCCACTGAACATCATCCTCTGGTACTGGTCGCTATAAGACACAATACTGGAGAGATTGCACCTCTGGTCCAGTCCTGTGTGATTGCCCTATGTGAGCTTTTGTCTCCTTCCCTGTGGATCATACTCGGGCAGCATGTTAGTGGAAATTTTAGTACAGAGGCTGTACCACGAAGAGCCAGATTCACCAAGAATGGACCCTGTGCGCTACTGTAGACCATTCTGTTTGTGTAGTTTCCTGCTCAACGACTTTCTATAACATGATGCGGTATTGGTTACAGAAGGCACTGGCAAATGATTAATTATTGCTGCTCATGCCAGGGGATGCTGTTTATTATGGGTAACCCTATATTGATGGCAGCAAAAATAGCCCAGGACCTGGAGTATCAATAAGCCAACTGGAAGGCATTTCTGGTCAGCTTACCCTAGTAAGCTCTTAGTAAGAGTAGTAAACTCTTAGTAAGTCGTCAGGAGATATGCAAGGTGTTTTACATACCTTGCGTATCTCCCCTGGACTGCCACTGAAAAGCGCAGCAAGCGTAGACTGGGGCTGTATTTATGAACAAGTGATCTGCTCTGCTCTCCTCCCAGGTTCCCATCTTGGTCGCCCAGATCTCCTTCCCAGAACTCCTCCAGCAGACGAAGCTAACAGTGATTCCATCGCGACAACCCTGTCCACTTCCTCGTTGGGAAGCGGAGGCCTTAACTCTCCAGCCAACAGGTAACTGTCCATTAAACACAACAGTGGTTGGGAACCTCTGCTTTTAAAAACATCAGCCACAGGACAGATGCCGACTGCTTTCCTGGAGTGTTTCTGGTTTTGGCAGGGTTGTCAAAGTCCCCCGTGTCTTTGAGGAGTCATCTGGTGCCAGGCAGGCTCGGCATCACCAGCTACAAGCATGTGCAAGAGATTATAAGAGCATTAATATGCAGTGTTGTGTTTGAAGGCAAGGCCATGTTGCATCCTCTGCTTTGTGAACCTGGGAGTCTTGTGTCCTTTCTAGCTCCTTGCTGGAACTGTGTAGCAGCTTTGGTTTTTGGACTGGGATCATTTGAAATTTTTTACAACAGATGATTCGGTGAAATGTCACTTTAAAAAACGACATGCCAGAGAACATGAGCATGAACAAGCAGGGCGGGCAGATTTATTTGACTTTTTTTCCCCCAGAGGTGTTGAGCTATTGTAGCTCCCATCGGCTTCAGCAGAAATTCTAAGTGCTTAACACCTCTGAAAATGAGGCCAAAAGAAAATGAGTTTTAAAAGTGCATCTGCTAAGAGATGAATGTGCATCGACAGCTGTAAGGAAGCAATGAAAGGACTGTCTTGAATCTTTTGTTTGTTGTGAAAGGGGTGAGAATAGGAGGGACTGGGGCAGGGGGAGCAGTCCCTATTGTGGAAGCTCACAGCTGCTCTGTTGCTAATTTATGTCTCAAAGTTCAGAAAACTTTCTGTCCTCATTAATCATTGTCCATTGACTGCGGTATGACACAAATCCAGTCTGACATCTGACTTTTATTCTGTCCTAATTAGTGGTGGGCCAGAACTGGATTATAAATTTATAATTTGCCCATCTCCCACAAACTTTTTTTTAGGGATCCTAAACCAGATCTTCTCTTTTCAATAAAGTCAGCATGTCTGAGGTTTTTTCTTGACTCACCACTGAGAGTCTTTCCTTTAATTTCTGCTTAGGTCAGTGGGAGTGCAAGTTCACAAATCTGAAACCTCGCCAAAGGATTTGACTAGAACAGCTCCAGTCATCTGCTCAAATAGGTGAGGGCGAGGAGCATGCTTTGCCTGAAGCCAACAGAATTTTGATTTCTGCTGTCTGTAGATGAAGTACTTGGTAGCCTGTTTTTAGTGGGACCCCCGTGTCCTATAGAGACACCTTGCCATGTGCCCCTTTACTGTGCAAGACCTATAAATGGTCTATCTAGGTAATGTAATACAGTAGCCCTGATGCTTTTATAAGCCAGATGGCAGAATAAGTGCCTTCAGTGTGGTGTCCTCCTTGCGTGACATATTCTTTGAACCCCCAGAATCTTCAAGGTACGCTTGTGTGACATGATATTCCCCACATCCTCCAGTATTCATAGGGTTTGCCTTGCAGAATCAGTTCCACTTTCCATCAAACCTGGAATCCTGTGAACATTTATTGTTGCTTTTAAAGGAAAGAAACGCCCTTCCCTCCTGCACCCACCCATTAATACACGTGACCAATGGGCACTACTACATATGGAGAAACTAATTTTTTCCTAACCCCTGCAAGCAATCGAGAGATGCATTTGTCCTTCGCTAGCCTCCCATAGATGAAAGTGAGCACAGATTGGAGTTCAGGGACTAGAGCAAAGGTCTTGGTCTTGTGTTCAAATCCCAGATTACTGTATTGATAGGATAGCACTGAGGTAGTTTCATAACTATAATAATTGTTTACGTGGACTTAAACCAGTACTTTTCCTTCTCTGTAGAGCTCCCAAGGCTGTGGTTTTGTATTTACCGCTCTGTGGAGTTTCACTTTTGTAATCTCTGTGTAGGTCAGTGGGAGTTCAAGTTCACAAGTCTGAAAACTCTTCAATTAGAACAATTCTCCGCTTCCGTTCCAATAGGTGAGGGTGAAGACCTAGCTGGGACAGGCACTACATTGCTCGGTACTTAAGGTTTAAGCACAAGGGGATCGGCCTCCTATTTTGCGATGGCAGGTTGAAAGAACTGCTTCAGCCTCTCTTTTGCAGCACAGTCACTTCTGCCATATGCCTCTGCTCACTGTGCGCAGTTTGCACTGAAGACAGTGAACCCCTCAGAGCTACATAAGCAATGCCAAGTAACTCTGTTCTCACAGTAAACCTGTGAAGTGTAAAGCCAAACCCCTCGTGGTTGGCACTGACGTGTGGCGCTCTCTGCACAACTCCCTGTCTGTGGAGTGCCCTGGGGCCCACACTCCTGACAAAGTAGGTTTGCCATGCTGGATCAAATCACGGAGCCATTAAGTCTGGTTTCCTGCCCAAGCTGTAGTGTTGTGCAGGTGGGAAGAAGATTTTCTCCCTGAGGTATGGGGTGGTCAGTTTATATGCTCTATAACCTCAAATGAGAAGAGCGATTGGTCTAGAAGAGCAAGGGGCTGAGAGTTGAGACGCTCCTGTGTATCTAGGTCCAGCTATGCCACTGACTCCTATACTGTTTGTGAAGTAGTTATAGCTCTCCAAACGGCGTTGCTAAATAAAGTGTAAATTATTCAGCCATAATGTTTGCCTGGCGTCCTGTGGCAATGAGTTCCATAGATTGTCCTTCCTCGTGATTTTAGATGAGGGATTTCTCTTCCTCCTTTGCTGGATTCTGTGGTAATAGATAAATGGCCTTAAATCAGGATGTAATTTCCTAATTTTAAAAAGCAAGCTTTATGTGCGTTCTCATTAGACTTACCCTTCTTTATAAAATCAGTGTGTCTGGGAGCTTTGTATTCACCAGCTGAGGATCTCTCCTTTTAATCTCTGTGCAGGTCAGTTGGAGTGAAAGTTCAAAGCTCAGAAAGCTCAGCAGAGGATATAGCTAGCTCAGCAGAGGATGTAGCTAGTTCAGCTCTGAGTAAACACTCAAATAGGTGAGGCTTAATCTAGGCAGGAAAGATGCAGCATTGTGTGGTAGGTACCTTCTTAATCTAAACACAAAGATTCCAGTATCTCTAATATGCTGAATGTGAGCAAATAGAAGATTATTACACAGGGGTCATGTTTTTGCAGGCTGACCACACTTTTCACACTTTGAACTTTGTCCTCCAGCTTGCAGTTTGACAGCTTTATGCATTTTGTCCCCTGCTGCTGATGCACACAACACCAGATGACAAGGTTTTATCCTGCTTGAGCAGCCAGTAAGCCCTGGATGCATTAGCAGCATAAGCCAAAATGCCTTTGACTTCAGAGGCATGTGGGATCACATTATACAATCACAACTTTTTTGGTTTGGTTTGGGTTATTTTTTGTTAAGACTGACTGGAATGTGACTAGAGTGCCCTGGCCTGTGTAACACGCCATACAGTGTGGAATCCTTGCTCAGCAGGTTGAGTTTTCCCTTCATCTAGTCCATGGATTCTCACCTTGTAGGGCATGAAGAAGAATTGGGAGGCAATGCTCACACTGCTCTTCCTGTATTATTAGGTGGGAGGGGTGCACAGGCCTGATTCAGAAACCAGCGCATCGCCATCTCCAGGGTGGAGATCACAGAAAGCAATTGTTACTCACAATGCATGAAAAGAATTTCTAAAGCACAGAAACTCCTGCTCTCCCAGTCCCCATGTATCAAGACTGTTTTCAAGGTTGGGTACTGGCAACTTCTCGAAACACACACAAAGTACAGACGTGCCACTGGTGCATTTCTCACTTTTAGTAAAAGTTAGGGGATCATGACAGATTTTTTTTATTTTGAATAAGGGATTGCCAGTTAAAAAAGGTTGAGAAACACTGCTTTAACCCTTTGTATAACTTTATCATCTCTTTAAAACTGCTTCCATGTATGATTATTTATTTACGTGGGTCATTGGTTTTCAACCTGTGATCCTTAGACCCCTGTAGGTTTGCAGAGTATATCTAAGAATTTGAAAAGGGCCTGCACCTCTATTTGAAACTTTTTTTAGGGGTCTGCAAATGAAAAAAGGATGAAAACCTACTGTGTAGTTGTCTTGTAAAGAGAAGCCATTGGCTTTTCTGAACATAAGCAATCTCATCTAGTGTTTGAAGATACAATTGTACAATAAACAGAGCAATTAAAATGAGGGGAGGGAAGGTGACTGCTCCAACAGAGTAAACACTGGGGATGGAATGTTTGTGGAATGGAAACGTGATGTAAATTGGCCTCAGCTTGGCATTTCCCTGAATGAGTCAGCACCCAGCAATGGCCCCACCTGCTTGCCTAAAACTCTCCTCAAATAATTTGTCTGTGATGCGGATGGTTCTTGTTTAAATAAAAAAACCCTGCACTTCTCATGTAGAGTGTGGGAAAGGAGCAGTCTGCCCCAGAGAGACAGTTACACATCACAGCACTCTTGTAGGGCAGAGAGGGGAAAGCTGATTCCAGACTGGCACAGCCACTTTGGGCTGGGGTTTATTTTTTTCCCCCTAACAGTTGGTGCGATTCTCTCAAGTATACATATTGTTGAAGCAAACCCAGTGTCAAGCTGGGTAATGAGTCAGGGACACCTCGTGTGTAGCTAAGAGATGCTTCGTACACCTCTTGGATTGGATTGTGGGCGTGCTAGGAAACTCAAAGGTACACAAAGTATTTTGAAGGCTTATTTAGAAGAAATTGCTTTATAGGTGTCCCTCTTCTGTTTCCCCAGTGGCTTCGCAGGGCTTTCTATAACAGAAGGCTCCCCAGAACTGACAGAACATTTCGAAGAAGTGCCAGAGACGGAGATAAGCTTTGTAAGTGCCAGCATTTCCAGAGGTGTGAGGAGCGCGCTGTCAGGCCGTTTTAGTCGCTGTTAAAAACGGCTTTAATTTGGCTTTGAATTGAAATGTTC
This sequence comes from Pelusios castaneus, assembly GCA_007922175.1. Lineage (NCBI taxonomy): Eukaryota > Metazoa > Chordata > Testudines > Pelomedusidae > Pelusios > Pelusios castaneus. Next base: position 1,319,458 of record ML685905.1, read on the forward strand.
CTCTGTGGTATTGGAAATGCAGAAGTTTTGTGCTTGGCGTGTGAGAATCACAAAATGCAATGAACGAACTCTGTTCTCTAGTGGCTCTGTGAGGTTGAAGTCTCATGATGCTGCAGCTACGCAGCTAGTGAAAGACGGTCTCTGCACCACAGAGCACTTGGGGCGGGAGGTGACGGAGATAGAGAGCAGACATGCCCAAAATCACAGAGCGAGGCTAGGGCAGAGCGTAGAGGAGAACCAGGATTGTTGGGTCTCAGTCCAGTGCCAGAGCCGCTGGGTCACAAAGTGCAATTATCCAGGCTAGTCTCAGGCCCGGTCCACACTGCAGGGTTAAGTCAATGGAAGATACGCATTCTGAGCACGCAGACTGCATGTCTCCCATCCACTTTGGTACTTGGACTTATCGCTGTGTCTTCACTCAGCTGCGTCACCTGGAAATGCTCTCAGCTGTACTCTAGTTGGAGGGGTGGACTTGCTATGTGGAAGGGAGAGCACTTCTGGGATCGATTGAGCAGGCCTGCACTGTGATTGCTCACTTGATCCCTCTGTGGCGATCTGTGGCGATTGAGGCAGAGTTTTCAGTGTAAACATGACCTCACTGACCAAGCTGAAAGTGAACCACCAACATGATTTGGGATATATAAAACCACTTTCAAGTGTAGACCGAACCTACAAGCTCTTTAGACAGCATTCTTTATGAGAAGAATTGCTAGGCCATAGATACGTGCCCCAAGCTACTCGAGGACAAGAAAAAAAATCACTTTGGCACTCACATAGGGGTTTTGCCTGTTCAATGACCAGCTTTTGAAATGTCAGTGAGGCTTTGCATTCCTAGTGCTTTTGAGTCTTATTCCTTACCACCACTTAACAATCCAGCACCTTTCACCAAAGAAGGAACTTGCTCAAAGTGCTTAGGAACCCTTCTTGAATATTTCACTTCTTGATTTTTCTCTTCACAGTGAAATAACAGGGACAACTGTGATGTGAACAGAAGATTTCTCTGTACTCCACGTGTGTCATAGAGTCCGACGAATATTCAGCTCCTGCGGCTGATCTCAGAAATCTTACCTGGACAGAATCCATAGAAGCTGGCAGACTGGGTCATAATATTAACAAAGACTGAGCCCAGGTCAACTTCCTCCTCTAAAACACAGCCCTCAACCTGTGGCTTGTTGCATCGAGATTTTCTGCTGCTGTCTCTCTTTGAAGGCTGGCAAGAACAAGGCCGCTCATCCTCAAGGACGCAAGCCAAGAGTCCTCTGCAGAAAAGGAGCTGGCTTTCGGGGGAGTTGGTTACTTAAGATGGAGGACATCATAAACCTTGCAAGAAGATTGGTCAACTTTGAAGAGCACATCAGGAAATGGACATTGGACCAGTTTGCAACAGAACAACATAGTTTTTGCTTTTTGTGTTTTTAAATTAATTTAAGGTTCTTGAATTCAGTCATATCTTTTAGGCTGCAACAATTAAATCCATTCTTTTTAAAAATAGTTTTCAGTGTTCCACCAAAAATACCCCATATCAGAGGGAAGCAGAAGGAAGAGCAACTGTTTTTGGTCACACATCAAAGATATTGATCATGGAAGTCTTTTCTGTAAAATAAGTTTGGGTGCAGAAGTCTTTTCTGTGTTTGTGATATTGCACCATCATCATCTTGAGAAAGCAACATGGAACAGACCTGCCCATAGCACTTGGTGCTTTATCACAGTTTGGTGCTTGAAAGATTTTGAATGTGATGCTTTTAAGATGTCAGGGAGGATTTTACATTGCTTTGTCCTGTTTTAAACTGCTCCTTTATTCTCTCCTCCTCACACAGAATGAGAAGCAGCAGAGATTTAGGGAGATCTTTGTGCCTGGCACATTTTTAAGCCTTCAGTGTTTCTTAAGCAAATGGACCAAATCTATCCTGGTTGGCTTTTTCCCAGTATTGTGTGTTCTTTTGGGGACACAACTTGTAAAAGCTGCATTTTTGTATAGCTAAATTCCCTTTTGATAGCTATGCTTGTATCTTACTCTTTGGCATCTGTGCACTGTGCTCTGACCACATCCAGATAGAGTCCCAGAATGCCACTCCAAATAAATGGCTGCTGGGTCTCTCTGCAGAGCAACACATTTTTGGTTGTTTGCCTCCACAAAAGTATGTGTTGCACTCTGATTCCAAGGCTACAGTTTATTAGAATCAGCTGGAAAGATGTGTTGCTGTGTTATCTTAGCCATGTGCCATACATAAGACTGTGGCAATCCTGACCAAGTTATCGGCTGCAGACAAATCTAGAAAGCTGAGCATATGTTGTACTGATTTTTATTTTCACTAAAGTTTTTTTAAAAATTTAATGAATATTAGTCTTTTTTCCCCCCACAAACAGTAACCCGTCCCCCTAAAAATTGTTGCTTTTATACATGCAAGGGTTTGTATATCTATCAGTAGTCATTGCTAAGAAAGCCGAAGAATGTAGTGGCTTAGAAAGATTTTTTAGTTGATGTATCAGGGCTGAATGTTTTGGAGTTTTTTCCATCACAAAGTGGATATAATTCAAGTTGTTAAGCTTTTTCTAAAAAAACAAGAAACGAAAACCCAGATCTTTGAAAGGAAAACCAGGTGGAACAGCCTTTCTCCCAGAGAGTTCGCCAGGTGTCCAAGTGCAAAGGAGCTTAGTCAGGCAGGAAAATGGTGGTCTCTGTTCAGTGATGACTGGTTCTGAAGAGCTCTGGAACCTCTGTCTAGAATAAACATCAAGCGATGTCATGGAAGTGAAAGATGAATACAGTGACAATTGGGAAGTGGCTCTCATAGAATTTCCCGCTTTCCCCCCTCTATTCAGCAGGTTACTCTTCATATCCTGATTAACCGTCTATATTAGACACACTGTTTCTTGTCTTCCCTCCTAACCTTTTTTTTAATCAGGAGGAAAGAAACCAATTTTGTTTTTTCATGATTTAATATTTATGAAGTTGTATTTAAGTTTTATTTTGGGAATAGTTATTCAGTGTGCAGGGAGCTCGGGGTGGGGGGGAAGGGATTGATACTTATATATTGTAATTATCAACCTCTGCTTTGTAGTGGTTTAACAACAAAGGCCTTTTGCATTCAGAAAGTGGTAGGTAACTGGTATACGGTATTGAAACTTTATCAGCTGTTTCCACCACAAGGAGATCAGGAGCTGCTGATGGCTGGAACGCTTTCCTGTTTGGTCTCTACGCACACAGCTTTGATTCCACACGGCAGGATCCATTGCTGCTTCGTCAACCCAGCATGGAGGACCTAACCAGCAAACATACAGCCATATGAATCAACTCGTGCTGTGCTGTGAATGTTGTCATTTTAATCTTGTAACATTTTTGCCATCATCGGCTGTTAAGTTGAATATTAAAAACAAAAGCTCTCTCTTAGCAGCCTGTCCTACACAGGGGATTATATCGCTGTGATGGGATATTACAATACACAGTATGATATTAAACCCAGAAAGGTGTCTTTTTTTTTTTTTTCCTATTGGTGGTGAGGGGTGAATTGGGAGGACTTGAAATTAGTTAATCAATTTCATAACACTCCTGCAACTGTCTCCCGGCACCTAGCAATGGAGATAGTCGATGCGATGGACAAGGAAAGCTAGGAAGTGGTAACCATTAAGGGAACTGCTATGTCATTTTTGAGTTCTGAGTTGTTGAGGTGTGTGGCTTGGGAGCGATCTGTCTGCCACGGCTCTGGCTATTTAGGCCTGGTCTGCACTTGAAAAGTTAAAGCCTAGCGATGTGGCTCAGGGCTGTGAGCATTTCCGCACCTTGAATGCCATGGTTAAATTAACCTAATCCTGCTGTAAATGCAGCAAGAGCAACAGATAATTCTTCCGCTGACTGAACTATGTCTCTCTGAGAGGTGAATTAACGATGTGGACAAACTCCTCCCATCAATGTAGGAAGTATTTACACTACAGCAGCACTGCTGATGGTGCTACCATAGTGCTTCTAGTGTAAACACAGCCTTAGTGGTGTCCCCTTGAATGATTTGATTTTTGTCCTTTAACAGGGGTCACTCACCAGTGGGGGTTGAGGTGCCTCCTTACATTTGGTCTGATGATCCGCTCTCTCCCAGGCATGCACCCCTTCCTTCAGTTACTCATCCTTTAGACACTCCCTGGACTCAGGGTGCGCCCTTCAGCCAGTCACTGTAAACCTCCCCTTCTAGAGGATCAATTTTTCTCTGAACAAACTCTCTGCAGTCTCAGGCAGTCTTGTGATCCACTTTCCTTGGGGCCAGTAGGGGCCCACTGCTCCATGTTCTAGCCCAGAGACAGGTCAAGCCACAACAGTCTGCTGAAGTTCAGACCCTGTTTCTGTTTCACTGGGCTCTTTCCTATCGCTCTTCTCTATCTTTTGGCCCACCTCAGGGTTACTTATTGGAGCTTTCTCTGCTCCCCTTGGCTACTTAACCCATCTCGGCTTCTTGAGTCTGTAGTCCAAGGTAGGAACCCAGGGCCTCCTGTCCCCCCAAAAACTAACTTCTCCTTGTACTTAGCCAACTCCCCTCCTAGAATGTGACTGACAAGTGGCTGCAGCCCTTCTACTCTCTACTTTCTCATTTTTTTTTATAAGCCTAGCCCAGCGCCTGCCCCAGCTGCCCTCCCTCCCGGTGCAACCTATTCCCTTAATTGGCCTATTTTATCTGTTCAGACTTCCTGGGCGGGGCTGCCCCATCACAGTCCTGCCAGGAACAAAGTTATGGTGAAGCAAAGGGGATTGAATAGTCAGATTCTGCCTACAATGCCAGTTTGGCTGGATTATACTGACAAAAATGATCATCAGTAAGGTTAAACTGCCGTGGGTATTCTTAGTAACAACATCAGGTCATGGGCAATAAATAAAAATTCACAGAAGCCACAACCTGTTACTAAAAATATCTTGGGGTGGGTGGAACCAGAGCTGCCCTTCAGCCCTGCTCCAATGGGCTGGCTGGCTGTTCAGGGGCGTCAGCTGCCCCAGTCCTGTTACAGAGGTCACGGCATCGGGAACCAAATCTTGTCCTTAATCATGGAGGAACTAGAAACAAAAATATCAGGTCAGTTCTCTAGCTAAAAAGGTGTCCTGTCTGCTGAGGAGCTTGCCTTGGTGAGAAGGGTAAAGGAAAAGTGACAGCTATGGCGTAGGTGTCTATAGAGGAATCTTCTTAACCTATCACACTAATGAGGGCCGTATCCCATGAAGCAGATTCATAGAACCCTAATGTTTTTATTCCACCATAGAACTGTCAAACTGGAAGAAACCTTGAGAAGTCCAGCCCTCTGCCCTGTGGCACAACCAACTAAAGAGCGCCCATCCGTGACAACTGTTTGTCCAGCTTGCTCTTAAAAACCTCCGGTGATAGGAACTCCACAACTTCCCTTGGAAGTCCGTTGCAGAGTTTAGCTACTCATACAGTTCAAAATCTTAATCTCTAACCTAAATCTCCCATGCTGCAGATTAAGCCCATTACTTCTTGATCCTACCATCTGGGAGTATGTTGTGATAATTGGGCGGGCACATTTATCTTAGTTGTCAGCAAGCGAAGGGTTATAAAGTGTCAGAAAACCTAGGACAATGTGATGATGGGAAGAGGTAAAAATGAAGACAGACCGAACTAGTCCAAACCCCAAGTCCCACTGACACAATTCAAGGACTGGGTTAAGATCATGCCTGGTCAACAAGAAGCATGGGGGATTGGAGATCAATTAACTAACACTGGTGTCAGACATGAAGTATAATGGGGGGAAGCTGGGGATTGAAAGACTGGCTGGCTGAAAGGAGGGCATGTGCGGATGGAATGCCAGCTGAAAGACGAGAGAAGGGGAAAGAACAAGTTCTCCCTGTAGTGTCCCTATGAGAGCTCCACGATACGTGTACTTGTGTCCCTCCAGTGCTGACTAGAGACCTTTGGTGGCAACGTCTGTTAGATCCATGCACATGCTGTGCCATGAGGCCAGCCAACATACGCAGGCTAGCCCTCCTCAGTTCCTTCTCATCCACCCTGGCTAGAGATGGTGCTATTCGCTGTCTGTTAGGATCACACTCTGCCTCCTGTATGGTTAGGCCATTAATTGGTATAGCTGCCTTTGTTATTTACCCCAAAATCCAAGACAAAACCACACCTTTATTTTTCCTGCCTTTTTCCCTGCCAGGGACCCTCCTTCCAGTGAGATGTGCCCAGTTCACCAGACTTCAAGAAGAAGGGGTGCTCCAAAGAGGAGGGAGCTAGGCTGTACTCGATGGTAACAAGAGGACAGAACAAGGAGCAATGGTTTCAAGTTGCAGCTGGGGAAGTCGAGGTTGGATATTAGGAAAAACTCTCACTAGGAGGGTGGTGAAGCATTGGAATGGGCTACCTAGGGAGGTGGTAGAATCTCCATCTTTGGAGATATTTAAGGTCCAATTAGACAAAACCCTGGCTGGGGTGATTTAGTGGGAGTGGTCCTGCTTTTTAGCAGAGGGTTGGACTAGATGACCTTGTGAGGTCCCTTCCATCCCTATTATTCTATTAAGCGCCTCACTTGCAGGGAGGCCATTCCAATTGCAGACAAGCACTCTTAAGTCAGTGGTTCCCAACCCATGGCCTGCAGGGCCTTCCAAAATGGCCTGTGCTCCTCTTCTGCTGGCTTCAGAAGGGAGCTGCTGTTGCTGCTTGAGGACCCAGGTGGAGCAGGTTGCCGTGGGGCAGAAAGACATGGCGAGCTTCTTGCTGCAGCCAAGGCAACAGGAGATCAGTGCTACGCTCTCTCGGGCTGTAGCAGAAGCATGGCAAAGTGCTTCACCAGCATCCCTAGGTCTTTGGATCCCTGCTGGACATAAAGCGAGGGGAGGATTGAGCTCCCATCCCTCTGGCTGCATATGGGAGCCGTTGCCTAAAGACCCCACTCCTCACTGAACTCCTTCCCTCTGGTTGCCCACCCCCGCCACAACGCTCTTCTCCATTCCTCTTCAGGGACCCTTCCCATGAGAGTTTACTACGACAAGAAGTTGATTGTCTCCTCTAGCTAGAAGCCGTAGAACCAGCACTTCAACATCTAAGAGGAAGAAGGTTCTACTCTGCTGGGCTCCTAATACTGAAGAGGAAGGGAGGTTGGAGGACCCATAGCAGACCTTGGAAATTCTGAACAAATTTGTCAAGGCTCAAAAGTTCAGATGGTCTCTTATCAACGCTCATTCAGGCACTGGACCAAGGAGACTAGCTCTCGGCGCTCAACCTGGGCCCTACTTTCGCATCTCATTCTTACCAGCTCACAGACCATTTCTAAGATTGACTCTGGAACAAGATCATTGTCAATATTGTTCTGATACTGCTCCATACCAGCATGGAGCACCCATAGGGACACTGCTCAAAGAAGTAACACCTTGTGTAGTAATGATGGTTCTTCAAGATGTGTGTCCCGATGGGTGCTCCACAACCCGCCTGCTCTCCTCCCCCCTACTTTGGAGTTCTCATGTATTACTCTGCAGTAGAGAAGGAACTGAGGAAGGTTCGCCTGTGTTCACTGTCTAGCTGCATCGCAAAACAGGGGGAGGGACAGTGTGTGCAGAGGTCTTACAGACACTACTACCAAAGTTCTCTGATCAGTGGGGCAAGGACGCAAGTACGCCTCCCATGGAGCAGCCATTGGGACACATCTCGAAGAAGCATCATTTCTGGACAAAGTTGGTTATTTTTTTTTTTTTTTACCATTGCCGCAGACACTTCACTGTGTCCCATGTCCTTAGACCTTCTTCATCCTAACCCTGAGAGATGTCCTGACCAGATCAGGCCAAAGAAGGGGACCCAGATGACCACACCGGCTCCAACTAAATCCCAAACACCACGAGGGAGGTGAGACTTTGTCTCCTTCCCAATGGCTATGTCTACACTTGGAAATTTAAGTCGACTTAGTTAAGTCGACTTAGTGAGTCCACACTTAAATTTAAAGTCGACTTTGGGGGGAACTTACAAAGTCGACCTAGAGCGTCCACACTGGATGCCTAGGTCGACGTCTAGGGGCTAGGGGGGCACCCCTTGCCCAGTGCCAGGGGGCTCAGCCTTTGCCCCATTGTACATAGGTACAATGGGGCAAAGGGGACAGGGACCCTGGCAGAGCATAGGGGCAGGGTGGGCAGGGCTCTGTCCTGCCCTGTGGGGGACCATGCCAGGCTCCCCATGCCCCCCCCCCCGGCAGGAAGGGCATTGGTGTAGTCCTGAGGTAGCCCTAAGTCAACTTAGGGCTACCCCATGTCTACACTGGTTTAATTCAACTTTAAAAAGTCGAATTAAGCCTTAAGTCGAAGTAATTCTAGGTTTAATAAAGTCAACTTAATTTTCATTGTCGACTTTATTTTCCTTAAGTCGACTTAAGCAAGCTGCTTAAGTCGACTTAAGAAAACTGTAGTGTAGACACAGGGTAAATTAAGTCGATTTAAGCAAGCTTAAGTCAACTTAATTTACAAGTGTAGACGCAGCCAATGTGTCCTTTCCTATTTCTTCTCTTCCCTATCTCTCTTTCCCCTTTTTCCTTCTGTTTAAGAAGAAGCTGGCTTAGCTGGCCCAGGCTGCACATTTTGCAACAGTGTTGCAAGCCTGTGACCTGCTGGGAAGTCAGCTAAATGCAATACTGCTGGCCAGAGCTTGCCAGGTCTGAGTAGCTGATAGGCACAGCATGGAGTCTTGTGTTTTTTCAAAAGGTTGCACCACCAGAGCCAGCTGCATTGTCTGTCTTTTGCTGTTTTGTTTCCCCTTTTGTGTGTGCTTGTCCTGTTGTGTTTTCTAGAAAGCAGGACTGGTCTTAAATAAAAGCTGCAACACCACCAACTCCAGCCTGTCTCAGCTAGCTTCTCTTTTCCCCAAAAGGACAGTTCTTACCATTGTCCGTTGTTAATACTATCTACAAAATTGTCAACTGGGGCAAAGGGGGTGTGCTTTAAAAAAAACTGTCCAGTGAGAGGGAGTGAGGGATGTTCACATGAAAGCCTTAGTTAAAACTTCACATTTTCCTTCTATTTATTTTTAATACAGAGTTAAAATGATTTTGAATGGTGTGCTACAAGCCAGCTGAGATCTCAGTAAACCCTGAACCTTGCTTAATGTGGTTGGACAATGACAGGATCATGGTAACACGTTTGACTGTTTGGGCCCTATTATTCCATCTAATTTAATACAGCAGACATGGAGAACAATTGATCCCTTAACATATCTGAAGACTATTCTCAGGTCTCCAGTCAAAACATGCCCAGTCTTTAAAACCTTTCCTCAGAGGTCAGGTTTGCTAAACCAGTTAGCATTTCTGTTGCGCTTCTCTGGTATCTCACCAGTTTTTCCATGTTTGTTAAAGTCTGGCACCCAAAACCAGATGTGATACTGTCGCTGAGGCCTCCTCAGTCTTCAGTGGAGTGGGACAGTTTCTTCCTGTGTTTTCCATGTGACATGGAACTCATTTTCTCATCCATACAGCTGACAGTTTTGCACGTAGTTGCCATTAGGTTTTCAGAATCAACGATCCATATAGATGACTAAGTAGGTCACGCCTCACAAACCTATTGTTTGTCTGCAGGCTCAGAAACAAAACAATGGATTCCAAGGCCAGAAGGGGTCAACCGTTGTGATCATCTAATCTGACCTCCTTTATAACACAGGCCAGAAAACCTCCCTGAGTAATTTGCTTTTAGAAAAACATCCAATTTTGTTTGAAAATTCAGTGATGGAGAATCTACCATGACTTTTGGTCAATTGTTCCATGGATTAATTACTCTCTGGTTTAAATTGATACCTTATTTCCAGTCTGAAATTGTCTAGCTTCTACCTCCAGGCATTGGACTGTGTTAGACCTTTCTCTGCTAGTCTGAAGAGCCCATTATTAAATATTTGTTCCGCATGTAGATAATGACAGATTATAATCAAGTCTTCCCTTTACCTTCTCTTTGTTAGGCTTAATAGGGTCTTTGACTCTCTTACTACTATTTGACTGGTTAGTGGATGGGCACAAACCTGTCCACTGCTAAAAACTCCTTCCTCAGCCCAAGGGAGGAGTCAATGGTCCAGGGGTTCAACTAATTACGGGGGCAAAATGATAAAAAAAAAAAAACAGGAATGGATGTGGGGGTCAAAGGTACAGAAGAAGGAAACAGAAATTGAGTGTCTTATTATAAGGCATGTTTTCTATTCCTTGATTTGGTCTCATGTCCTTTTCCGTACCTTCTCCAATTTTTCAGTGTCCTTGAATTGTGGGTACTAGAAGAGGACACAGGATTCCAGCAGTGGTTGCATGAGTGCCAAATACAGAGAGCAAATAATCTCCTTCCTCCTACTCAAGATTTCCCTGTTTATGAATCCCAGGATTTCATTTGCTTTTACAACCACAGAGTCCAACTTGGAGCTCATATTCAGTTGATTACCCACCACCAGCCCCAAATCTTTTTGAGTCCCTGCTTCCCAGGGTAGATCCTCCCATTGTGTAAGAATGGCTACATTCTTTGTTCTGAGACGTATGTATTTACATTTAGCCATACAAAAATGCATATTGTTTGCCTGCACCCAGTTTACCAAGTGAGTCAGATAACCGTGTATCAGTGACCTTCCACTTCATTATTCATCACACCCCCAGTATTTGTGTCATCTGCAAACTTTATTGATGAACATTTTATGTTTTCTTCCAGGTCACTGATAAAAATATTAAATAGAATAGGGCCAAGAACCGCTGGCTGTGAGACTTCCTTGAAAACACACCTGTTCCATGATGATTCCTCCTTTACTATTACATTCTGAGACCTCCCAGCCAGCATTGCGAGAGGCTTTCTCCATCACCAGAACTGGCAGCAAAGCTTGTCTTCTGCAGCAATTTGGGTGGCCAGAAACAGCAAAATGGTGGGGACCACATTTCCCAGCCAGCTGAGTCCACTCCTGTGCAGGTGAGGCTGCATTGCACATTCCACATTCCAGGATGTTCTCATGCACGTCACTGTACTATCATCAGTGAGAGACTCCCATGTGTAAGGAGGGCGGGGACCTAAGTGTGTGTTGTGCCTGGGTTTTTGGAACCTTATATTGAGCTTTGCCCTTTGCTGGTACATTTTGGTCTGGATGGTTTTTATTGCTTTTTTAAATATAAGCCTTCAGGCAATTGCATCTGCCAAAGAATTAGTTTCTGTCCAAAGGGACACAGCTCATGTGAGATTCTTGAATTAGGGAACTCATCATCCCTTGGTAGCTTTCTGCACATGTAGACCGGCCTCCCCATGTCGTTTGTGTTCAGCCTGGCCTGTTAGAGAGTTGCTCTTTGACTGAGCTTTCACACACACAATAATACTGGAGGAAAAACTACATGGAGGCTGAGGCTGTGTACACACGAGAAACTTGTCCCGCAATAAGTTATTGCGGGACAAGGAAAGTGCTATAAATATAGCGCTTTCTCCTGTACACACGTGCTGCTTCTTTCGCAAAGGAGCATTCACCGTGTGAATGCTCCTTTGCGAAAGAAGAGCAGTGCATGGTGGGCACCTGTCCCACCATGCACTGCCCACAGCCAGCCCCCTACCCCAGCCCCCTGCCCTGGCGGCACCCAAAGCCCGGGAGCTGAGCTGGGGGGCTGGCTCGAACCGGAGCCGGCCCCCCAGCTCAGTCCAGGGGAGCTGCCAAACTGGGCAGCTCCCCAAAATACTCAATTTCACTGCTCTGCTAGAGCAGTGAAATTGACATATTTGACAGCTCCAATGTCCCAGAGTAGCCTCGATTGGCACTCTGGGACATTTCCGGAGGCTGTCTATTGCGCAAAATGAGTACACACGAGCATTACCGCGGAACAGCTGTTCCGCGATAATGCTACCACTCTCGTTTTGAGTGGTTTAACTGTTGCGCGGCAAGAGGGTGTTGCTGCGCAACAGAGGAATAGATCGTGTGTACGCTATTGGCTTTATTGCCTGGTAAGGAGCCTTACCATGCAATAAAGTGATCGTGTGTACATAGCCTAAGCCTGCCTGCACCGGTCTCAATTTGCATTCAGATTGCTATTGCATTCTGTTCCTTGACCAGGGGCATAGCCAGCCTCCATTTTCTGGCTGGGCCCCTGAGTCTACAGGGTAGGCCTGGCCATAGGCAGCTTCTGGTCATGTGACCAGAAACTGCTTGAGATGCTCTAGTTGCTAGGTAGTAAATGAAGCTCTCATGAGGAGGAGGGACAGAGAGAGATGGTGTTACCAGGCCGGCCCACTGCAGCACCTGGTGCGGCACAAACCTCACAGCCACAGCAATGAAGTTTGTGCTGCTGCTGAACGCTGTGGTGGGCGGGCCCAGGCCCACCTGTGATCATTGCCCTGCCCTTGACTGCACATACTGTAGTGATGTTCCTAGGAAGGTTCTTCTGTCTGTCTCATTCTTAGAACAAAGTTCTAGGAGTGCATTCTCTCACCAGTTTGGGCACTGATTTTTGCTTTAGACCAATGTTGCAGGTAGGGACGCCCAGAGATGGGCCGGGGCCAGCAACAGTGGGTTCGCTGCCCGGAGTGCGTAGCACCAATAACGACACCGGGGCGGAGAAACACACCAAGTTTATTTGAGATCTCAAGCAGGCACAGGGAGACAGGCACGTCTCAAATCATGCACACCCCACCCCGTTGCAGTGACCCTTATATAGACAGTCAAATTCCAAAGGGGTAGCCGTGTTAGTCTATTGTAGAAAGACAACAGAGTCCTGTGGCACTTTTAAAGACTAACAGATTTATTTATCGCATGAGCTTTCGTGGGAGAAAATCCCACTGCGTCAGACGCTTTGAAGGTGGGAAACTTACAGAATGGGAGGAAATTAAATGCAGGGGAGTGTATGACATAGGATCACGATCAGGAGGCTTATAAACAGCTGTCCAATAGAACGTTCTACAAACCACTCCTCTCTGACCCCACTGAGGAATACCAAAAGGAACTACAACACCTACTCAAGAAACTCCCCAAAGCAGCACAAGAACAAATCAAGATGGACACACCGCCAGAACCCCGTCCAGGGATATTCTATCTACTACCTAAAATACATAAAAGAGGAAACCCCGGACGCCCCATCATCTCAGGCATTGGCACGCTTACAGCAGGATTATCTGGCTATGTGGATTCTCTCCTAAGACCCTACGCTATCAACACACCTAGCTATTTGAGAGACACTACAGATTTCCTGAGAAAAATCCAATCCATTGACGGTCTTCCAGAAAATACCATCCTGGCCACTATGGACGTAGAGGCTCTTTACACTAACATCCCACACAAGGATGGATTACAAGTTATTAGAAGAACTATCCAAGATGATGACACAGCTAAACTTGTGGCTGACCTCTGTGACTTTGTACTCACCCACAACCATTTCAGATTTGAAGATAATTTATACCTTCAAGTCAGTGGCACTGCTATGGGTCCCCGCATGGCCCCACAATATGCCAACATCTTTATGGCCGATTTAGAACAACGTTTCCTCACGTCTCAGCCCAAAACACCTCTACTTTTCTTACGCAATATTGATGACATCTTCATCATCTGGACCCATGGTAAGGATGCCCTTGAAGATTTCCAAAGAGATTCCAACAATTTCCACAACACAATCAAACTTAGCCTGGAACACTCCACACAAGAGATCCACTTTCTGGACACTACAGTGCAAATTAGTGATGGGCACATAAAGACCTCCCTATACCACAAACCTACTGATCGCTATAGTTACCTACATCCCTCGAGCTTTCATCCTCGACACACCACACGATCCATTGTGTACAGTCAAGCCCTAAGATATAACCGCATTTGCTCTGACCCTTTAGACAGAGACAGACACCTTCAGGATCTCTACCAGGCATTCTTAAAACTACAGTACCCACCCGCAGAAGTGAAGAAACAGATTGACAGAGCCAGACGGGTACCCAGAAGTCAACTACTACAGGAGAAGCCCATGAAAAACAACAACAGAACGCCACTGGTCACCACCTACAACCCCCAAGCCAGACCTCTTCAACACATCATCAAAGATCTACAGCCTATTTTACAACATGATCCCTCACTCTCTCAAGCCTTAGGAGACAGACCTCTCCTTGCTTTCAGACAGCCCCCTAACCTTAAAAGGATACTTACCAGCAACTACAGATCACACAACAGAAACACCAAAGCAGGAACATATCCCTGCAACAGACCACGCTGCCAACTTTGCCCTCATATCTACACTGAAGACACCATCACAGGCCCTAATCAAGCCACCTACTCCATCAAGGGTTCGTTCACCTGCTCATCCACCAATGTGATTTATGCCATCATGTGCCGGAAATGCCCCTCTGCCATATATATTGGACAAACAGGACAGTCTTTGCACAAAAGAATAAATGGACACAAATCTGACATCAGAAATTGCAACACTACAAAACCAATAGGGGAACACTTCAATCTCCCTGCTCACTCCCTTGACGACTTGTTAATAGCTGTGTTGAAACAGATGAATAACAAATCACAGCTTCAAAGAGAAACTGCAGAACTCGAACTTATATGCAAATTTGACTCAGTTGTCTTGGGGTTAAACAGGGACTATGGATTTTTCTCTCATTACAACAGGTGATTTGACCTCACCTTCCTCTATGTGCTGTTCCCCAGTGTTTGAATCCTAACACCTATTTTGATTTGCTGTTACAGCCTGACCTGATGCTATGTCATACACTCCCCTGCATTTAATTTCCTCCCATTCTGTAAGTTTCCCATCTTCAAAGCGTCTGACGAAGTGGGATTTTCTCCCACAAAAGCTCATGCAATAAATAAATCCGTTAGTCTTTAAAAGTGCCACAGGTCTCTGTTGTCTTTATATAGACAGGTTGTTTACTTTAATACTTTTTTCCTTGTTAACGGTGGAAATACTTTTCCCCTTCTTTTAGAGAGCAAACTTTGACCGATTTTTACTGGTACTTTTACGGCTTATTATTTGCTTTACTTCCTGGAATTGAGCGATCTTCCTATATGGTTACTGGCTGTGTCTGAGTCTGGAGCAAAGGGGTTTCATCGGCACACACGGCCTTCCACCCCCTCGAGCTACCCAGTGACAGATACCCAGATGCAGCCAGGGGCACCCATTATAGGTCAGGTCACCAACAATGCCCCCCTTTGAGAAGACTCAGATTTTAGAAGCCTGAGTCCTCTCATATTCATTAGAAAGCAGAATATTAAGTTTAGAGGAAGATTTGGTGTTTGCATACAAGGTCGGAACGGTGGGGGTGGGGGAAAAACAAAGTTGCGTTAGCACAGTCTTACAACATACCAAAAGCAGAAGGGAGCAAACACACAGAACCAGCCCCGTAAGAACAAGGTGAACTATGCCTGACCCTATGTTACCGAGGCCCAAGTTGGGGAGCCAACCCCAAAGAGAGTCAGAAAAGTTGGGTTTTTGTTTCTTTGCATTTTATTGATTTAGGGCCTTTTGAGCTGAAAGAATATGAGTATTTATGTCAGCCAAGTTATTCGGCACATAAGTGCAGCGCTTCTTTTTGATAAGAGCACAAACCTCCCCTTGTGCAGCCAGGACGAAATCAAGAGCTTGCCTGTTTTGCAGAGCCAGGAGCTGAAGTTGGTAAAGCTCAGCATTGAGATCTGTTTCTATTTTCAAGGTGTCATTAGCAAACTGGGTGAGGAATAAAGACAGCTTTTGATACAGTTTGGGCTAAGCGGGCCACCCCATACTGGGGAAGGACTATTATACCAAAGCGATTACCCTTTTTAATTGGCTTTAGGGTATTAGGCAGAGCTTTTTGCCCCCAAGGGCGCCCAACAGAAGCATGGGGCGGGGGGGGGAGGGGCCAAAACCCCCAGGTAGCAACTTTTATGCCCCCCGTGGGGAAGCCACTGATAAGCATTGTGGCCACAAATAAAAAAAAGAATTGGTACTAGCAACCAAACCATTCGTGAAGGCAGAGTCTGGGGATCCAGGGTACCAAGTTAAAAGACCTTCCCCTGTGTTATTTTTTGAAGGGTTAAGGATAGAAATGGACAAATTGCCCCAGGGGGAAAGGTAATAGCGGCAGGTACTATTTTGGGCAAACCAAACAATATTTGAAGCTTTGTTAACATAAGAACGATAACAAAGCAAGCCTAAGGGGGGGGGGGGTGTTAACCTGATGGGCACGGGCTTTTTGTCCGGGTTATAATTGGGTTTTTAAACGTAGTTAATGGGCCTTTTACCTGGGACACAATAGTGGATAAGAGAATAATTGGCCTTTAAAGTATAATTGTGATGGAAATTAACAAGCTTGTGGCCCTTTTGGGTAAAATCCCACCTTCCTGCGATGGCACTTTGGCAGAAATTAGACCAATTAAAGGCTATAGCCCTTTAAGGCAACCCAGAAGCATGAAAAGGGATCTGAGCACAGATCCAACAATTGGTAAGATTAAAAGAGTAGGCAAATTGCTGTTTTAAGGCCTCAAAGGTGTTGGTGTTGTTTTTTAGGAATGGCAGATCTTTTTGCCAGCCTGCATGGTCGGGGGGTGCCATCGCAACCTTTGGTGTCCAGAGGATGACCAGGAGCAACGCTGCCACCCTGGACATAGTGGAGGCCTTGGGTTTTTCCCCTTGTAACACTTGCGATTGTGTTCGGGGCCCTGATCCCATGCAGTTAACAGGGGTGCCATTTGAACAATAATTTGAGTTCAAAGTCTGTTTGTTTTGAATCCTCAACAGGCTGCACAGTTCATGTATCTGGGGCTGGAGACTGGGGCACCAGCTTTAGTCGGGAGTAGCGGATTCAATTTTTGTGTCCTTGGACCTTTGCTGCGGTGTGTGTAACCAGGAGCACTGTAAAGGGCCCTTTTTACCGTTTTTGGAAGGGTTTGTTTTTTTAGCTTTGGACGAGTACGGAGTCTCCGGGTTGGAGGGAGTGAGCCGGGGTATCTAGCGGTACCGGTTGAGCGTTTTTTACAATCCTGTGAAGAGAAGAGAGAACAGCAGACAACGAGGACAAATATTTAGATAATATTGCCTCCCCTATAACCCACTCCCCTAACGGAACCGGGGCACCATTCATTGGCCAGGTCCGTCCAAAAAGGATCTCAAAGGGACTTAGACCCAACCTTTTTTGGGGCAGGGCCCGGATCCGAAGCAGGGCCAGCGGCAGGGTGTCCGGCCATTTAAGGGCAGTCTCTTGACAGATTTTGGAGAGATGTCGTTTAAGAGTTTGATTAGTCCGTTTAACGGCCCCGCTGGCCGGGGGCCTCCAGGGGGAGTGCAGCTTCTATTGTAGTTGCAGAGCCTCTGCGACTGTTTTTACAACCTTAGAAGTGAAGTGAGTTTCGTTGTTGGACTTAATTTATTGGGGTAGTTTAAACCTGGGAATTAATCTTTTGTTAAGTTCACAGCCACTGTTCTGGCAGTGCAATTTCGGCAAGGGAATGCCTTTGGCCATTTAGTGAAGCGGTTCGCCGGTACCAATACCCCTGGGTATGTGGCAACTTGGTGAAGTCGATTTACCATACAATGCTGGGTTTGGGGGTTTGCTTTAGTGACGCTGGCGGGTGGGGCTCCCCGAAACGAGGGTTGTTCTTCTGGCAAACAAGGCACCCCGACACGATTCGGGAGGCCTGAGGGCGGAGGCTACTGGCAAGAAAGTATTTGGTAGCCAGCTGGACTAGGGCCTTCCTTCCTGCGTGGGTTGCTAGGTGTAGCTGATTTAGGACATTATGCACAAGAGTGCCCAGGAGAAGAACCTTTTCTTTCGGTGTATGCCATCACCCATTGATTTTTTGAAGCTGGAGGGTTTTAACCAGGTCTTGCTCACTCCGTGAGTAGACCAGACGGGGGAGATTTTTTAGGGCTGGGATGAGAGCCCACAAGGGCAGTTTTTTGTGAAACAGAACCGGAAGCCGCATGCTTGGCTTTCCGGTCAGCTCGAGCATTGCCCCGAGTTATGTTTCGATTTTTCCTCTGGTGGGGCCGGCAGTGTATTATTGCCACCTTGGCTGGTAATTGTACGGCCGCCAATAAGCGGAGGATTTGTGGGGCATATTTAACGGGGTTTTCCTGGGCTGGTAGCAGGTAGCTTTAGCCCTCTGAGGGTCCATTTCTTTGTAAAATAGGTTTATGCTCAAGAACCAGCCACTCATCACATTCAGCATGATGTAAATACAGAACAAAGACAATCCCTGCCTCCAAAAGCTTTCAGTCTTGGTATAAGACGAGACAACAGTGGGATAACCGGCAGCTAAAGGAGCTCTAGGCAATAGTGAGACCACATGGTCAGCATGACAGGTGTTTTTTGTATACCAGCAACCTAACCGTTGTCCATGTTTTTGCAGGCCTCATGGCAAAGGAGAGTTTTAAGGAGGATTAAAATGGTCATACTGGGTCTGGTCAGACCCATGATCCACCAAGCCTAGGGTCCTGTCTTCTGACAGTGGCTGGTACTATATGCTTCAGAGGGAATGAACAGAATATGGGAATTGATTGATCCATTGCCTGTTGTCCAGTATCATCTTCTAGCATTTAGGGACACCCAGAGCAGGGATCGCATCCCTGACCATCCTGGCTTATATCTATTGCTGGATCTGTCCTCCAGGAACTTAACTAATTTATGTTTTTTAACCCAGTTATACTTTTGGCATTTGCAACATCCCTTTGCAAGGAGTTCCACAGGTAGACTGTGCATTGGGTGAAGAAATACTTCCGTATGTTTGTTTTAAAGCTGCTGCCCATTAATTTCATTGGGTGATCCCCCCCCCCCGGTTCTTGTGTTATGGGCAGAGGTAAACAACACTTCCCTATTCACTTTTTCCAAACCCCTCGTGATTTTATAGACCTCTATCGTAGCCCCCCCCTTAGTTGTCTCTTTTCTAAGATGCACAGTCCTAGTATTTTTAATCACTGCTCATATAGCAGCTGTTTCATCCCCCTCATCATTTTTGCAACATTTCCAACTCCAATATCTCTTTTTGAAGGAGGATAATGACATTGCTTTGCAGATGTTTACAGGGAGCTTGTCCCACGAGTAAGTGGCAGAAACACAAAGATGCTTGTTTAAAATGTAAGAAGCGGGTGATGAAGATTTATATCATGGACCAGTGGAAAGGCTGACTCCTGCCTCCACTAGTGCTGGATGAGACATGATAGGGAGAGTGAGGAAAGGTTGTGAAGGACTTTGACCCTAACCAGCTTACTTCTCAGTGAAGGCAGAAAGGGTAAATTTCAAGCATATTGCAATTCTTTGATGAAAGATACAAGGTACAAACTTTCTTGTAAGGAAGAAGGAAAAGAGAGGTCAAACTGCAGCCGAATCAAACTGGCATACCTCAAACATGCTATGTTTTTATATGCTCTGTGCCTGAGGATAGCAATATGCTGGCTGTTTGGCTCACATTTCTCCTCCAGGTTGTCGTTTTTATTGGTCTGTGCAACTGCTCCCAAATTCCTTGGTTCATCTCCCACCTTCAGAATATTCTGTGACGTGAGTGGATGGCGTATCATGCTCCTGTACTACAGGCGCTATACATAGCACAGTTCAGGGAATCCTGGCTAGATTATTAGCTAGGAGAAGTGGGAAAGAGCCTGACTGGACCGGCATTTTCGCTTTCAAAGTTGCGTGCAGACCAGTGACATCCTACCAACGGGTGGTGAGAACAGTGGTCTGTTGAATCATAGCACCTATTGTGTTGGAAAGCCCCTTTTTCTCAAAGAGGTTTTCCTTCTTCGTGTCGTGGTCTGTGCACTCCTTGCGGGTGCGACTTCCTCATTTTTAACAGCCCTAGCCGGGGCTCTGAAGAGCCAGTCCTGAGAAGGGATTACCCGGTGAAATCAACATATGTCAGCACTCCGCCATCAAGTGAATGTACTTTCAAGGACACACCAACAATCGTCCATCAGGGACCCATTTTTGAAAGGAGAGGGGGAGTTCTCCAGTCTGAAATGTGTGTGACCCAGCTGAGTCAGACGGGGGACGTACTATTTGCTATTTATATTGCTGTGATATCCAGGGCCTCGGTGAGAGTCAGGGACCCTCTGTGCTGTACAAACATGTACAAAGCCATGGTCCTGCACTGAGCAGCTCCCAGTCCATAGCCCTGCTCCAGAAACTGCTCCTGTGCAGAGCTCCCACTGCTTAACCAGGACCTGCGACAAGTGACTATGAATGGTGATGGGAGAACCCATACAATTTCATTTACCTGCCTCTACATGGCTAGAGCACTACAGTGAGGACATAGAGACCCGGGTCCTATTCCCAGCTCTGCTGCAAGGCTGCTGGGTGACCTTTGACAAGTCGCTCCCCTTCTCTGTGCCTCAGTTTCCTTATGTAAACGGGGATCATGAAACTGACCTCCATGGTAAAGTGCTTTTGGGATCTACTGATGAAAAGACTCTCTGTCATTTTACTATTAATATTACACTCGCCACCAGCGACCCTAACTGAGCTCAGGGTTCCATCATGCTAGCTGTTGTATGGACACATGGCAAGAGACAGCCCGTGCCTGGAGGAGTTTACGTAATCTAAAGGCAGAAAAAGGGTGGGAGGAGAACAGAGAGGGGAAGTGACTCACCCATCCACACAGCAGGTCAATCAGGAAAAGAACCCAGATCTCCTGTCTTCCTGTCCAGTGTCCTACGCACTAGATGTCATTGTCTCCCTTACTGTAGATCTGAGGTCTTCAAACTGTGGGATGAGGAACATTCTGGAGGGTGCGGCAAGACACAGGGCCAGCCCCTAAGGGGGACAGGGAAGGACCACCACCCAGTCTTGCTTTGTCCCAAAGCTCTGCTCCAGGCAGTGTCACAGTCTCCGACCCTAGCTCAGCCTCAGCACCTGGCTCCTGGCTCAGTCCCTGGTCCACTGTGGTCCCAGGCCTTGACTACAGGCCTTTGACCATGGTCCTTCTCTCAGATGCAATGGGGGGCTGAAGGGGGGATGCGGACAGAGGTAAGGCAGGGTGTGGTGTAAAAAGTTGGGAGACCACTGTTGTAGAGGCATGAAGTAAATTAAAATAAAAAGCTCATTGATTTGTTACTCTGGTTGACTTTAAAAGTGGGGTAGAGAGATCATCACAGGCCACTCATGCAGAAGGAATCTCTAAACAAAATGTGCCATGGTTCTCTTGATTGTCACTATCTAAACATCAGTGATCCTCACCTCTCTCAACCTCACCACTTTCTGATATGCTGTGTTTGAATCTATACAATTTGTTTGATTTGCTGAAGTAATCTGATGCACTGAAATGTAATTACAGGATTTATCTTTCCTCCCTCACTGTAGGTTTTCTTCAGTGTGAGTTTTCTCCACTCTGACATCTGACGAAGTGGGACTTCACCCACAAAAGTTCATGTGAAAAATAAATTTGTTAATCTTTAAAAGTGCCATAAGACTTCTTTTTTGTTTTACCTTTCAAAATGTTTCTTTTCTAGAGAAACTTACCTTTCAAAATGTTCTTTTCTGGAGAAACTCAAGTACCTACTCAGCCTCTGGAGCTGTACTGCAGTGACCCCCAATGGCATAATACGGTCAGAACATCTCTCTTCTCCCAGCTGCTTTAAAAAAATTAACTAGAGTCCAGTCTCTTTGTTTATACCTGCACATCTACTGATGTGATATATGCCAACAATGCCCCTCTGCCATATACATTGGCCAAACTGGACTGGCGCCACACAAAAGAATAAAAGGACACAAATCAGACATCAAGAATGGTAACATTAAAAAACCATTAGGGGAACACTTCACGCTCCCTGGACCCTCAGTAACAGACATGAAAATTACTGTATTTCAGCTAAAAAACAGTCTTCAGCGTGAAACTGCAGAGCTAGAATTCATATGGAAACTTGACACTATCAAACAGGGTCTGAACAGGGACTGGGAGTGGCTAGCTCACGACAAAAAGTAATTTCCCCTCTTTAAATATTCTCATTTCTCATCAATTGTTGTTAATAGGCCACATCCACGCTGTTTGAACTGACCTTGTTAACCCTTCAGATAACAATGTGACTTACCCTTCTTTGCATGTGTATATATATCTAACCTACCGCAGTTTCCTTTTCATGCATCTGAGGAAGTGGGATTGTACCCACGAAAGATCATGCGATAAATAAATTCGTTAGTTTTTAAAAGTGCCACAAGACTCCTTGTTTCTTTTGCTGAACTAGACTAACATGGCTGCCATTCTGGAATTTGTTTACAGTGTAAGTCAAAAATCTATAGGTGCACACATTAGAGTTTTCAGTTAAATCTAAGGCTGCTGTCCTCTGAGTAATTCCAACTGACAGGATGTGGTACTGATTACGGATATGTGCAGGGTTGGGGGTGGGCCCAAACCCATCCAAGCATTACTCCCAAACAATTAACAGACGCTGCACTCCTCATGTACTTAAATTATGGATACACATTATAAACTACTCATTGAGGGGCAGCGACACTAGGAATTGTTGCAGCAATGGCACACCTACAAAGATTAAACTGGGAATACAAGCTTTGTATATCCCTGCAAGGCCAGTTTTAAATGGCTGCTGCTTCTGCCAAGAGAGAAAATCCTTTAAATTCCATCCTTGCAAAATTATTTCTCGAGCTCTCGTTGGGTGAGAATCTGCTTCTTTCCATGCCTCTTATAAGCAAGAAGAACATCATTTATCAATTGCAAGGCTGGAAGGGTAGAGCCCTGCATATCCGCGGATATCCGCATTAGGTCCATGGATATTTTCTCACTGATGAAGATCGGATGCGGATCGACGTATTTGTATCCACACAGGGCTCTAGAAATGAGTAGAGCCCTGCAAATCCGCAGATATCTGCATTATAGCCACATCTGCAGATACAATGCAGATAACCATGGACCGTTTCTCACGGATGCACATCGGATGCAGATCCACATATTTGTATCCAGGCAGGCATGACTGTGACCATCTAAACCTCCTGTATAACATGGGCCAAAGAACACTCCCAGAATAACTCCTGAGAGCTCAGCTTCACTGGGGCTTGAACATACAACCTACAGATGCCCTCCCAGTATGTCCAGTTATTTATATTTCACACCTTTATCTCTCCCCTCCTCCCATTGTTATCACACCAAAATGCTGGCAATTCTGCATGTGGGCCAGTAAATTTCCAAAGCAATTGTGTCTGCAAAAACTTGTCAAAGCTTCCAGAGCCAAAGCTCACTCCTATGAGCCAACTTCCAAAGGGGTCGCCATGTTAGTCTAGTTCAGCAAAACAAACAAGGAGCCCTGTGGCACTTTTAAAGACTAACACATTTATTTATCACATGAGCTTTCGTGGGAGAAAATCCCACTTCATCAGACACTTGAAGATGGGGAACTTCTCCCATTCTGTAAGATCCCCATTTTCCAATCATCTGACGAAGTGGGATTTTCTACCATGAAAGCTCATGCGATAAATAAATCTGTTAGTCTTTAAAAGCACCATAGGACTCCTTGTTTGTTTTCCTGTGAGCCAAGTAACTTTCCCTGGGCTGGGGGAATAAAATGGAACTCACCATCTCCCTGGGCAAGAGGATTGCCAGTGCCTATTTCTCCTGCCAGGCTGGCTCTAGGTCAGCGGTTTCCAACCTTTTCTTTTATGTGGACCACTACATTGTCATTGAAAGCTTTTGCGGACCACCATGTAAGCTAACCGTTTTATACTCTTTTATTTTTTAATCATACCTTATGGCTAATGAGAGTCATGCATGTATATCAAGGGGTATTAAAAATGCAGCTACTTCTAGTAATTGATTATGCTCACTCACAAACATATTGCACTCATCACAGTAATTTACCTGCAGTAATTATCTTCCCCCACCCCACCATGGACCACCTGCAGTACCCTCACGCAGGGACAGCCCAAGAGTTCTTGGTGCCCTAGGCAAACTATGATTTTGGCACCGCCCTCCCCCCATGTTATAAGTGATAACTTATTAATATAGTGTCTGATGAAGTGGGATTTTCTCCCACAAAAGCTCATGCGACAAATAAATCTGTTAGTCTTTAAAAGTGCCACAGGAGCCTGGTTTGTTTGACTGACCTAGACTAACGCAGCTATCCCTCTGGAACTTATTCATATATAATTTTTAAATAGAGTAAAAAATACTCTTCCATCTAATTTGGTGCCCCTTAAAGCCTGGTGCCCGAGTTCCCCCATATGGTTGGCCCTTCCCACACAGACCACAGGTTGGGAACCACTCCAAGCACAGCGCGCCTGCCAGGAACTATAACTCCCAGCGGTCCTTGCGGCCGACCTTTCAAGATGCACGCCGGTGATTGGCTGCGGGGCTGGGCCAGTGTGAGGGCGGCTTATAGCCTGGGCCTAGCCTGGCCGGCGACGGTTGCGGACGGACCTGTCCTGTGTGTGTGTCTGAGGGGAGGCAGGATGGTGCTGGAGAGCACTATGGTCTGGTGAGGAGGGGCCGGGCTGACGGGTCGAGATGGGCCGGGGCTGGGGCCGGCTCGGAGGGGGCGGGGGACCAGGCTGTGGCTCTCGCGGGGTTTCCCTGAGTCATCCCAGTCCTGCCCCGCTACCTAGGCCCGGCCGGTGGGGGAGGGGATGCAGGCCGCGTGGGGTGGGCAGGTGGGGGCTGGAAGCGCCCCAGGCAGGCGGGATAGGGTGGGGGCCCGTGTCGTGCGGTGTGTGGAGCTGGGCCAGGCCGGGGGGGAGGCGGGTCCGGGAATAGCCCCAGGCTGGAGAGATTTAAGGGTGGTGGGGAGGCTGGTGCCCAACATGGGGCCTGGAGCAGGGCTAGGTTAAAGTCAGGTGGGGGGAGTGGAGCAGGCCCCTTCCCCCGTGGATATTTGTGGGAGTGGGAGGTGGGGAGCAGGGACAGGTCTAGATTGGGGATGGGGTGCAGCCAGGTTAGCAGGAGAAGATCAATGTGCAGCATCAGCACTGAGTTGAAGGGGAGTGGGATCTGTTGAATGACTGAGTCCGGATGGGGGAGCACAATTACTATTCCGGTGTGCAAGGGCAAAATAAGAGAGAGAGGGAACTGGGGCAGAGGAAAGGTCGTGGGAATTGCTGCCTTTATTGGGGGGGAAAGTTAGTGCTGGGCTGGTGGGGGACTGAGCTGGGTGTCTTTTCCAGGCTGGAAGTTGGGTTGGTGCTGGCAGACGTAAAGGCAAGGAGAGTTGTTTGCTGAATGACAGATTGGACTGGGAGGGCTAGGAAGATGGTTGTTTTTTGGATGGGAAGCCTAATCTTGGCTGTGGAGGGCTTTAGTGTGGTGGTCAGTGATTCATAGGCTGGGGGCCCTATGAGACAGGAGGCTTGGAAGGGGGAGTGCTGGGAGGTGATGACATTAGGGTCAGGTGGGTTAGGACAGATATTTGATACTAGTTGGGGAAGGCTTGATGCTGCGGAGGAGCTGCAGGGAAGAGTGGGCTGTGTGTGGTGGGCAGATTCTGGGAGAATCGGTTGTGGCTGAGAACTGGCAGCATATTTGACATAGCTGGACTTTGTTGATTCACTTCACACTGGACCAACAAAGATAGCCGGGACATTCTGTCCATTAACTTGCCTCTAGCCTGGTTTGGATTCTACCACCAGCCTTCCTCCCCATCCATCCACTGCACATTATCTCAAAGCACAAGCAAGACTGTTTTGGGTTTGATCTGGCCCAGAGTAACTTGTTACAGAATTAGACAATGGAGACTGTTCATAGGATACAGTGTCTGACTTCCCCTCCCTGAGAGCTGGAGAGGAAAAATAACCTTTTAATCTGTCAGCTCACACCCCCTTCCTCCCTCTCTGCACTTTCAGTGACTGTTGCATGTTAGGTGGATTAATGCATGGCTGGCATGAAATCCTGGACATACTATATTAGTGTTGTGCTTTTGCTTAATACAGATGTGACATAAAATGGTGGTGATTGCTTTGCCTTCTACATCACCAAACTCATAGCCAGAACTAAAATCAGGCATCGAAAATAAGTTTATAGTTCAGAGATTATAAAAAATCACTAAATTTGCTATTATACATATTATTATTTGGTGCACAGTAAAGATCTTGGCTATTATAATACCTCAGAGCTGTTAGTTGCTGCAATCTAATTACTAAATGGAATAATGATGAAGATTCATCAGATGCACAGAACCTCCATTGTGGGTTGGGTCCAGTAACTAAATAGCTCTCCAGTTAGTTTGATAGTAGCACCAGGATAGTTTGATTTGCTGAATAACTTCACAGTAGCTTGGTTTGCTAAGTAACTGTGTTAGACCTGAATGAGAAGGTCAGGTTAATTATTGATCTCTTGCAGTATTTGATTTCATGCTTTGTGGGGTGTGAGTTCTCAAATTGGAGTATAAAATCCCAAATCTAGTGGGTCCAGTCCATTGTTGTCCAGTAGGCTTTTTGATCACTTCTACCATTGCAGAATGGGTGGAGTGGTCTGCCAGTCTGTTCTAGTAGTGTATAATCCTTACTCTAGGTTCACCGGGTGACAATGACTATACAAGTTGCAGGGCAAAAAGGACTGGGCCATGGGAGTTTATAGTGGGTTAGACCAGGGCACTGGGAGTCCTGAGTCCTGGTTTCTGGCTCATGTGATGCCATGGTACCATGTCACCCTGGGAAGTCATGCCATCTGTGTCTCGTAAGATAAGAGTATTAACTTGCTTCTTGGGTTTGTTATGAAAATTAATGTTAGCCAAGCACTTTGAAATCCATATGCCATGTACTATACTTTATTACACACATTCACGTCCATTCATTTTGTGTCAGTGAATGACTGCTTTTATAGTAAAGAATATTTGCATTCAGCAGCACACAGTGTGACAAGGTTTTGCATTTTAATACATGGCATAAGAAACTGACTTTGTGTGGTCCAGCTAAGAGAGCCAGGATTAAAACTGGATCCTGTGCAGTGACATTCTGCATGTGGAACGTTTAAAATTGCACAGAGGAAAAACTACTGTGTAATTACTTGTGTGGGCTGAGCTCCTTGCACACGCCTGGAGCTCTTTGCCTCCCTTTATTTGCCCCACAAGCTGTTCGTGTGCCTTGGTTCAGGGACTCTCTGTGAGCCGTCACTGCCCTATGGCAGGGGCTCTGTGCACCCTCCACTTCTCCATAGCTATTTCTTCTGTCCAGGAGATACAACATTCAGGGGCTCAACATTTTAAACTCTTATTGGGAAGAAGGGAAAAGCTGAGATTTGGGGGCATGGAAGGTGGCAGTGGCCCCATCAACTGGCTGTTTGATTTGCAGAGAATTACAGACTAGTTGAAGCTGATAACTGTGCTAACTAGGTTCCTGGGTCTCCCTACATCCCTCCCCTACCCTCTTCCCAATTTTGTTTTTCACCAAAATCCATAGGGTCCTACCTATTGATTGAACATTCCCTGAAATGTCTAGAATCGATCAGCTCTGGCATGCCAGATTTAAGTTATTGGCAGATATGTGGTTGAATGGAGTGCATGGCCCCTCTTTGTTCAGCCATTACTAATATTAATGAAAACCCTACTGTAGCAAGCTTTCAGTGTTATAGATGTGTTAGCTTGCATAGGGTGGGTCAGCCAGCTAGCAAGCAGAGACTAAATCAGAGATAGGGCAAGCATGATCTTGTCTTGTTTACAGCTTCTATTAACTGAGCGGGAGCCGGGATGTTAATCTGCATAATCTATGTTGGGAACACAAGTGAAACCACTGGTAATTCACTGTTTGATAATGCTGTGCATATGTATAGCAGTTTTTGTAGCATTTTGCAAAAATCAAGTGAGAATTCATCCCCTATTACGTTTAGGGAATTGAAGCACTGAGGGGTGAATCGCCCAGTTAGTGGCGGAGTCCAGAACAGAACTCAGAAGCCCTGTTTCCCCAGTCTCTTATTTTAACCACTAGGCATCACTGCCTCCTAAACAATCAGATCTGTGTAACAGAGAATGCCTGACCTGGGACACAGCAATATTAACAGCTTGCCAGAAGCCCAGCCTGCACTGAGTATTTCATTAGCACAGTGGTCCCCAAACTTTTTACCCCACATGCCTGTTTACGCCTGTCTGTACCCTCCCTTCCCTCCTCCCTCCCCACCACCTGGCTGAAGCTGAGAGAGGGGCTGCAGTCAGCAGTCAGGGTTGTGGCTGGGAGCTGGACTGTAGCAGCCAGGGGCCCTAGTGGCCGAGGCTGTAGCTGGGCACTCTGGTGGGAGACTGGGTGTGGGGCCGCCCCTGGTCAGGCATTGGGGGCGGAGCCCACAGCTGAGTCCACAGCAGAACTCAGGACAGATTGGGACTAGGTGGCACTCCCTTATTGCCCCGCATTGGGGCTGGCCTGGGCCCGATTGTGCGCCCCTCCCAACGTTCCTGCACCGCACAGTTTGGGGACCTCTGCATTAGTGCCTTGGGCTGAGAGACACAAGACCTCAGTTCTAGTCCCAGCTCTCATTAACTCTGTGATCTTGGGGATGTCGCCTTCCCTATCTGTACCTCAGTTTTCCTACCTGTAAAATGAGCACATGGATATTTGTCTACCATTTCCAAAGCTCTTTGCAAGCTACAGATGAAAAGTGCTAGAGCAGTGCTCAATTGCTATAATACCAAAAAGCAGTAGATGACTTTTTAAAATGTCAAATAAAAGCTTGTGTATATGTCCGTATACTGATAAGAGCATGGGTATTGCCCCATCAGACTGTCTCCAGCTATGGCCAATGTTGTTGATGGAGGAAGAGAAATTGCTTGTTCCTTGTGCTCACCTGCAAAGCCGAGAACAGAGGTGTCAAAGTCATTTAGCCTTGGGAGCCATTTCTGGTATTAACTCAGTCTGGTGGGCCACAAAATGATATAAGGAAAAAGTAAACCTCACAGCAACTACTTGTACACATGGTCTGTAATCTCTTGACTATTGGTATTAAATAAAAACAGTTACTTTAATGATGTTGTGGGTAAATCTTTATGCATCTTTCATTTGATATGATCAAATATAACTCAGATTTACATGGGGAAAATCCTGGGCTGGTACAAGCAGTGTTGGCCGCATGTTTGACACCTCTGGCCTAGAACATGCCGGTGCTGTCAAGCTCCAGGCCCCATTTTAGGGTTCACAGACTGGATTGTCAGCTCTCAAAGAGCAGGCCCCTCCATTGCCCTCTTATAACCAGGCGTTTAAAATAAGTTTGGTTTTTGTGTCTGAATTTCAAGACTCTTGAGTGTGTTAAATATGGGACTTCTGCAGGTCAGTTCAACCTAGTCCGAATAGCCTTTGACTTTTTTTGTGGGCTAGTTGTATGCTTCCTTTCCTTTCTCTCTACCTTAAGAATTGACAGGGATGAGGAGACAGGTGCTGCCCACAGATCTAGGACCCTGAAACTACATTTTCATGAACTAGCTGAGACTGAGAACCAAACTGGCCTGGGCTTTAGCTCTGACCTTATCTGATTCTCTCTGGATTTCAGTGTCGACAACAGTGAGTACATGAGAAATGGGGATTTTTTACCTACCCGCCTGCAAGCCCAGCAAGATGCCGTCAACATTGTGTGCCACTCGAAAACCCGTAGCAACCCAGAGAACAACGTGGGGCTCATTACGTTAGCTAAGTATGTCTGTAGAGTTCCTCCTTCTAGCAATCAAAATGACTCCTGCTTTCCCACCCAGAAGATGGGAGTGGTCTAGCCAAGTATTTCTCAGACAGTGGGTTGCAGCCCCCATGGGGGTGGGGGAGTCATGGAGGGATTATAATACAGTCTCTAACAGTTCCTGCTCCTTGCACACCTTGATCCTGCAAGGTCATATGTTCTGTCAGCCTCTCAAAACACACAAATTACGTAGGCTTATCGATGATGCAGATCACTCTGAGTTTTGTAGTAAATGTAAGGGAGTTGCAGACATTTCTGAACTTGCATCAGTGATCACCAGCCTGAGAAAAATTAGTCTCGTGCAGGGGCTGGCAACCTTAGCCGACCCCTGTGCCAGCCCCTCCTCCTCGACCCTCAGCTGGTGCCGACAGCCCATTCATGGAGAGAAGCCACCTGGAGGGGCTCCTCTCAGCAGCGTGCCTGGGGACCCCTACCCCCAATTACCTGGAGTGACTCCTTTTGGCAGCGGCACACCACAGAGAGGAGCTGCTCTGGGCGGCTTCTTTACATGGTATCCTGGGGCATGGACATGGCAGGGACCTCCGCACTGCAGCCACCCCTGAAAGAAGCCACTTGGAGTGTCTTTTGGGGCAGGAGTGGCAATTTTTGTGGCACCACAGAGGATGCCGAGTGCCGCTCCAAATGGGCTTGTGTGCCACTGCTGGCACGTGTGCCTGGGGTTGCCTATCCCTGGTCTAGTGTGTTGAGCCCAGAGCGAGGGATAACTGGCTTGTCAATCCAGCCGTTGTTTTTGCCATGTAGCTGTGGGAGATTGGTGCCTCAGTTTCCCCATCTCTAAGAGGAAACTATCTTTCACAGGGTATTGGGAGGGTTGAAATGGTTTGAAAGGACGTTGTATAACAGTGGAACCATTTACATTGTTTTAGTAACTGTGAAGTGCTGACTACACTTACCCCAGACACGGGACGGATCCTTTCCAAATTACACTCGGTGCAACCCAAAGGGAAAATTACTTTTTGCACAGGGATCAGAGTTGCTCATGTAAGTGACCTTGTTCATTACTTTCTCTTAAATGAGTTGTCATCTTCTATTTGTATAGACCTGGGGTGTCAAATACACAGCCCGGGGACCAAATGCAGCCCCATGAACCTCTTCCATCCAACCCCTGATGGTGCTCCGCAGGACCCCCCTCTCTCTCTCTCTCTCTCTCTCTCTCTGACAGAGTGAGAGAGAGGTCTCGCATACCCAGTGCTCCGCAATGCTGCAAGAGTGTCATGTCTCGTGATATCATGGAGTTCTGGGTATGCGAGACTGCACTCTGTAAGACCACTCTCTCTCTCCACTGAGAGAAAGGGGGAGGGGGAGAGAGAGAAAGAGAAAATACATTCACAGAGTGCAGTTTCACATACACAGCACTCCGCGATGCCACAAGAGTGCTGTAGTTTTTTGATTTATGGTATGTACGGCCCACTTGAAGTATATTTAAGTCAAATCTGGTCCACCATAGCAAATGAGTTTTACACCCTTGGTATAGATCCTCCCATCCTAAAGCATTCTGCTAATTGCTGCTGTGACCTAGTGGAGAAAACACTGGGTTATGTTTCAGGGGACCTAATTTCTATTTCTTCTTCTGCCATTGGCCTGCTGGGTGAGCTTAAGTAAGTCATGTGACCTCTGTCCCTCAGTTTCCCCATCTGCAAAAGAGGGATAGTGATACTGACTGACTTTGTAAAGTGCTTTGAGATCTGTGAATGAAAAGTGCTAGGTGAAGGCTTGGCGTTCTTGTGATTAAAGCCTCATCATAGTGCTTGTTTCTGACTGGAATGTAACAGCTGTTTATTTGAAAGTGCAGGGTGAATTTAGGCAAGTGGCCTGTAACTGCCCATGTTGGAATTGACCCAGGTTATGGGATTTAATGTCATCCTACTACAATGCCAGTCTGCTTTCATGGTGAATAACTCTGTTGAGAAGCTGAGTGTGGGAATATTATTGAGGTTATTTGGTGAAGGGGGAGAAAGAGAAACATAAACTAGAGAGAAGCTCAGAGTCTAGAGTGGTGGCTTTTGATTTGCTACCAAATTGCAGGGTTACATTTTATGCATGTGCATTCAGCTTACATGGGTCAAATTCCAGCGGTTCTTACCCACCAGGGAGGGGTGTCTCTGTTTCCCTTAACATCTGTAATAGTGCTCAAGGTTGAGTCACTCCCTTCTTTCCTTTTTTCCTCCGCTCTGTCCTGATATGCGTGCTTTTCATCTCATCCTCTGCCTGTACATCTGGAAAGGTATTGCTTAGTGGGGAAAGGATGGTCTTGTAGTTCAGGCACAGGATTTGGCGTCAGATCTCCTAGTCTGTTGCCAACTTCTCCACAGATATACTTAGGGTTCGTCTACACAGCAAGTAGACACCCACGGCTGGCCCATGTCAGCTGTCTTGAGTTCTCAGGGCTTGGGCTGTGGTGCTGTTTCATGCTGTGTAGTCTACCAAGCTCAGGCCAAGCTCCATATGACCCTCCACATCACAGAGTCCTAGAGCCCAGACTCCATCCTGAGCCCAGACATGTTCATGGCAATGAAATAGACAAGTCAGCTAGCATGGGCCAGCCGCAGGTACGTAGTTACTGTGTAGACCAGTGATTCTGAACCACTGTGTCACTGCACAGCAGTAAGTGTGTCATGGAGAGCCAGGGAGATGGCTGGATTTGGCCTGGAGGGGGTGGGCTAGTGTGTCCTGTAGAGTCGCAATACGCTTCCAAGTATGTTGCAACCCACAAAAGGTTGAGCACCACTGGTGTAGATATTCCCTTAGGAAACTCGAGTCAGTCAGTCAATCTCTCTCGCCTCCATCTCCTTGGGTGTAAAATAGGGATTAGAATACCTGCCTCAGAAATGCAACTAGATTAATGTTTGTTGTGCTTGGATCATTTGATAGAAATGTGGCATTGTTAGTGCCAGTTCCTTCTAAAGCTTCTTGTGAAAGCAGTAGACATTTAAAAGCAGTTTATTGCCTTGTCCTGAACCTGAATCCTGAACACAGAGCCTTAGAAATTCTTGACAAGGTTTGGGGTGGAGAGACTGTGTTACACAGTAACCCAATAACCATCCCACAGGTCAGTGAGGACCATTTTATAGTGTATTCTCCAGTGCTTTGCTCAATGTGGGTTTAAATCTCAAACAATGCAGCTTTCATCATCTTAAAAATACGCCTCAGTCTAATGAATCTTGTGTCTTTTTACGTTTTCATAATAAAACAGTCACCATCAGCTTCCATATGAGGATTAAAAAGACTGGGCCTGTTCAGCTTGAAAAAGAGATGGCTGTAGGGTTACATGATAGACGTCTATAGAATGATGGCTGGGGAAAGTGAATGGGGAAAAGTGTTGTTTACCCCTTCACGTAACACAAGAATCAGGGGTCACCCAATGAAATTAATCGGCAGAAGATTTAAAACAAATTAAAGGAATTTCTTCACACAGTGCTTTGCCAGAGGATGTTGTGAAGGCCAAAAGTATAAGTGGGCTCAAAAAGAATTAGATACATTCATAAAAGATAGGTCCATCAATGGCTATTAGCCAAGATGGTCATGGATTCAACCGCATGCTCTGGGTGTCTCTGACTGCCAGATGCTGGAACTGGATGATGGGATGGATCACTCAGTGGACAATTGGTCTGACCCAGTATAGCCATTCTTGTTTTATGTTCACTATGGATGACAACTCTTTTCTTTTCCAGTTGGCTTTGAAACATCGTCAAGGCAAGAATCACAAGATGCGCATCATCGCCTTTGTTGGGAGTCCTGTGGAAGATAATGAGAAAGATGTGAGTAAAACTTGACCAGTTAGAGGAAATTACATGAGTGTGTTTAATCTGTGATGGTCAACGCACAGGTCTGGTCTACTCTATAACCTATATCGGTATAACTAAGTCATTCAGGGATGTGAAAAATCCATCCCTAAACCCCCATGTAGACGCTGCTAGGTTGACAGGAGACCTATCACCTCTCAGGGAGGTGGATTAACCATACCAACAGGAGACCTGTTTCCCATCCGCGTACAATGTCTCCACTAAAGTGCTACAGTAGCACAGCTGCAATGTTTTAACAGAAGTCCTTGGTATTCAAAGCAATTTCTTAAGCTATTTATACTGCTTTTCATCCCCATGATATCAAGGGGAGGTGGATATTAGGAAAAACTTTCTCACTTGGAGGGTGGTGAAGCATTGGAATGGGCTACCTAGGCAGGTGGTAGAATCTCCATCTTTGGAGATTTTTAAGGCCCGGTTAAACAAAACCCTGGGTGGGGTGATTTAGTGGGAGTGGTCCTGCTTTTTAGCAGGGGGTTGGACTAGATGACCTCATGAGGGCCCTTCCATCCCTATTATTCTATGATTCTAAGTATCTAATAATAGCTATTTTCTTGAAACTGGAACTTTTCAATGTATTTCTGAGCCATGTAGAAAACCTGGTTTTAATGATGTTACGCAGTCCTATTGAATCTGTATCAAGAACTCTTAAGGCTCAAAGCTTGTGTCCCAATGAAATAACTGACAAACCCTGCTGCTATTAAAAGTGGGTGTGAAAATAGAAAAGAAGGAATGATGCAATGAAACTATCTTGGCTCTCTTTTAGACAACACATTATCGCCCAGACAACACAAGTTTCTACCAAAACAGAGCCTCGTTTATCCTAACGTATGTGTAGGCATGAAATGATTAGGTTTCTGTTGATATCGCGATACACATACAAACCAACAAAAAAATATTTCCATCTGTGATGATCAAAATTTATAGATAGGTGAAGTAAGAAAAATGCTACTTGAGACTTCATTAGAATTTGATTTAAGGATATTTTGTTTGGTGTATTTTGACGTGATGTTGACAGTTTGTGTTTTAACAATTATAAATCTTTAACTTTTTGAATATCAGCATTTGTTGTCATTAAATAATTGTCTGACCTCACCATAATTTCCCTGCAACTGTGAAAATTTAAATGTATGAAAACAGAAAAAGTTTAAAAATAAGCATCAATATTGATCAAAATTATTTTTAAGAAAAAAGAAAATCTTCAGCCAAAGCTATTTACATAATGCACAAAAGTGTGTGCTGAACTTTGCAGGATACGGATCTAACTGCATGGCAGTACCTGCTAGGGATGTGATATCTAAGGCGCACTAAAATATTGCACAAACTGGTCTGTGTAGACCAAGCTGTCATGAAGTAAAAGTTCCCTAGTGTGTCTTATTGTAGTGTTGTTTGACATTAACATATTAACTTTTAGTTTGTCCCAGTATGGTCTCCGTAGGCCAATTAACACATGCCACACTGGTGCACTTTAGAAATCACACCCTTCTAGGGCTGTGTAGACAAGCTCTAAGACCTTGTATCTTAATGAACAGCATGCAGGATGTGGAGAGGGAAGGTGTAGCCAAACCTTTCCTCCTAATTCATGTCAACTTCACACTCTGACTGTTGTAACGTTGGCATTTCCCCACTTCTCACTTTGCGGATGAAATGAAATCCCTAGGAACAGTATAAAGACAACTGAGCCATCTCTTAGATAATGACCCAGTTCCCATAATACATGCCCCAAAGAAGGGAATCCCTGCAGTGCCAGAGGTCTACTTGGCTGAAAGCTGCTCCTGTTGCTAACAGTGGTGCTATTATCCCTCCCTTATCCGAGTGGCAGGCCTTCATGTGCAACAGTAATGAATGATAGTCCTAGATAGGTAAGCCTTTCTCTTTGTAACAGCCTTGTGGTCACTTGATATTGCAATTCATACCAGTGGAAGAACAGAACTGGGGAATGAGAACTTTTTCTAGTGCTGGAAACATTGAAGCGAGATCTGTTCTCAACCATTTGGCAGTAAACACTGCGGCCATAGGAGCTGACTGACTGATTCCTTTAAGTACGCAAGTTCCAAAGGGGGAGCTGTCTTAGTCTAGGTCAGTCAAACAAACCAGGAATCCTGTGGCATTCTCTGTTGTTCTGGCCTATTTGGCTTTTTATAGGAGTATAATGGAGATGAGACCTCTTAAACATTTTAGTGTGCAGAAATAATCTCTTATTCTGAAACCTGTACAGACTGTGGCACCTGTAAATTGGAGGCTGTGATTTCTGGCTCTGTGTCCTGATTTAACAAATACCACACACTTTTGTCTGCTTTCTATTACGTGGAGGAGATGTAGGGGCTAAAGATGAGTGATGAAAGGCTAACACTTTTTTCTCTTTATTGCAGCTGGTGAAACTGGCAAAGCGCCTTAAAAAGGAGAAAGTAAATGTTGACATTATCAACTTTGGAGAAGAGGTGAGACTTTTAAACTGATCTCCTAGGAATCTTTGAAATACAAACGCAAGCCAGGGGTTTACATCTCATTTTCAAACAGTTGGTTCCTATCTGTCTGGGAACACAAGTGAAGAATACAAACACATTTCCCCATATCTTAATCTCTTCAGTAGTGACTTTAAAGCCGATCTGTTCAGACAATAGAAATGCTTCCATTAATATTTTACAGATTCCAAAGAAGTCTATTTTCTCAGATGTTACCCTGCTGTGTTTGCAACACAAATATTTCTCACTAATGCCAGTGCTTCAGTGAAACTGGCTCTAATTAAAAGTGAAACTGACTGCATATCAGTGAAGGGCAAAAAAGAGAACAAAATAGATTTTTAAAATCCTTTGTTTCCATAAATGAAGGTGTTGAAAGACCTTTTTTCTTTTAATACTTTTTAAAACTTTGTTTCTGCATACTTAATTGGCTACCTTTTCTCCAAATAAAAAGCCAACTGTAATTCTGAGTTTTCTCCATCTCTCAGTTTGGGGTACAAACTTTTGTATGTAAAACACACTTTACCCTTTGTATTTAAAACACCAAACAGATTCTCAGTATGAAATCTCTAAGGCAGTGTGAAGTTCCCATATTCCATGGCAACTATACATCAAGGACTCTAGCTACTGTTCATGAAATATAATTTTAATATTCCAGAAACTCCTCTGTGAGTTACAGTTACAGTGTCGGCTTCAGTCTTCCTTGGGCAGAATTCTGTACTGTGTTATAAGGCTAAGAAACAGTGGGGTGGTGGTGGAAATAAAAGTGTGGTTTGATTTTGACTGCCTGGTGCTTAGTTCTGAGAGGTGACACCTCTCCATCAAGATAAGTGAATTCCTGGATTGTTGTATCCTTGCTGGAAATACCCCATGTAGTCTCTTAGCCCTCCATCTTAGAATGGTGTTGTTGAATTGCAACACCGTGGCTATGCAGGAATCTTAAAGACTTTGGGGGTTGGTTTTCAGAGCCTAGCTGGAAATGACATTCCAGGAGAGCAAGAATAATATTAGGTTTGGTGGGCTTTTCCCCCTTCTCTTCTCTAATAATCCCTACTCCACTTCCAGAGGACATACTTGCTTGTGGGGAGCAGCCTTCACAGGGCCTGTGAAGAATGATGGCTTGTTCCCTAAGCCAGGACAGCTGAATCCCAGAAACCTACACAGCCCTTCCCACTGCAGCTGATGATCCAAATACAAAGCAGAGTGGCCTGATGCCTTACCACATTGAACTGCCTATCTAGCTAGATACAGCAAAACCTCGGTGTAAGGTTGATGATGGTGGAAGGCAGTAGTATGAAAAATGAATGACATGTTAGGGAGAGAAATAGGACGAAGTTTGTTCTGGTTGTGGGGTAAAATCTCCTCTCTAGAGTTGCTGATAACACCCTCAAGCTGACTGCCAGATCACATCTACGCCATAAGGTTCCTGTTCCTTCAGTGAGGTCACAACAGTGTGAAAGGAAATTGCTGATATTTCCTCTGAGCAGGACTCTAAACACAAGCAAACTCGGGATGAGTAGAGCAATGGTCAGTACCAAGTGTCTTCTTACTCTGCACAGGGTCTTCATTGGTGGGTGGGGGAGGGAATTTTAATTACTTGCCTATTGGAGAAGATCCGTTAGACACATGGCCTCTTCCTGCTCCAAAACATGAAGTGTGTGTCTATTTCCAGTGCATTCTGATCACTGTTCTCTGTACTTCTGTATTTAGAGACAAGTTCCCTTCCTGAACACCAGCTCGGAAGAGCACCGCAGGGTTCTTTTGGCTTCTGGTGCAGCCCAACATCATCTCCTTTGAGCCACGCCAACGGGAGGAAGTCAGCCTGGTTTCTAACCTCTCTCTCTTTCCCTCCCCTAGGAAGCCAACACAGACAAGCTGACTGCCTTCATTAACACCTTAAATGGCAAGGATGGGACTGGCTCCCATCTGGTGACGGTGCCCCCTGGCCCAAGCCTTGCCGATGCCCTCATCAGCTCCCCCATTTTGGCTGGGGAGGGTGGTTCCATGCTTGGCCTTGGCGCTAGTGACTTTGAGTTTGGAGTGGATCCCAGTGCAGACCCGGAGCTGGCGCTGGTAAGAGATGACGGCTTTGAAGGAGCTGAACTGTTTGTGAATGTGCCACTGCTGAGAGTTTACCCCATTGTCTGCTCCCCAATTCTTCTCTCCCCAGGCGCTGCGTGTGTCCATGGAGGAGCAGAGGCAGCGACAGGAGGAAGAGGCCAGGAGAGCTGCAGCTGCTTCTGCTGCTGAGGCAGGCATTGCGACCACTGGTGGGGATGGTAAGAAACCAGGCAGTGGTCCAGTCCCTCTTTGTGGGGGAGGCTTGGGTGAGGAGAGTAAAGCAGAGGGAAGAGAGAGTCTGCTGAAGCAGCCAGACCATTGTGTGTTGGAGTCCTGTCTGGCCTCCAGTGCTAAGTAGAGCCCGAGTTGCATTTGGATACAGTGGACAACTAGATGCAGCAGGAGATTTATCAGGGACAAGTGCATTTCCTTTCCAAGTGCCCCCATTATGGCACTCCCTTCACCTGAGATGTAAAAGGACTAATCACTGTTAGAGATCCCATGGCACTTTCCACAAGAATACTGTTCACCCCAGTGTCTCAGCCCAATTCCTACTCGGGTGACAAAACTCTGCCTTCCCTAGAAGTGCCCTGCCCCCTGCACTTTCAGACGGAGACAGTATTTTCCTGTCCCAAGCTGTTGTGCATTGTTGCTGTGTGCTTTATACAGTTGTCTCACCCCACCCCAGATCTGACTGAACTTCAGCGGTGGAGCGGGATGCTTCTTTGAAGTTGAGGAGTGGGCCCCTGTTGATAAAAGGCACTCCAGAAATTGGTGGCAGAATTGCTCTGGGAACATGTACTGTATTTACCCCTGTGCTAGATTCGGACGATGCCTTATTGAAGATGACGATCACCCAGCAGGAATTTGGTAGAGCTGGGCTGCCTGACCTTAGCAGCATGACAGAGGAGGAGCAGATTGCTTATGCTATGCAGATGTCTCTGCAAGGCCCTGGTGAGTGGCTAGAATTTAGTACATCTGTCTAATCCCTAAAGCCAAATGCTGGGCTGATTGAGCTCTCCGACACCTATAAACATCTGATGCAGGCTGGGCACTGAGATGCACAAAATTAGCTAGTGCTTGTATGGGCAGGCCTGAATACCATGTATGTCCCACTGTTCTAGGGACGATGGGTTTTGGCACCTTCATGTCAGGCCTTCAGACCTGAATCTCCTCTTCAACTCTCACTGTTCTGCCTTGAGGCTTCCTGCTTCACACACCAGGCACCTCTTGTGGTAAATCTTGACTGATGTGCTGTCTGTAGCAGGGGGCATTCGATCAATGGGGAGGGAATGATTTTCAGTGTGCTGTGATGCATAGGCACAGCCGGTAAGGCAAGGATGGGATCAAGGGCTGACAGATTCCTAGTCTGAAGGCCTGCAGTTGTGGATATCCTGTCTGTGAAAATCTCGAGTCGCTAACTGAAGGTGACTTGCCACAAAGCAGTATCTTTATGTATGCACCCTACTGACGATCCAGCATAAATACTATTGCAGTAAAGTTGGTGGTAAATACTCTGTAGCCAAGATGTATGTTTCCTTTTTTCAGAATTTGCCCAACCTGAATCAGCAGACGTTGATAACAGTGCAGCCATGGACACCTCAGAACCTACCAAGGTGACGCTCTCCTCCTTGTGCCCCTTTCCCAGTCTCTCAAAACATCTGCTCTATGTAGAGTCCAAAACTTCTCCCCCTTTAGACTTAGTTAGCAAAACAGTTCAGGTCAAGCCTTCCCAGCAGGATTGACTGCTGCTGGGGTTCCTCCCTTAGGGCTGCTCAGCTCGCACCCTAGGTCCCTTTTATCCCACAGAGCCGCTCCCATCTCCCATATAAAGAGCTGCCAGTCTCTGAGTTCCTGGAACTCGCTTAAATCTTTCCTAGCACACTCAGCACCTGATTACAGGGTGGAGTGTTTTGAACAAGCCCTGCCTGCCTGTTAGATCCCAGCACATAGATATGGAATGGGGAATGATTCTGTCTACATGGGGTGCAGGAAGAAGATGATTATGACGTGATGCAGGATCCAGAGTTTCTACAGAGTGTACTTGAAAACCTGCCTGGCGTTGACCCCAACAATGAGGCTATCCGCAATGCCATGGGCTCCTTGGCCTCTCAGGCCTCCAAGGAGAACAAAGACAAAAAGGAAGAGGAGAAGAAATGATGGCAGAGGGATATACCGGTCTCCCTCCCGCTGACAAGTGATTGGGGTAATCTCAGCCCCGCATGTTCCGGTCTGTGTAACCTAGTAACTTCTATTTACTTAATCACTGTTCTCCAAACTAGCTGTGGAGCGATCGCAGGGCAAGGGTAGGTTTTTTTTCTTGATGTATCGATTAATAAAGATGTTAAATTTTTTCCATCTCCCTACCAAAGTAACTCTAGAAGGTGCTAATGGATTTTCTTATAGGCACATAGGAATTGGCAGATTGGCCCAAGCCGGATACAGCTTACCCAGTTTTCTCACTCCAGCCTAAGACCAACTGCTTCTGAGGAGGATGCAAGAATCTCTGCTGTGATGGGATGACTCTCCTACAGAGACAGCCTCCCACTTACATCCAGGGGGTTCCAGAGGGGGAGAGGGCGTCACTTAAATTAGATTCATGGGATCTGAGTAAAATCCTTGCATCTCATAGGCTTGATCTGTAGACGGTTTTTCTCCTAGTGTGAGTGTCAAAGAAATGATTCTCTTTTTCCTGATATAATTTTACCAGAACAACCCCTAGTGTGGACTTGGTTAGGTTGGGATAAATGTGCCTTATATGGGGATAGAGACACGTCACGCTGAGGTAGGGCCTCCCCTTTCTGTATGAGAGTAGCTACAGTTGAAGCACCTCTACACGGAGATAAAACTGTAGCCAGGGTCATCATGGAAGTGTTGCCCTGCTTTAACTACACCAATACAGCTTGTTTGTAGACAGAGCTTCTGCCAGGGAAAGCTGCATTGCCTGGTCTGAAGGGTCTTCTCTAGTGTACAGGGCACCTAATTTACAGCAGTGATTTCATGGAGCAGCTCTTCCTTACAATGAACTGAATCCAAATCTAACCTTCTAAGTAACACCCCTGGCTTGCTGCTCTTAAATACACCCCCTTCTTAGCTTTGCGGTACATACGGACCTTTGTGGTAAAAGAAATGAACCCCTGCGAGCCTTCCCCACTATGCCCAGCTCTTGCAAACACTTAAGCAGATGTATAACTTTACTTGCAGGAGTAACCCCATTGACACAAACAGGATTACTTTGCCTAGGGGAAAGTTATGCACAGATCTGGTACCGTAGTCTTTCATCTAGCAGACAAGAGCAGGGGTGGGGAATTGATCGTTGGCAGACAGACTAGAGAGAGGACGCAAATTTTTATCGATATGAAAAACTGAGCAACAGAACAGAATGCTGAGGGTGAAGTAAATTCTCCATCCTCAGAGTCCTTAAATCAAGACTGGGATGTCTCTCAATAGCAGGTACTCGAGTTCAATCCCCGGTCATTGGGCTCCAGGCAGGAATTGCTGGATTAAATTTTCTGGCCTGTTATGTGGGAGCTCAGACTAAATGGTCAGAATGGTTCTGTACGTTTGTGTTTGCTTGCAGGAGAGACGCTATTGTGCTTCCCTAGGTACTGTCCTCTGTGCATTGGGGAAGGGGCAGGCAGAGAGGCCTTTATTAAAACCCATCACTCTTCTAGCGGGAGGCAATTCCCTAACTTTCAGCACAGAAGCCATTTCATAAAGTCCCAGAAGTACCTTCGCACAACCTATTTGCACAAGAACTCTGAGCCTCCTCATGAATCCCCTCCCACGGGTCTTGCATGGTGGGAGTGAGGTGTGTAATCAGGGCTGGGATGGGAGCCAGATGGCCCTGCAGGTCAGGATAAGAACTGTGTTGGAAATTCTCTGTTTGGACTTTATTCACCCATGTAAACTAGCCCACCAAAATTATCTTGTGGTTGAGCCTTACTGGGCTCAACGTTGTTACTTCCAGGCCTAAACAGCTTGTACTCTCTTCAGTTGATGTCCCAGGGCTAAAAGCCATGGAGTGCAAATGGATGGCTGCACTTTCAAGTTCTCAGCATTACAAGAGACAATGGGGCCTTATCTGAGAACAGAGCATGTTTGAGCTCTGCTTTCAGACCAGTGCAGAATTCATGGGGTCTCCTTCATGTGCCTTGGCCTTTTGTGCTGCCCTGTAGTCTTTAAAGGATTGTAGAGCCCAGTTCTCTCTGCCTGCCACCTGCCCATCCAAAATGCATACACTGCAACATTAACTCACCACTGATAACACACCCACATGGTGACTCTCCCAATCTCCAAAATTAAAAAGCCAAAGGCTGCTCAGGAACCCTTCACTCCTGCGCAACAGAATGCTTGCTAGGAAGTGTTATCAATACCAGACATTAGCTATGCTGAGACAAAGCTGTTTTGTGTTTCTGTTTTCTTGATCACTGTGTCAGTCATCAAAATAGCTTCCTCCTATCCCTAATGAGGACTTCCTGAGGAAGTACCAAACCCATGTGAGTTACAGAGAATGAAGGTTTGCTGGAGACTGGCTTTTGCTTCTGAGTTGATTAGTTAGATACACAGTGATGCTACCGGTAACTTGTCACATCTCAGAATTTTATTGCTACTGATTATCTCGTGCAAAGCAGTGATACAAAATCCCATGCTTGTTAGTTGTTGGTTCTCCTCCAAAATATGGAGCCAAAGGCATCACTTGCAGATGTGTGAATGCCCATCCCAGGTGGATGCAATTGGAATTAATACAGTAAATCAGGGCAGCTGGATTTGCAGTCCGGCATTCCCTGCATGAGCTCCGTGCTTGCTAAGCAGCCATGCTTATGTGATGCCTGGGGGAAGCTGTGTGGACACAAAATCAAGAGGTTTAGTAAGAAATAGGTTTCCTCTGCCCTCATGGGGCATAAATGGCTCACCAGCTCTGGCTGCCTCTACTTTTAGATGCACCCAAATAGGCCATGGGCATTTTCCAGATTTTGTCACCAAAAGGGATGTTGCTCAGCATAACACATGGGTGGCTGGCTTCTCTTAGAGGCTGCTGCCACAGGGGCTTTGGGGTTTTCATAAATATGAATGTAGAAATGAGAGATTCAGCAGATCTCTCACCCCTTGCCTGGTCACATGCCACTGCTCTGACCAGTCTAGTTCTAAAGGGTACCCAGGGACTGGATGTCTACCACCTCTTTCATATATCTTGGTAATGACTGAGCTGAAAATCCTCTTTTAACCCTGGTCCGAGAGGCAGACTGCTGCATTAAAGGGGGCAGCTCTTAGCCACACTGAGAAATCATAGCCTTTGTTTAATCCCGGCAGAGATTGCATTGGTTGCTGCTATTTTGCTGCTGTCAAATCAGCTACTGTAGAAGTAAGTGTGTGTGTGTGTGTGTGTGTGTGTTGGTGTATACACAACACAGTTACGAGTACTTGTTATGCCGAAGCCTTCTCCTCCACCCCTAATTTTGCATCTCTCCAGGATCCCCCTTACAGCATAATTCAGTGTAACTAGGATCCAGGTCTTGTGTTCAGGCAAAGGCTGCAACTCATTGTGATGTGACCCCTGTACCAACTTTTGGGTCCAGCTGGCCAAACAGCTCTGGCAACTCCCCATTTAGGATGGCAGAGTTTATTGCTGGCAGGGCCAGCATCAGTCTCCAGAGGGTGCAGGTTTGTGTAGCCTGCCTTGTAAAAATAGGTGTTTGTTGTGGCTGCAGACTTGGCTCTTTCACGAGCCCCATGCTGGTTCACTTGCACAGTGATTTCCCTGGTGCCCTCAGAGCCTGGGAACATCCTGATGTGCGACTTACATGCAAAGGCTGTGATTAAATACGTGGGTTTGTTGCTGCACAGCAGGGTGGTCAGGCTGCCCAGGGTGCCGCTCCCCATGCTCTGAACATCTGAGGTGATCCCCAGCGAGGCATTTCTCTGTAGTGGGATCAGAGGTAGGTGAGTGGGAAGTTTGGATATAAACTTAGGGGGAAGAAGTACCAGGATCTTCACAGGCTCTACACCACCTGTGGTGTGAGTAAAGCTGGAATAACACCAGACAGTCTCCCTTTGGAAGGGTGTGAGAGGGGACTTGGATGGCTGGGCGATCTAGTGGTAGTTCACTTGACTTCTAGCCTCTTCCCGGTCTGCCAGAGAAGAGGTACCTGGTTCCTGACTTTTAGCTGGGACTCTTCTGGCCCCCATCTGCATCTGGGTGACAGCCCTTCAGGGGGTGTGCTCGAGGGACCAGGCCCTCCCCGAGCCCAGCATCCTGTGGGAAGCAATGCCAGCAAGGTCCTCCATGCAGAGCATGGAAGTCCACTGCCCTGGGCTACTTCCTCATAAGTCCTTTCAGCTTGGGGCATGACCCCTATCATCCAATCAAAGTCCAGAGAGGCAGGAACTGCTGATTCTTACGGGGGTTGGAGAAGGCTCTGCCTGCGAGCCTTATCCATGTTGTGATCCACTCAGGCTCAACCTTCATGGAGAAGGATTTATCTCTTTTGCTGCCTGTCTCCCCTCATTCCCCACTTCTGAGCACTCCTTTTAACCGCTCCCAAGCACACTCAAGGAACCTGTAGGGGTGGGGTGACCTGGGCCT
Source organism: Pelusios castaneus (assembly GCA_007922175.1). NCBI lineage: Eukaryota > Metazoa > Chordata > Testudines > Pelomedusidae > Pelusios > Pelusios castaneus. Next base: position 1,363,889 of record ML685905.1, read on the forward strand.
AGATTTGCCACCTGTTAACCCTTTCCAGCCCAGCGTGGCATCTGTCTATCACCAATCATGCAGGGCTTGCACATCTAAGCCTCAGCACCTGTCTGCCTTGTGGCCGATCTGTGTGGCAATTCCTGCGCTGCTTTGGCATCACCCCTAGCTCTGGCCCCACCTCCTCCCTCCACGTATAAGTTGAATTGCAGTGATCCGCCATGCCCAGCTACCAGCTAGCTACAGCCTAGCTACCGGCTCCTTTCCCTGCCAAAGGTGAGCCCACTGGCCTGTGTGCTCTTCTTCCTACGGGCAGGGAGGGCTCCAGATCCAGACTCCATCCCCGGACACTCACAGCTGGCTGAAGAGAGGACCTGATCTGGCTGTTATAATGGAAACTGGTGGGAGGTAAAAATTGAAGCTTCACGGAAGTGAGGCTCTGATAGGGATCAGGGGAGGGGGAGCGGGAGGGAAGCTCTGATAGGGACCAGGGGAGGGGGAGCGGGAGCAGGAGGGAGGCTCTGATAGGGATCAGGGGAGGGGGAGCGGGAGGGAGGCTCTGATAGGGATCAGGGGAGGGCTACTGTAGGATTTGAGGAGAAAGTTCTTGGTGGGAGGCAGGATATTGAGCTAGAGGGACCTTGGGTCTGAACCAGTCTGGCTATTTTTCTTGCTGGAGAGAAAGGGAATGAAGGCCAGTCTTATGGCTATGGCCAGGGCTCCTTGTAGGCCTCTGATGCTGCAAGGACACTCTTGTACATATGTGGGGCCACCATCAGACAGACGTGAGGAGGAAATGCTTCTCTTGCAGGCAGGCTGCCGTTTGGCCTCAGCTCTTATCAGAACCTGGCTAAGTAGGAACGCTTCCCTCTCAGTGCCCAGTACTTGAATGGGAGATGTTCAGGGCAAAGCAGGTGGCTTCAGCAGCTGGTGCTGTAGGTAGGAGGTGCTCTTCCCTGGGAGGCTCGTTCAGGCCTTGCCTTGAGTCCTGCTGGCCCTTGAAGAACACAGGAGCTGTAGGCTCCTGGTTACACAAACACCTCCACCCCACTTCCCTGTTATTTGCATCCCATTATCGTTAGGATCAAATGAGAGGTCTTCTCGGTTGCACTGTGGGGAATGGCGGCTGGAGGAGACTCTTGAAATGCAGCTGCATTTGGGGCTGGGGGGGGCTGAGAATCCTCAGAGCTGGACGTGAAGGGGCCCCTCTGACGGGGCTGTTTTGGGCCAAGGCAGCTGCAGCATCTCTCTGAGATGTGAAGCCCAGGGCAGTTATTTACCAATATAGCCTGGAAGTAGCTTTCCAGCTCCTGGCAGGATGGCAGTTGGTCAGATGGTTCCATCTTCTGGGCCACGCACCCTTCTGGCTGCCCATGATACACCATCAGGTGCTGAGGGAAGGGAAAGCAAGAGCCTGTGTCAGCCTCTGGGCAGGGCTTCATGGCTGGGGCTTTGCTAGGGTGGCACCGTAGGGAAGCTCCTGCCTCTAAGATAAGAGATTGTGTTTAATCCCTTAGTGCTGGGGCTAGCTTGGGACTGGCTGAGCCAGCACAAAAGGGTTTTTCCCCACTGATCTGTGCCTGTGGCAGGCATGAGCCTGGCCCTGGCACTGTTCTGAGGCAGCTGAGAAGCATAAACATTTGGGAGGCAGGGCCAGAGTAGATGGCGACTGAGTCTGTCCTGCTGGCTCCCACTGCTGCTGTGGAATAAGGGGTCTTCGGTCTCTTCTGCTTGAGATTTCCTGCCCCACAAAGGGCTCAGGGCCCATTAGATCCCCAGGGCATTCTGGGCAGGAGGGAGCCTTTTGGATCATTCTCCTCTGCTGCCCGTTATCCGACTCAGAGCTGAGATCTTCTCACAAGTTGGGTTCTCGGCTCTCGGATAGTGTTGTGGGCTATATCCAGAGGGGTAGCCATTTAGTCTGTGTACAGCAAAAACAACGAAAAAAACAACGAGATTCCTGTGGCACCTTAAAAACGAACAAATTTCTTCAGGCATAAGCTTTCGTGGGCTCCGACCCACTTCCTCAGATGCATGAAGTGGAAACTACAGTTTAACAGATATAAATACACATGCCAGGGTGAAGCAGGGCAAACTTGCCCTCCTTCACCCTGGCATGTGTATATATACGTTTGCCCTTGTTCACCCTAATGTGTATATATACCTATTTCCACTTCATGCATCTGATGAAGAGGGCTGGAGCCCACAAAAGCTTATGCCTGAAGAAATTTGTTGCTTTGAGGTGCCACAGGACTCTCATTGTTTTTGTTGTTGTGGGTTGTTTTCTAGCACTATGTCCCATCCCAGAGGTGGCTGCCTCTCAGTGGGTGAGTCCTGTGTAGGCTGTCTGCAAATCAGAGGGGTTCTTAGGGTGTAAGGAGCCCCTGCAATGCATGAGTGCTCACATTATCTCCCCCCCCCCAGCACTCCAATCCTGCTGCACTCACATTTCTCAGGTCGCAGGTTATCCCTGGTGAGACCCCCTGTTCTCCCAGCTCGCTGAGCGCCAGGAGCAGCGATGCTTCATTCTGGACATTCACCTGAGCAGGCAGGTAACCGTAGTCTCGCTTGAGCAGGGCAAAGGGGGAGGGTGAAGGAAGGAGACTGGATTAGAGGAAACGAGGAGGCACCAGCCTGCCGTGACTGGTCACCAAGAAATCCCCATTAGCTACCATGCCTTTCAGTTGCCCTCCCCTCCAAGCTTATTTGCCTGCCCCTTCCCACCCAGGATTTCCCCTTTTTTCCCCAGAGGGAGCCAAGCCTGACACACACCCTCTCCAGTCCCCTCACTGTACCTGGATGCAGGTGGCTCGCCCCAGATACGTCGCCACGAGGACCCCTATGATGCTGACCGTGAGAACTGCAACTGCTCCAGCGGCCATGATCACCAGCTTGCGGCTGGAAGCAGGCGACCCCGGCATCTCCAGGCTGGAGTGGAAAGTCTGAGGAAGAGGGAGAGCAGTGGATAGGGAAGGGGCAGCAGACTGCAGACTGTGGGGATGCTGAGAAGCCGGAGGGTGGAGTGGACTGGTCCAAGAAGTTCACTCTGCAGCAGGCCAGATTCCCAGCTTTTGCCACCCAACCTTGGCAGGGGCTGGAATTAGCTCTTTCCCGGGCTTTGGAGCCCATTGCACCAGTTCAAAATCAAGCCCAAGGTGGGTCCGTGGGCAACTGCTGCCACTCAGTGGCCCATGCATAAAATGAATTTGGCAAGGTCTCATCCCAGCATGGAGACGACCCAGGTTCATCACCTTTTACTGGCATCTTAGCAGAGGGGCCAGGTGACTGGAAGGACCATGAAAAGCTCCCTTCCTATCTGGCTGGTGGAAGAGGGATGGTACTGTTAGAAGAGGAAATCTACTGCCCATTGTGAGGTGTATTATGGTAGCACCTGGGAACCACAGACTGAGCCCCCGTTGTGCTAGGTGCTGTACAAACAGGACAAAGAGATGGTCCCTGCCCCATTCATATTCTGCTCATTTCTATGAATGGGAGTGGATAATCCTACCAGCTGGGAGGCGTGAGGCTAAGGGAAAGGTTTTTTAATGCCAGGAGCAGACTGGATGCAAATTGCTGTGGAAATTCACTGTCCCTTTGTTTCTAGACAATTTCTCCCTCACTCCACTACAGCTCCTGCTTCCTTTGAGCCCTCTCTCATCGGCTGCGTTTCATAGGATATTTTAAAGGAACCTAAACATTGTGCTTTCGATGAATCTGATGTTCTCTGGAACTGGAGTGGTCCAGCTGCTGAGCAGAGGCACGGAGCGGGGGTGTGAACTTTGAGAAGCTTCTCAGCAAAATTGAGGAAGGCCAGAAGCCATGATTAAGTCACAGGTTCCCTGATCTAACCACTAGATTATGCTCCCCTCCTGGGGCTACGAATAGAAGCCGAGTCCTCATTCCCTGTCCTCATCACGGGACAGAAATCCCTTCCAACCCTGATCCAGCTCATCCTTACCACAGAGGGTGGCCCTGCCGAATGAGCCCAGGGATCGCTGTGGCAAAGGAAGAAAAGCCATGCGCCAAATGCATCCATCCTGTGTGGGCTTGGTTCATGGCACGTGTCTGTAGCCCAGCTGAGAGCCCGGCGTCTCTCTGCCCTCAGTGCGCTGGGGGGTTTGGGGCGCTTCTCTGTGCTAATCAAGAACCAAAGGAGCTCCAATGTGGGGTGGATGGAGCCAGGGCCCAGCCTCAGATAGACAGAGCCAGGGCCCTGTGAACGAAGCCAGGGCCCCAGCCTGGGGTAGACAGAGTATGCCCCTTCAGAGTCTGTGGGCTCTAGTGCCTGGAGGGAGTTTCAGAGGTCACCCCCCCCCTCCTGGTTTCCAGTTGCCGACAGTGCTGGCCCACGTCCCTTCTCCAGCCTCTCATGCTCCTTCATCCGCTTTAACCTTTTATCCCACTCCAAAGCTCTCCTGAGTCCTGACCCTTTCCCCCCTGGTTGCCTCTCACTTCCAGTTCATGGGCATCTCTCTGCTCTCCTGAGATGGAGGCTGGCAGGTGTTTTCTGCTCCTTTTCCCTGCCTGGCTAAGGGCAGGTTGTTGCTGGGACATGGTGGGAGGTGGGGGGAGGGGGCAGGCTTCCCAATACGAAATGCAACTGCCCTGGTAGCCCAGCCTGTGCCCAAACAGGCCTCTAGGGTTTCCAGCAATTTTGGCAGCAGCAGGAGGAGGAATGCCTTCCCCTGCCCGGGTTGCTGGATCCGGCTCTGGAGGGACCTCTGGGACAGAGGTGTTTGGGCTCCACGGCCCACTTGGTGCCTCCCCTCCCAGCGGCAGCTAACACCATGCAGGTGTATTGGTGAGCTGGATGCCTGCCCTGGGAGCGGGACTGAGCCCTCCCTGCTCCCCAGACTCTCTCCCCAAGGATCAGTCTGTTGTCCATCCCCCCATCACTTACATAGGGGGGACTCTTCAGCTGCAGTCCAGCTGGCCAGGAATCAGGGCTCTTCTCTTCAGCAGACATTCTCCAGGGACCCAGGCAACCTAGAGCTCTTCTCGCGCTCGGCCAGTGGCACCAGAGCTCTGGGCGTCTTATAGGGGGTGCGAACGAGGGGGGAGGCCTAACTTGAGCAGTATCCGTCCAATGGGATTGATAGGGCTAGTGGAGCCTCCCAGCCCTGCACCTGTCCCCCCCACCTGTCTTCCCCGCCCCCCCAGCTACCTGAGTTACCTCTTTGTCCTCTTTTGCTTGCATCCCCCACACTCGCCCTGAGCATGCAGCCCAAAGAAGTTTCGGTCTGCAGCCATCCTCAGAACCATGCAGGGTGGGGGTGGGGGGTATGTATGAATGGGGGGGTTGCTGCAGAAGGCCTCCCTCCTCCCTTCGATCATCTGCTTCTGGAGTGTGTTGTGCCACAGGAAAAGAATGGCACAGCTTGTATGTTAAATAACTCCCAGGCCAGGCCCTGTGTCCAAGGCCCTGTGTCCAGAGTGACTTGTGCCCAAGGGCGGGCGGGCTGGAACCTGAGGGGCTTTCACGAAAGCTCTAAAATTGGCTCTCCAGAAGTGACTCCTGAATGCTCGGACTCCAGAATGTTTTGCAAACACTCTGAGCTGTTTCTTGCAAGCATGAACTGGGTGGCTGCTTAACTGCATGTGAAAGAGCCAGCGTGAAGCAAGAGGCCTCCCATACAAGCTTTAGCTCAAGCGAGTATAGCCCTGGGATGTGGCAGAGCCAATTCAATTCGCCCCTCTGCCTGACGAGGAGAAGGGATTGATTTAAACAGTGGTTTCCCTTTTCCGTTCTATGTGGTGTTAATTGCCTCAGGCCCTGCAGGCAAGTAGGTGGCTGAATGCCTGTCTGTTCCTGGGACATGGATTGCACTGCTGGAAATTCACATGTTACGTTTTCCTGGTCCAGCTTCCCCATAGAGATCAGCCCTGTGGGCCAGGAGCAGCCCCCAAGTCATGGCTTGCCATGGCTCAGTGGAGCTTGCATCTAAAAAGCTTTTGAGGTCAGGTCTAAATCTGGAATCCTACAGATGGCTCATGAAATGCGGCAAAATAACTCCCTCTTCTCTTTGATGGCTGGGATCAACACTGACATGCCAGCCCTGCTTACCACCAGAACTGCAGGTCTGCGAGGCATGGATAATTGCAGGCTGCAGAAGGGATGATGCAGAGTCTCTAGGAAACTCTTAGGCCTGTATCTTCTGGCTCCCTTTCCAAGGGCTGTGCTTCAACTCCGTGGAGTGTCCTGGTGCTGCAGCTGGCCTGGAAGGTGCTCTGGAAAATTGGCACGTACCAAAGGAGTAGCCATGTTAGTCTAGTTCAGCAAAACAAACCAGGAGACCTGGGGCACTTTTAAAGGCCAACAAATTTATTTATCACATGAACTTTCGTGGGAGAAAATCCCACTTCGTCAAAGGAAAACTCCTGCGATAAATATATTTTTGCTAGTCTTTAAAAGTGCCACAGGACTCCCTGTTTGTTTTGGAAAATTGGTGTGTCGCATCCTCCTTTGTGGCACTTTGCTGAAGGCCCAGTGGAATCATGACCCAGCCAAGTTAGAGGGTGACTGTGCCCCCACTCCCCTGCATCAATGAATTACATCTTATGGTAACGCGTCATGCAAGGAGCCCAGAGCGAGAGATGGCATGACTGTGATACAGGTGAACCGTGGTGCAGAGCGTCCAGATGCTCCAGCGATGGGTGCTAGGGGAAACCCGAAGCTTCTTTGTTTCCTGCCCTCAACTTGAGCGCTGCGGTTGGCTGCTTTCATGGTGTTTTCCTGAGTCTCGTGTTAATTGGTTTTCCTTTAAGCCCCAGCTCCGGGAGCCAAGGGGCTAGGTGATGATTTCAGCCTTCATTCTTAAAGAAAAAGTACATTTCTAGTCCTCATGGCTGTGCAGAAAACTTCAAAATGTGGCCCCAGGGCACTCTACAGGCTGAAAAAGCAGGAGGCAAATAAAATCACCAAATCTATGATTTTTGAACGTGTGGGGTGGGCACAGCAGCATTGGGAGTGCTGTCTAGACAGCTGGACTCATTCCGCTTCTCTCATTGTAGTTCTGTCCCTAGCAAGGTGGCTCCCTCCCTCTGGAAATTCTGGGGGGAGATACTTCATTATTTCAGAGTCAGGTGTGGGGAGGGAACCCCTTATTTCAAGGAGGGCAGAACTCACCACCATCCCTAGGCTAACCAGGCTTTCTCGGCTAGGGCGGTCAGCAATCGATGGATAGGGCAGTGCCCTTACCCAGGCAGACTGGGACCTTTAACACAATCCATCTCGGCTTTCAGCCGCCCTGCTCAGATTCCATGCTCCAAACTCCTGGGAAAGAGGCCTTTTCAAAGGAAACCTGACCCCGATAAGCTGGCTCAGCCTCTGCTGGAAAAAGGCAGGGCTGGGACACAAATGGGCCCCTGTGTGCCTGGATCTGCTGTGTCATGCCAGGCTCCCTCAAGAGCTCTCTCAGCTTTTGAAAAGGGGCTGGCTTTGTGCTCCAGGCAGCATAAAGGGAAGATTGTTCAGTGACATTGAGATGAAGGCAAGTTGCAATTAAAGGCTGGGCCCTGACCAGCACAGGGCCCTGGGAGATAAAATTGGCCGCAGCCCAGCTGGAAAACAAAGCCAGGCAGGAAGGTAATTGGAGCCCTCGATAGTGCTGGTGGGGAAGGAGAAATCCAGAAGCAGCCTGCACCTCCTGGATCTAACTCCTGTGTCCTGCTAGGCTAGCATCCCGCTGCCCAAGACAGAGGCAGGAAAGAATAATTTCCCCTAATGTATAGAAAGGGCGGGGTGATGCTACAACAATGCCACACTAAAAGCCTTGATGTGCCCCCACCAGGAATACTGTGGGCACTGCTGGTGGGGGAATTGGAAAAGAGGCAAAGAAGAGCAGTGAAAATGATCAGGGGGACAGAACAGCTTCCATACGAAGAGAAATTACAAAGACTGGGACCATTCAGCGGAGAAAAGAGACAATGAAGACAGGAATACGATAGAGGTCTCGCAAATTGCGACTGGTGTGGATGAAGTGTAAATGGAAGTGTTATTAACCCCTTCACATAACAAGAACCAGGGGTTGCCTGATGAAATGAATACCCTGTAAGTTGGTTTTTGTTCAGTTCAGAGGAGTCAAGGAAGTCCTTGGTCACACAACTCAGTCAATCTGGGGAACTTGTTGCCAGGGTGTGTTCTGAAGGCCAAAAGTGTAAGTGGGTTCAAGAAAGAATAAGCTAAATTCCTGGAGGACAGGTCCATCATTGGCTGCTAGTTGAGATGGTCAGGGATGCAATCCCATGCTCCAGATATCCCTAAACCGCCCACTGCCAGAAGCTGGGCCTAGATCACTCTGAAATTGCCCTCTTCTGCTCATTCCCTCTGAACCATCTACCCATGGCCACCAGCAGAAGACAGAATACTGAGTTAGATGGACCATGGCTCTGACTGTCATGGAGCCAGATGGGTACATATTGTTGCTAACTGTCGTAATACTAGATGTTCTTAAAGCCCCAGCTCCTGCACTCCTGTGAATTCACCAGAATCTCAGCTTGCATTTGAGAAGGGTCTTTGATGCAACATTAGTGATTCATTGGCAATCATCCGGAGCACTTTTTATCCATCACACTCAAAGCACATTACCAAGCAGGTCATTACCACTGTGTCCATTTTACCTATGGTGAAAAACGGAGGCACAGAGGTAAGCACTGATTTGCAGCAATTACCAGCAACAGGGACTAAAACCCTGCTTCCCTGTGTCCTAGGCCAGCTAATCACCAGACCACAGCGCCTTTAAGCCCATTAGCTTTCTGTAGGCGTCCTGCTTGCTCTCACACATTGACATTGTATGTTCTCCTCCGCTTGTTTTTTGCAGGGCCCAAAGGGGGTGGCTCTTACATCTTGCAGTAACATGCTCTTGTTGCATAGCAGTGATGTGACTGTGTCTGGGAGACTGATGCTGGTGCGTGATGTCACGGTGTGATGTCACCACTCAGAAGCGGCACTGTATTTTCACATGAGTTTAGTATGATGTCATCTTTGTGAGGAGTGATGTCAAAGCCACAAGTTTAAGGATCCCTCCTTGTACTGGCGACTCAGTATGAGTCAGCTCCCCCCCACCACGGCATCATGAGTTCAATTTACAATTCCCACAATTTTTAAGTCAATCTACTCCAGCGCCTTGTCATTTCACTTTTCAATTACCAGGGGGTCACATCTGCAAGTTTCTCTCTGCAACCCTGAGGGCTACAAACATGCTCCGAAAGGCAGCCCCTGCCAAACAGCGCAAGGTCAGCGCTGACCTTGCAACGTCCCATGCTTTGTGGAACCTGCCAGGTGCCAGTGACTGATGCTGAACGTTTTATTTCTTGCCGTCTTGGCAAATGTTTTGGTGGGGAACTGAACAAGGAGCCTCTCGATCTTAAAGCATGAGCCTCCAGTAGCCAACGCTGTAGCACACTCAGTTATCTCTATACCAGCCCTAAAAGGGGACAGAGTGCCCTGTGGCTCACACCTATGTTTTCATACCTCGTGATTGGAGGAGTCGAGGCAAAGTCTGAGTCTTGTTTTTCCCACAGACACGAATCAGTTCCACATACGACGTCGTCTAGTCTGCCACTGTTTTCTTCGGTATCGCTCTTTCTCCAAACTCTTCCTACGTGTGTGGAATGTGGCGAACAGACCTGGACACCCCTGTGACCCCATCTCATGAGTTCTGGGTGAGGACCCTTTCCTAGGAAGGCAATTCCCTATGATCTGTTTTAACTCATTTGCATCAGGTTCAGGTTTCTGACCAGGATTTGCTATTCAAACCCTGTGGTGTGAGAAGGCTGTGCACCCAGCATGCAGGCAGCTGAAGACTTTCCTATGGGGCATTGCCACAAATCTTTGTTTTGCCATCATGGCTCAGCGACAGCTCCCCTCCCCCAGTCCTGGGATTTGCTCTTCAGAAGATTTCAATCTCATCTCACTTTCAAGCCTGCTTCCTCTGAGCCAGCCTACTTCAGGGTCTCGTGTTACAGACTGGGTTGTGCTCCAAGGTCTGCAATTTCATTAGCTATTTATTTCAGTTTTTGGCTTTTTTTTTTTTATAGCACCTTTCTGATCAAGTCTTCTCCTCACACTGTACCCAGAGAACATCTGGGTTAAAAATCTTCAGAACACTGAAGCCCTCTGTGGGGAAATGAAAACAATCACTCGCACCCTGTGTTAACCCTGCTATGTTAGCATGGCATGAGAGGAGCTTCCACTATCCTTATATAGGCATCTGCATGCCCCTTTTAGGAAATGCTGCCTCAGGTCATTTGCCCAAATTCCAGGTAAGTCTATATCTTGTGTACCATGCTGGCACCAGTAATGCCCCTCCAATGAGTGGTAGGAGCGTCTGCGGGCCTGCTGGTCAAACCAAGCCTTGAGTGTCAGGAGGTCGGCGGGTGATGTTACCAGGCAATCAGAAGCAGGAGACAATCTTGAGGGCAGAAACACAGATCAGTAACCCGAATTGATGCCAGGATACCAGGAAGTCAGGCCAGGTCGCAGGAAACATAAGACACACAATCCACAGTAGAAGAGCCTAGGAATATTCTCACTGTAATTTGTTTTATTTACATACACCCAAATAGTCTGACAGGTTGCCTTAGAAGAATTTGTGTATTTGATCACAGAGACACAAGTCCTGAGACAGAGGTGGTCAAACAGCATGCAGGGTGATCTCTTCTGCCAGGAGTCTCGGCTCATCACCAATGCCTGGTTCCCAGAGAGAAATTCTGTCTCTAGAATACTGTCCTGTGCTGTTTACACAGTGGCCTTTACAGTGAATCTTGCACCCCCTCACCCCCATAAATTAATATTGGGGCAGGATGTCTTCCCAAGAATCAAAACTTGCTTGCACACTAAGAAAAAGAATTTGGAAGATGTTGTCATGACCAGGACATGGACAGGCTGATATAGTGATCAAAGCAGGAGTCAGACCAGATCTTAAAGGCTGGTCTGGAGGATATCAGGAAGTCAGAGTCCAGGACAGGCCAACCAGAGAGCAAACCAAGCCTTGAGTGTCAGGAGGCCGGCGGGTGATGTTACCAGGCAATCAGAAGCAGGAGACAATCTTGAGGGCAGAAACACAGATCAGTAACCAGAACTGACGCCAGAATACCAGGAAGTCAGGCCAGGTAGCAGGAAACACAAGACACACAGTCCACAGCAAGGTGAATCCCAGTTGTCTGAACAACTGCCTGCTCCTGTGCTGGGTTTAAATAGGGGCTGTGGACCAATCAGGCCCCCAGTGGTCTGCCAATCAGAGTCCTCTGGCTGAGTTCAGCGCCTATGCTGACACTCATTGCAAGTCCCTGGGTAGCAGTGTGGGACTTGCTACTTCCGAAAAGCCCTGTACACCTGGGCTTTAGACACCCCCCCCCCCCCCGCCTCTAGTGTCACCTGCCTTAACAAGTCTATCTAAACCCTGTCACCACCTTTCTTTGCTAGAACCCATTTCCTCCACCCTTTTCACCATCATCTGGTGCTTCCAGTCATGGCATGTTAGTCAGAGTTCAAGGCCAGAATGGGCCACTGCTCATGTAGTTTGACCTCTTCCTACAGCATACACCAACAACCCTACCTAGCACCCATTCAAACACTGTTGACACTGTCCATATTTCTATTCCCCCCCCAAATAAAATTTTGTGTCCACGTTTGGATGAGGAATACTTGCACTCCTGGTTTTCCCAAGATGCGATCAAAGATTAGAAGTTTTCCACTGACCAACATGCTTTTTGGATTAGGCTCCTGGTTGGGTGTGTCTGCAAAGCTTTCCTCCTGCTGCACCTCCTCCCAATGCACTAAGTGTAGCCCACCAGCCCCAACTGCTGTGAAGAACAAGGTAGTGCACCCGTGACTGGCCTTCATAGCTGAAATTGCTGGTTGCTTGCAGTATCATGTAGGTGTTCCAGCTCAATTCAGCGCCCCTTAGTGCTCGGTGTTACACATTGTAAAAGAACAACAGAGTCCTGTGGCACTTTTAAAGACTAACAGATTTATTTATCGCATGAGCTTTCGTGGGAGAAAATCCCACTTCGTCAGACGCTTTGAAGATAGGAAAGTTACAGAGTGGTAGGAAATTAAATGCAGGGGAGTGTATGACATAGCATCAGGTCAGGCTGTAACAGCAAATCAAAGTAGGTGTTAGGATTCAAAACACTGGGGAACAGCACATAGAGGAGGGGGGAGGTCAATTCACTTGATGTAATGCGAGAAAAATCCATAGTCCCTGTTCAACCCCAAGGCAACTGAGTCAAATTTGACTCAGTTGCCTTGGGGTTGAACAGGGACTATGGATTTTTCTCGCATTACATCAAGTGAATTGACCTCCCCCCTCCTCTATGTGCTGTTCCCCAGTGTTTTGAATCCTAACACCTACTTTGATTTGCTGTTACAGCCTGACCTGATGCTATGTCATACACTCCCCTGCATTTAATTTCCTCCCACTCTGTAACTTTCCTATCTTCAAAGCGTCTGACGAAGTGGGATTTTCTCCCACGAAAGCTCATGCGATTAATAAATCTGTTAGTCTTTAAAAGTGCCACAAGACTCTTTTGTCTAATGTAGTAGGGTGGAATCTTCACATTCGGTATGGAGAAATTTTAAAAACTGTCTGTTTGTGAAGAGGATGGGAAAATAGGAGTCCTGTTTTCTTTTTCTAACCTCTTCACTGACTCTCTGTGTGACCTTAAGTAGGTCGCTTCCTTCTCTCGGTGCCTCCATTTCCCTGTCTGTAAAGGGGATTGTGAGACTTAATTCCTGGCATTCTTGAATGACAGGCAAAGTATTAGATGCTGCAGATCTCCATTCCTTCACCAGAGATGCTGATGGGCTGCCGAGAGCAGCATGTGTAGGGATTAGATGAATGTATCTGAAAGCACAGCAGAACAGGAGTAAAAATGTGGGGGGCTTCCTCCTCCAAAAGACTCCTGTGGCTGTGTAAGGTAATTTAGCCTTGGCAGCTAGCTCTGTCTTGAAATTCTGAGTGTGGAAGAGAGCTTGTGGCATCGTTTATTCACAAGTGTGAGCTCTCTCGGCCAATCTGCCTCTGCCCTGTCTGAAGGGTCTGCCTTTATGCAAGAGAGTTTAATCCTTCTGACCCATTCAGTCCTCACCCTCTCTGCTGAATCTGCCAACATGGAGGCTAGTTGGTGCCAGAAGTGCTAGAGACATGGACCCTTGTGCAATATGGACTGGACTGAGATTCTGCCGTAAACATTGTCTACAGGCTGTTACGCAGCCAGTAGATGGTAGTGGCTTCTGCAGATGCAGGCTGGATGCTAACTGACTCATCAGGGAAAAGCTCCATCTCCCATCACTTAATCCCCAGAGACCTCCAAGCCTAGCCTGTGTTAGGGGCTTATGTTCCACAGTATAACCATGCCAGCAAATCCATGAAGCTTCTATTGGCAGAAGAGTTATTGCTGGTATAAATGTCTGGAGTGGGGCTGTCCTCCCTTCCCCCACTGACATAGGTGTACCAGCTACATTGTAGATGTAGACCAGACTTGGAGAGTTGTATGGGTTTAACTGTGCCAGCAGAGAGCAAACCCTGCCAAATGTACAGTTATATTGGTACAGGAACCAGCAAAAGCTATGTAAGTGCATTTACAACAGAGCTATGTCAACAAACTGACACAGCTATGCTGGGAAAGTGCTGCATTGTGGACCTGTCCCAAATCGCCCACCATGCAATTGTTTAAAATGTTGGTAGGGAATAATCCCTCCATTCTAATACTGATAGCAATCGCTAGGGCTGGGCACACTCAGACATAGTGAGAGAGTCTTCCCCCACACCCCTTGCCTGGATCTGCTTTGGTGGAACGGTGCAGAAATTGCAGGAATGCCATTTAAAAAAAAACAGGGTTTGCTAAATAGGACAGGGCAACATCTGTAAAGGGACGAAAAACATATTCATGTTTTGCACAGCCCTTGCATTATGTGTATTATGGGTTATGGCTGCGCCCAGATCAGGGCCTCCATTGTGCTGTACACAGACAGCCCTTGCTCCAAAGTGTTCTGTCAGGCCCAGTCTACACCCAGGTTACACATTAGTGTAACTCTGAGCTAAGTGCATGGTTTCTCTTTACTGAAAGCTGTGTTAGTCCAGCCTCTAGTGTGGATGAAGGTATACCATTATAGGTTATTCCACTTCCTGTAGGGGAATAGCTGCACACTGGAGAAAATTATATTTATACCAGTGTAACTGTGCCCACACTAGTGGGGTTGGACTGCTTTAACTATTGTGTAGTTCAAGGAGTACAACTTCTGCATGTAGACAAGGTTTCCAATGGCTGTCCCCCCTTTAGGAAATGAAACCAGGAAGAGGTTTTCAGATAAGGCTGCTCCTCTTTAAACTGACTTTAGGACCTGTGTACACTGTTGTTTTAATAGACGCTATAATGAAGAAAGGTCATCCATCGCTGTAGCAAATCCATCTCTCCAAGAGGTGGTAGCTAGGTCAACAGAAACGAGGCCAGCAAAGCTTCGCCACCTCCTTGAAGGATATTAGAGGCAGACAGAAGTGTTCAGCTTTCGATTGAGTTGTGTTTACATTGGGGTTGTTGCTAGCATGGCTCGGCTGGCTGGAGGGGTGCCCATTTAATGTCTCTTCTACCTGATGCAGCTGTGCCAGCAAAATTGTATGGTGTAATTACTCAAGAGACCCAACCTATACCAGCAAAAGCACTTTTGTGCTGGTATAAGTCAGGAGTGGACAAAATTGGTTCACAGCTAGGTGCCAACAATTTTACTTTTGGTCACCAGAGGGCGCTCTTCCATTGCGTTTCTGCAGTGGAGCTAGGCAACAGGCTACCAAAACTGGTTGCCATGGCGATCAGAAACATACATGTGTTGAGGGCTTGTATAAGGGCACCTACACTAGGGCATATAGTGGCATAGCTGCATCACCAAAAAAATCCCCCCCTAATTGGTATAGCTGTGCTGGTATAAGTTTTAGAGGTAAATCAGACCGTAGATCATTGATTCTCAGAGTGGCCAGTGGCTCTTTGCAGCACCGGATGTTAAAATACTGTGATATAATTGTTAACCAGTCTGTCATTAACCAGTCAGGATGCTTTTATTACATTGTTAACCTATTGTAGTTGACAACAATTCTGATATATGCACACAGACACAGAGTATATGAAACAATCCGTTCACACTACTGTGATTGTTTTGTGTAATGTTTATCACTAAATTAACTCCTGAACCATTCACATCTGAGTATTGCTGCCTTAGCTTGGCACAGCTACGTACGGTGTGAAGAGGTGTGATCCGTGCCAGAAGAAGCCCCTGGTGTGTACACAGCTCTGCTGACAAAGCTGTCCTCTTACTGGTACGGCTTGTTTCCCTTACTAGACAAGCACAATTCGGCCTGTATAGCTACAGCCGCACTAGGAGCCTGTTGCCAGCATAGTGTGCTGGGGGGAGCACCTGTTGTCTCTGTTAACTGACCTGTGTCTCAATGCTCAGTTAATCACAGGAATCGGATGCTTTGTGTTTGTTGGATCAGGCTGTGTCTTTAAAGAAAAATTGATCAGAGTAGTACTGTGTGTGGCCATTTTGATTTCAGAATCGTTCTTGTATTTTAAATCACACCCTTCCTTATTCCAGAATAACCTCCCCATGTAGACAAGCCCTCAGGCTGAGCTCAGTGCAGGCCAGCCAGCCAGGTTCAGATTTTGCCTTGTATTGTATTGTGGTATTTGAAAACCCTTATGAACTTTAGTTCTAGTCTGTTCTTAAAATGTAGGTTGACATAGCTATTGCACTGAGGACTGAGAAGATTTCAGCCCGCTAGCACTGTTGGATGCCGGCTTAACTGTGGTGTAGACACAAGATGGTGCAGGCTGTAGTGTAACATGGCTTTAGTTGTGTGTTTTGAATGATGGTACGAATTGTGACTGTGCCCTGCTTAAGCTAAAAACCAAACAAGGAGTCTGGTGGCACTTTTAGAGACTAACAAATTTATTTATCACATGCTTAAACTGGGGACTCTCCACGCCAACCCTCGCTAGGAAGAGCTGCCCTGGTGAAGAGAGCCCCTCGGTGTTAATACGGGTGGAACGACAGGCATAGTAGCTAAGTTCCAATCAGCCACCGCAGGGGGAAACAACCCCAGATGGCTTCAAAAGCTCAATCAATAGGTGGGCCCAGTATTGTTTCCTGCCTGCCCCCCCCGGGAGAGGTGAAAGGGCAACAGGGCCATCAGTGAGTACTTTAGAGATGGGAAAGGAAGGAATAAGGGCAGGGAATAGAAAGGATCAGTTTCCACACAAGGGGACAGATAAATTCCATGTTGGCAGAGGCACCGTGCCCTCACAGAGCGAGTGGCAGGCCAGGGATTCCACCAGGGTAAATCAATAATTAAGCTCTCGGAGAGCCTTAAAATTCCTTTTCTTTACCGTAAGCGAGATTGTGAAGATGCCAAGCTTCCTACACCCAGCAGCTAATATCCAAAACACCTCTTTTATTCTTGGCTGTGCTGTAAAATACCCCTAACCTGGAGTGAATCAAGTGCTTTTGGAGGGGTGCGGATTTGGGATTCTGACGGGGCTATTCTTGGGGAGCACTGCAGTTACCTGTCAGCCTTCCAGCATGGCAGGATTCGGGTGCTGAGCTGCTGATGCGAGAGAGAACTTGTGCTGTGGACGGTAGGAAAGGAGTAACCGCACCAATATTCTCTGAGTGCATGTTGTGGTAGACTGGGCATCATAAGGGATAAACCAGTTACCTTTGGATGGTTACACAGCAGTTTGAGAACAGGGGAGAAATTAGGAGCCAGAAGCTCAAGGAAAAGAGATGGAGAGGTTCGGGGAGCATGTCTCAGATGGCAGGAGATGCATGGGACGGTGCCCTTGTCGCAATGGAGGATAGTGTGGCTAAACAAGCAGGGAGAAGCATAGAGTGGATCAGTGTGGCTGGCTGGCTATAATTCACATGGGGACCAAGGAACAGAATCCTGAGATGAATCTGGAGCTGGTCAGGATGCCAGAGGAAGGGAGTGAATGGGCTTATGCTGCTGGGGCTTTCAAGGAGGTCAGCAGCAGCAGGTTCTGGGGTCTGCAGAGTTGGGGCTGTGGGGAGTGCTCAGTTGTTTCTGCTCTGTCCCATCCGCTGGGGGAGATGCGTCACCCATGACATTAGGTGCTGCCCTGAAGCATTCCTTACAGACAGTCCATTGTGAGACACTTATCAGATCATTTCCCTATCAAGAAACTTTTCAACAAAGACTTAGATGGGAACCAAGGGCACTTACATTCTGTAAACTACAACGCCCCAGAGCTTCAGGGCAATGTCATTGCCATTGGCTTGGATCCTGGACCCCCAAATACTCTGGGATTGGCCCCCTTGCTGATCATTTTTGCATGGCTTTGGAAAGACCTGAGTCATGGTAAAACCACTTCGTTCTGGCGATGGAGCCTTTCCACCACTTGAAAAACCACCTGTCCTTTGAAGCCTCCACTCTACCATAATTAGTATTGTTGGCACACATTGCCCACATCAGGGGTGCTTCTGCTCAGAAGAACCTTTCTTCTGGGGCGTCCACTGTGTGCTTAAAAATATTAAACCTCGGGCCCTTTTCTGAGAGATGTGAGCACGCCAGCTGGGGAAGCTGTGGCACGGGGATGTAAAGTAACTTGTTCATGGTCACATGCTGAGTTCGAAAACAAAGGGGTAGTCAGATTTTCAGAGGGGAGCTAGCGATTCCCCACCTCTGTTCTCATCAGTTCATATTCTGATACTACCTCCTTTGTGGCTGGTCCTTTCCTCCTTTGGTCTCAGCTCGGGGGTGAGCTTTTTGTGGAAAGTTCAAGGTGAGTCTCCCAGTGTATTTCATTTGTTGGTGCGTGGGTCTGGAAGACCCCAGCATGTCACCAGAAATGAGCATGAAACAACCAAAGAGCGTCATACTGGGCATATGGGAGGTCATGTCACAGAGCAGATACCCAGTGTGTTTTATCGTGGTAGTTTGATTATGAATTTCATATTGAATTAGCAGCAAGAGCTATGCCCCTCTGTTTTGTTTTGGCTAGGGGCAGGGTCTCATGATATGTTCTGAGCTTGATTATTGGGTAGCCAGTGTACAAGAAACTGATCGGAACATAGATCAAGGAGACAGGAGCATTGCCACTTACTTACTGTGTCCTTAGTCATGTCACCATGTCTCAGTTTCCCTATCTTCCCTTGTTCTCACGGTCAAGGCTTTCATTCAATGCCTGCAAGTGGGGATGAGCTCCTTAGATGTAAGGTACTGGAGGATGGCAAAGTACCTCTGTTAATGCAATGTACCATGCTGGTGCCAGGGTATTAGAGAGAATACTTAAGGTGGGTGAGGTAATATGTTTGATGGGATCAACATCTGTGGGTGAGACCGCCAGCTTTGGCACTTACATAGCACTCTTCTTCAGAATGGCTTCAATGTCTGAAGGAGAAAAGGGAAATTGCAAGTTAACTCCAAATGCAGGGGAGCCCCAGATCTTTTGTGTGTCTGTTTGCTATCAAAGCAGGAAGAGCGAGGGGGTTGCCATAAAGATAATGACATATGAAAGAAGCCTGGACACTTGCTGAGTTGCTTTGTCCTAGACTTGAGTTAACAATGCCTGCATTTTAACTAGGCTCTTGAGATTTAATATGGCCCATCAAGGTGAATAAGCAGGGGAGGGCTCAGCTGACACCTTTGCTTGTCACTAATGTTCCCGCAAGACATTTAGAAATCTTTTAACACAGTATATTTCTGTCTAGCAGCGCTTCTGTCTGCCCACCCTTTCAGCTTGGGATGTGTATGATGCTGATCAGACATTGACATCGGTTTGTGGTTCTTCTAATACCAGATTCTTAATTCTTTCCTACCTGTGCTAGTCTCGTCTTCCAGCTCCAGAGGGGTAGCCGTGTTAGCTAGGTCAGCAAAACAAACAGAGTCCCAGTGGCACTGTTAAAGACTAACCAGTTTATTTAATGCATGAGTTTTTGTGGGAGAAAACACTTCTAAAGACTAACAAATTTATTTATCACTTGAGCTTTTGTGAGAGAACACCCCACTTCTTCTGACGGAGTGGGATTTTCTCCCACGAAAGCTCATGCGATATATAAACTTAAGTCTTTAAAAGTGCCACAGGGCTCCTTGTTTGTTTTTATTTTCCAGCTGTTTCTTTTCTTTGCGTAACACGCTGCTTTGCTCTTCTCTGGCATCTTTCATCCAGGGATCTCCAAGCACATTAAAGCTCATCACTCCCTTTGGGGCTCCAATTTTAAAGATGGGGAAACTGAGGCAAAGAGCAGTGAAGGGAGTTGCTCAAGACCCTCCAGCGGAGTGGGGCAGATGGGAGCAGGGCACAGTTCTGATTATTGTGTAATCTAACCTGCTACCGTGAATCCAGACTCTGGCCATCTTTAGGAAATGCTGCCAAACTTTCCATGGTTGATGAAGCCTGTCCTCGTGGCAGGAAAGACGTTATTAACACCAACCCCTCCCCCCGCCTCCAAAAAACTGGCACAAACAGATCAACCAACACACACACACACACACACACACACACCCCCAACCACAGCCCGGTTTCATCGTGAAAACGGAGAAGGGCCTGGAGCTGCACTAGCGACTTCTCTATGGCTGCCTATTTGATGTGGGAGGTGCAGCAGGATAAAATCCTAGCTAGCTGGGAATGGAACTCAGGAGTCCTGCAGTGTTGCTGTAATCACCGCCTGTCAGGCTCTCCAAAGGACCCCTTTTCCTGCCCCAGTCCCACCCCCCTTTCCCTGGTGCTGTCCTGTTTCAGTGAGCAGTGCCTGAAAATATCTGAAGCCAAGAGACCTGGAATACCCGTGTTCCCTCTCCCCACCCCGTGTGGTGTTGAACCTGCGAGGCTGAGCCAGGATGGCCATGGTAAGCTCTGCTCCTGGATCCCAGCCCGGCAGATGGCAAGAGAGGTGGAGCTCCACCCACCGGTTAGTCGGTGTTGCTGGGGGCCAGACAGAGCGGTGGCAGGGAATGCTCCGACGAATGGGTGGCCGCTGCCATAAACTGCAGTGTGACCGCCTCCCAGCCAGGGCCACCCTCCCATCGGGCCAGCCTCGCTGAGGAGTTTGGGCCTTGTTTTGCTGAACCTCCGCTCCCACTGCAGCTGTCCCTGCTGAGGCCTGACCTCGTGATGTCATGCTGGGAGCGGAACATGTTGCTGCTGCTTGTTTAACCAGTGTGGCTTTCTGTCATCCCCCTCCCCTTTCCTCCGTGCGAAACCGGAGACCGCTCTCCGGCCCTGCTCCTGTACGCCGCTGTGCTCCTCCGTGGCGCTCCCATCCTGCAGGTTAGTACCTTACTGGATTCCTGGCTCCCAAAACTGCAGTGACTGAACTGGCAAATCACACCACTGAAGGTTTGCTAGATAAGCAAACTCTGGTGAGATCAGGAGGGTAGAAAGAGAGAAATCTGCTGTAATGCAAACCTCGGGTGCAGTGACCTCTGAAATAGGTGCTGTGGCTTTTGAATAGGTTGCCGAACTAACAGGGATGCAATGCTGTGGGTGAATTAGGGGAGCTTTCGAGTCCAGAAGCTGTGTCAGAGCAATAAAAATAGGCGTTGTGTAGATTTGGCATCACATATCACCTGAAGTGTGCATGGTGCTCTCCAGAACAAAGGGACACAAGTTCTGAAAGGTTAGACGTCCCCTCTGAGTTAAACAACAAGTGAGAGTGGCGTAGGGGAGCTCTTGGCCTGGCGTCCTTATGATAATCTGCAATTAAGACTGTTTTCTCTGTGGGTCAGAGCTGGGGAGCTGGGATTTGGGGATGGGGATCGTGAATTCTGTGCCCAATTCTGTCCCTGATTTTCTGTGATCTTGGACAAGTCGGTTCCTGCTCTGTTTCTGTTTCTCCATCCTTAAATGGAGTGTAATATTCCCGTGCGGCTTGTGAGATGGTTGTAAATCCACAAATTAAAGACTTGCTTATAAATGGTATCCCTCCTCTGAAGCTCAGCTGAATCCATTTCTGCTTTCTGTGTTAGCAAAAATAATTATAGTTCCCCAAAGGAGCAAAGTGGGGAGGGAAGAACTTTGAAGTGGGAAATCTTCAGAAGTTGTCCGCCTGGGAGACGAGGCTCCTAAGTCAATGCTATAATGCATGTTGCCAGTGAAGTAAACCTAGGTGTGGCATAATGCAGAAAGCTTGGAATGCTGTAGCTGGCAGAGAGAGTTAAAAAATATGGCTCAGAAGCAGGTATGAGGTTTGCAGTGCCTGCCAGTGGAGTGAGAGTCATTCAGTAATGAAATAGAAGCATCATGGTCTAGTGATCAGAGCTGAAGACAAGGGCTTTGTCTATATGGAGCTATACCGCAAAACCCTGTGTTGTACTTGGTTATATTGGTATAAATGTGTTTTCTACCTCTAAGTTATATTTGTAAAAGCCATATTGTGGTGATAACATTTTGTACCCTAGGGTTTTTCCAGCATAGCCACGTCAGTAAAAATGGCCCCCTAATTGACAGGTATGTTGGTAAAACTTTTAAAAGCGCACAGGGCCTAGATGTAAGGATGCCTGTGTTCTGTTCCCAGCTCTGCAATAGGTTTTACAGGAGTGGTAGTAGCACATGCTAGCTACCATGTAGAGAAAGTCCGGTGTGGACAAGACATTGTACACTTGAACACACACTAAACTCATCAAATTAACTGAGGCTTTTGCCTTCAGCAGTTTAAAATACGCTGCCCTGTTCCAAAAATTGAGCGTAAATGTGGTGTGGCTAACACCATGCCTTTAAATCCTAATCCGTGGGAAGCCAATGACTCGCTGTTTGACCACTTTCCCTCACCTTGCCTCAGTTTCCCCTAGTGTAACATGAGGTAATAGCAAACCTTTTCAAGTGCTTGAGATGTTAAAGGTGCCATGTATGTGCAAAGTCTTAGGCTATGTACACACGACAAACTTGTCCCTCAATAAGCTGCCGCCACCCGAACCCCTGCAGCTGGAGTAGGGGGCTGGCCTGAACTGGCGAGGGCAGCTGGTTTGGGCCAGCCCCCTAGCTCAACCCCGGGGCTTCGGGTGGCGGCGGGAACTGTGCGTGTAAGCACCGCAGCCCTGCCACCACCCAGTCCTCTGCAGCTGGAGTAGGGGGCTGGCCCGAACCAGTCCAGGGGGCCAATCCCCCGGAGCTGCGGAACCTAGCAGCTCTAATAAAAGTCAGTTTCACTGCTCTGCTAGAGCAGTGAAATTGACATATTTGACAGCTCCATTGTCTGGATTGGCACTCTGGGACATTTCCAGAGGCTGTCTATTGTGGAAAATCCGTCCACACGAGCTGTTCCGCGGTAAGCCTAACCACTCTCGACTGGAGTGGTTTAACTGTTGCGCGGCAAGAGGGTGTTGCCACGCAACAGGGAAAATGATCGTGTGGACGCTCCAAGCTTTATTGCGCGGTAAGGAGCCTTATCGCGCAATAAAGTGATCGTGTGTACATGGCCTTAGTTTGAGGGGGAAATGCTGTTTAGAAATGCAGGTTTTTCTGGACTAGAGAGGCATAAAGCCTCTAGAATCAACCCCCGCCCCTCATGGGATAAAAGTATAGTTCTCTAATACAGCATTTCCCAATCAGTGTGCCACAGCACACTGGTATGCCGTCAGGCCTGAGCAGGTGTGCGACGGAATTTTTTGAAAAACTACTCAGGCTTCTGGATAGGCTTACAAATATTCATGAGTTCATTTGGAGACTGTATGGTGTGTTCCTCAAAATAAAGGTATCAAGGTGTGCCATGGCAGAAAAAAGGTTGGGAAGCACTGCTCTAATAAATTGCTAGCAGCAACCTACCTTTATTGAACATCTGATTCTTTCTTATTTTTAACGAGGTGCTGTTACATTATTATCTTTTAAAAATCCTTCTCTTGATGTGATCTAGTTTAACTCTTGCACTTCACCTGACTTGGGCAGTAAAATTATACCGTTCAATTTCACCTGATTTTTTTTTTTTTGTCAATTTAATAAATATTCTGCTTCTGCCAACTCAAGGCTGCGATGTTCAAAATTTCCCATTTTACCGCATCCTGTAAATTCTCTCTTTGGGGAAAAAAATCCACTAAAGTGGCCTTTTGTATCTCATTCCCATTTTCTTACCACTTCCGAAGAGCAGAGGGGGGTTTAATGGTTGGACTAGTACAGGACTGAGAGAAGATTCCTGACTATTTTGGAAATTGACTGATCTTTGGCTACTGGTGTTGGATATGCCAGTGGCCTAAAAAGGGAGGTAGATGGGGTGGGTTCTGAGTTATTACAGAGAATTGTTTCTTGGGTGACTGACTGTTGAGACTTGCCCATGTGCTCGGAGTTTAACTGATCGCCATATTTGGGGTTGGGAAGGAATTTTCCCCCAGGGCTGATTGGCCTGGGTTCTGGGGTTTTTTCGCCTTCCTCTGTAGCATGAGGCATGGCTCACCTACCAGTGAATTCTCTGTATCTTGAAGTCCTTAAATCATTATATGTGGATGTAAATAACTCAATTATAGGTTGGAGGCTTATTGCAGGAGTGGGAGGGTGAGGTTTTGAGGCTTGCATTGTGCAGGAGGTCAGACTAGATGATTGTACTGGTCCCTTCTGACCTTAGGGTCTATGAGACTCTTGCAAGCACTGTGAAGGAAGGTTTAAATCCAAAGCTACTTCTATTCATGCCAGCTTTTGTAAAAACTCGTTAAAACTATATTGGTGCTAAGGGTTGTCAATCATGCATTTTAGATTTTACTGACATGAAGATCTGAATCTGACTATTTATTTTTTACTGACATGGTAAATTTTTTACTGTCATCACTAAAAATACCACAAACAATATAATAATGTCACAAAACTGCACACTGACTCATGGTATTCTGTACCCAGGAATTTAGAATTGTGCAATTGTTTTAGCTGCAGTTCATTGATCAGTCAGGCTCTTTGGGTATGTTAAATAGAAATGATTAAAGTCATGACCAGTGTAGTTTTATGGTACAAGAGGTGATTCTGAACGACAACCATCACTGTAAAAAATGCAAATGTTTTATTTCCACCCAATTTTACGGACATTTAAATCTGTTTACAGATTTATTGACTGTTTAAACTGTACGCATTTTCTTTTACTGACTGTCAGTAAATTCACAGACAGTTGGTAACCTAAAATAAGCATAGCGCTTCCCTTTTATCTGAACAATCGGTATTAACCACCATGTACAGGTACCTGCTCTGTAAGTCGTTCAGCACAGCTTTGTTTCTGACCGTTTGCAATCACGTGTTGGGCAAAATGAGGGCCGCTCTCTGCTGCTGTGGCAGATATGCTCCCAAACGTTTAAGAGCAAGGCTAAGCTTGTTGATCCTGTGGCATATACAAGACACTAAGGTTTCATCCCATTCCTCCCCCACTCCCTTGTCAGCACCAGCTGGGAATCATGTCAACAATTAGCATTGATCTTCCATGTGAGCACAGCTTGGGGGGTGGGGTGGGGGGAGATCTACCCCGCAGAGAGGGGAATTAGAACAGATGAGCAGTAGCTGCTGCATAAATAACACACAAAAAGCAGGCCTATTGATTTAAAAAAAAAATTGCTAACAGTGTAGGATTTTGTTTGCATGTGTGTGGGGTGAGGAGTGAAATGTGGAATAGCAAAGCCCAGGTGCTTCAGGTCTGTGCTGCTCAAAGATTTCTCTTCTCCCCTCCCAGTTCAAGGCTTTCTGTGGATGGTCTATTAAAACATTGGTTTTATATAATCTCTCTCCCCAGCTGAGATCTAACACCTGGCACTAGTTTTGCTCATTAAAAACAGTTGCTCTTGTTGGTCCCACAAAGGCTGTATGACTTTTAGCAGGGGAATGGTTTTAAAATAGCTCAAAACAGCACTAGAAATAATTGCAAGGGGAGTAGTTTGCTCAGCTCCTTTTCTGGCTCTCCTCTCCAGGTAAATCTGTCATTTTCTTTGGGACTGGCTCCCTCCTCTCCCCTGGTAGTTTGAGGAGAACTGTGTGCTTGAGGCCTGGGAGCAGTGGCCCAGGGAAAGCTTTTCTAAAAGGTTTCCTCTGTGCCTCGGAAGCTAATCCATTTGTCATGTGATCCTTAGAAGCTCAGCCATTCCAGTTGGCCTTGGACGCTGCGACAGGCAGAGATGAAGGCCGGGGGTGGGAGGGAAGCGTCCCAAATGGCGTTTAAGAACTTCATTAAGAAGTTATGTTTCTGAGGGGTTTTGTTTTTTTTAAAGACTCCTTGGAAGCAGGACCCTGCACCGGACAGGAAGGAGAACAGGAAAATCAGCTTTTAGAAATAGCAGCCCCTTTAAATAAACCCAGCATTTGCAGTCTCTCTGTGTGCCTTTCTGGCTGTCCCTGGCACTGACTCCCTGACGCTGTCTGTGTTCTCTGTGTGTTGAGTGGGACGTAATACTTCCAGCCATTCCAGGGCTTCTGTGATGAGGCCAGAGGACTCCTCCTCCATTGGTACTTTTGGAGGGAGGGAGGTGAAGGGATGGTATAGTGTGGCTGTGGTTCCTAGTTCAGCATAAAGTCACCCACACTAAACCCACAGGCTGAGCAGCTGTGGGGGTGTTGGAAGCCTTAAAATGGATGATCATAGAAAGCTGGCTAATATCAATGGCAGTATTTGGGGTTAAATCAGACGCTCGGACTCGAAAATCCTGCATTCTGTCCCTTGATTTGGGAAATCAGGTGGTCTGGAGGGCATAGGGCATGGAGTATGGGTTCCATTCCTAGCCCAGCTCTGTGACTTTGGACAAATGCCTTCCCTCCCCGTGCCTCAGTTTCTCTAGCTGGATGATGATGGTACAAGCGCACCATGATAAAATTTTTCTGATGGCACAACAGAAAGACCCAGATCACATGTTTTTACAGGGCCAGAGACATTGTCCTACTTCTAGAAACAAAGAAAATGTGGTTGTATTTAGAAGATGGGAATCCTGGAATGCAGACACACTGAAAAGGACTGACACTTTTGGTAGATAACCCCTTGAACATGAGCGTAGAGTGCACTACTGTAGCTAAGAGGGCAAATCTGAGGGCACGTCTAAACTGTGTTGTTTTGGTAGCAGTTGAAGGGGGGAGAAACAAGTTACTTAAAATAACTTTCATATCTCCCTTTGACTTCATTACTCCAGTTGCCAGGGTGCTGTTCATGGTTCGACTGAGCGGGTCTCCACAGACCCACTCAGTCCAGAAGATCTACCTGACTGCATCAGTAAAGACAAGCCCTGTGTCAGCTGGGGAATATCAAGTAGAAGTAGCCAAGTGGAGTTACCTTTATATTCTTCCATCGACTTAGCGTTGTCTACACAGGGACTTTGGTTTAACTGAGGCTATGTATACACGATAAACTTGTCCCGCAATAGCTTATTGTGGGACAAGGAAAGCGCTATAAATACAGCGCTTTCTTGTGTACACAC
>ML685905.1:1390642-1578189 GCA_007922175.1 Pelusios castaneus
GTCAAATATGTCAATTTCACTGCTCTGCTAGAGCAGTGAAATTGACATATTTGACAGCTCCAATGTCCCAGAATGGCCTCGATTGGCACTCTGGGACATTTCTGGAGGCTGTATAAATCGCAAAAAATGTACACACGAGTATTACTGCGGAACAGCTGTTCTGCAGTAATGCTACCACTGATTTGAGTGGTCTAACTGTTGCGCAGCAGGAGGGTGTTGCCGTGCAACAGGGAAATTGATCGTGTGTACGCTACTGGCTTTATTGCGTGGTAAGGACCCTTACCGCGCAATAAAGTGATCGTGTGTACATAGCCTCAGTCAATCAAGGGTGTGGCTTTTCATGCCCCTGACTGGCATAGTTAAACTGATTTAATTTTTTGGTGTAGACCAGACCTCAGTCTATTTAGTTTACTGAGGAGGAGGCTAAAGGGTGATTTGTTCACCGTCTACAAAATTACCTACATGAGAAGATTTTTCAGAGGGAATTCTTTAATCGAGATAGAAAAAGGAAAGCAAGATCCGATGGCTGGAAGTTGAAGCTAGACAAATTTAACAATTTTAACAGAGAGGATAATGAACCATTGGAATAATTTACCCAAGGAAGTGGTGGAAGTCTTTAAATCAAGACTCTTTCTAAAAGATCTGCTGTATTGCTCAACCAACAGTTACCAGCTCGATTTAGTCATTTTGGGGTGAGGTTCTCTGTTCTGTATTATGCAGGAGCTCAGACAGGACCATCACAATCTATTCTAGCCTTAAAATCTTTTGAATCTTTGTGTTTTAAAATAAAGTAAAATGCTTTGAGTGAAAGATGCTGGGAGGCAGATTTTTCTAAAGTGCTCTCCGTATTTTGAAAATCTGGGTTAAGTGTGTCAGTGGGGGCTGAAAATCTGGCCTGCGTTCTGTGTGTGTAAACGGAAGACAAGATTCTCTGAAAATCTGGCCTTCTCTGGTAGCTTCTCCAAATTATCCTGCAGGGAAGTTGGTTTACCACCGCTGTGCAGAAACGCAGCAACTTTTGCCAGCTAAAAACACAGAAGATTCAGGATCCCAGAACTTCCCTGCGGCAGGCGCACAATACTCACTACCCCAGCCACCCCAATCTCCACCCCACCCCTTTTGGACTGTGGTGGTCACATTGGTCATGTGGGAGGTAAGAAAGCCACCCAGGCCTGACAAGACATCTCTTGGAGCTAGGAGGTGATGTGCAGTAGGAAGTTCTGTTGATGATCAAGTGGGGAGAGAAAAGGGGGTGTCTCCATATGGTCTGGTTTGAGAATGTAAGCTTCGCCTTTACTAGAAACACTGCAGTGCGTCAATGTAAGACGCTCACTACGGAGGTTCTCCTGTTGCTTTAGTTAATCCACCTCTGCCATTGACACAGTGCCATCTACACCAGGAGCTACATCAGCTCAGCTATGGTGGGTTGGGGATGGGTGGGAGGGGGCCTGAATTTTCACATCCCTCAGCGACATAGCTGGGTCATCCTAACTTTTTAGTGTAGACTTGGCTGAAGTTACTCCACTTTTTTGTCTCCACCCCTGCTGTAGGTTTGGTCTTTAATAGCAGAGAGCACCTGCCCACTGTTCGGTTTGTCTCCCAGTTGCACAGGGTCCTTTTGCACACAGGGCATCTTAGACAAGCCACTTTTTTTCTGTTAAAAGGCTCTGGAGGGGAAGAGGATGGGAGGAATTGGACGGGAGTTGATTCTCCTTGCAGAGCAATTTACAGAAGCTGCTTCCTCCTCCTACAAGGAGGTCATTTGCGCGGTCACTTAATTTCAGCCAGTGCGTATTCTGTCCTGGATAATTACCCCACTGAGAGTCCACTCTGTGTTTAATGAGCACATTAGGTTGATTATTGCACTTACTAAATAAGCCTGGTATCCCGTTTTAATGCGCGCAGTGGGATTGAACGGCATGGTTGAGTTGCAGTGAAAACACCCCTCTAACAGCAATACCACGTGTGCAGGGTGTATATCCATCCAGAAATGGACTTGAATGGCTCACGGTTAATGTGCTCGTGAACTAACAAAAAAAAAATCCTTTTGCTTGGCATTGAAAGCACAAATGTTCCCTTAGATCAGTGGTTTTCAACCGGTGTGCCATAAGAACTGTCCAAGTGTGCCATGACTGCCCGAACCAAGCACTGGCCCTGGGGACAGAGGTTAGGCCTTTGCTGGAAAAATAAGTCTCTTTACACTGGGAGCTCATCTCAATTAAAAAAATACATCTTCTTGTTCCAGCGAAGACATAGCCAGAATGTACTGGTCTCTGGTGTTTCTGTATCCTGTACTGTTTGGTGAATGGGTGACAGTTTGGGAACAGTACCATCATCTTTTAGATTTGAAGTCTTAAATGGATCTCTAGTTAATTTTAAAACTGGGATTGTGGTGCTTTGAAACCCTGGGCAGGGTTGAGGTGGCCTAGATCTGGGTTCAAATCCTGGTTCTGTCCCTAGCTCACTCTGCAATTTTCCTATTCTCTCTTAGTTTTCCAGTCCGTCAAATGAGAATGACACTGTATCTGTTGACGTGCTTAGGGATCTGCAGATTAAATGGTACAGTAAGAACTGGTTCCTGAGTCATGCTGCAGGCTGGTTAGAATGCCTTTCACTACCTTCAGTGCTGCGAAATCCAAGTTATGTTGCATTGGGGCCCCCAAAATGATTGGCCTCGTCTTCACTGGGGATAAAAAAAGATATTTTTAGTCTCATGTTTAGCTAACTTGCTTACAATCCTAGTGAAAACAAGACAGTTTGTAGTTTTCACATGAGTTAGCAGAGCGTGGTAGGTTCTCCTACGGCAGTTCAAGATAAAGACTGGGCTGAGGGGAAGCCTACAGTTTACCATGACCAGCTAGTGCATTGTAAACTGGCTTGTCTTCACCAGGATTTTACCATGCTTGGGTTAACCTGAGTTTAAAAACACACCCTGTTTTTCTAGTGAAGACATGGGCACAATTTCTGCATTGCAAATGGGGTCTCTATGGACTAGTGACTCCTCAGAACACACGCAATGCCCCTGTGGGGGTGGAGGAAAATTTCCCACTAACACCAAACCATGACTCAGGAAACCCTCTTGTAATCAGCCCTTTGCAGAGTCAAAGATCCTCCCTAAAGAGCAGTTTCTTCTGGGGTGATCAGTTGAAGAACATCTCTGGGGAGCATGGAAGCTATGAATGGTTTGTAAATCCCTCTTACTTTTTGTTTTAGAACTGTGAGGTTTTCAGATACAGTAGAAGGAGGTTAAATGGGAGTGTGATCTCCTGCAGTGGTGTGGCGGAGTGTATCTGAAGAAACTTAATCAGCAAGGGGCACAAGAGAAAGAACTGAATCTATGGAAACACCAGGACAACAAGGGGCAGAATTTTACTCAATCCTGTATTGAAGCATAGAGAAATGAAAAATGGACGTGTTTTTTCCAAGCAGAGATCACATGCCCCTTCTTGTACAAAAACAAAATGCAAATTTGTTTATAGTAGAATAAATGGGGTAAACAGTGAAGCCGGATGTTAGGGCAGATGCTGGGCAATTTGTCAGATCCATAAACGAAAAATAGCATTTGGGTTGTGTTCAACACCAGGCTGAATAATGATGGAGTTGGTGTGAACAGCATGAAAGCCTAAGTTGGATGTTCAGAAGGATTCTTTAAGACACAGCTATTTCATTGAGAGTTTGCTGTGGGTGAGAAGTGATGGCCACGGTGACTGGAGTGTCCCAGAACTGGTATTTCATGGGCAATGCTGGTTCCCGAGCTTATTTCAGTATCTGATTCATTCACGTTTTGGGTATTCTGAGGCTGCCACTGAAAGATTCTGTTCTATATGGGTTCTTATGCCGCCTTCCCGTTGTGGGTTGTGATGTTACTGTCACCTGTCACACGTGGCTCATTCTCTCTCCCATCTTCTTCCCAAGGGAGAATTTTATGTGCAGTGGGGTACAGGGCAGGCCCAAGGGGTTTTGGTGCCCTAGGCAAACTATGATTTTGGCTCCTCCTCCCCCTTGTTACAAGAGAGAACGTATTAATATATATATTTTTAAATAGAGTAAAAAATTCTCTTCCATCTAATTTGGTGCCCCATAAAGCCTGGTGTCCTAGTCGACCGCCTAGTTCACTTATATGGTTGGGCCAGCCCTGGTGGGCTATTTTGTTTTGGTAGGGTTTTGTTTTCAAATGTTGCATACTGCTTTGCATTTGTCAGAGAAGGTGGGTTGCAGAAGTGCGCCCGGTATTGTGAGCAGGAGGTGGGGAGGTCTGTAGTTCCCACGGGTGTTCAATCCAGAGCCTGGCACCGGCCTCCAAAGAAGCTCTGTCTGCTGCACAGGCCAGCTGGACTCGGGGTAGAAAGTTCCACAGGACCTGAGCAACGGAGCTGCTGACTGAGGTCTCCATCTTGGAACTTGAGACTCTCTTAGGTGATGCAGTTGGGAGCGTGGGGAGGGACGCGCATCAGCTCTGCCTGAGCTAACAACCCCCAGCAATAGCTGCGCAGCTGGGATGGCTCAGGTTAGTGCCCGAGTACACACCCTGGGTGTCGGACAACCATCACCCATGCATCCCAATGATACAGCTCTTTTAGCACACTAGCTCAGGCAGAGCTACAGTGTGTTTATCTGCCTGGACTGGAAAATGCACTCCCTGCTGCAGCGTAAAAGTTTTCTTAAATCTGCTGGGCCTGGGTCATACAGCATTTGAAGATCCGGACAAAGGCGACCTTTACTCCTCAAAAGTGAGGTTATTTTGGTGACTAAAGCAGTTGACTTAAGGGGACGTCTCTCACCTGCCCCGGCAAAGTTGACATTCATAAAATACACACGAGTTGTCTCTTCTTCATGCCCACAAGCAGATGAGCCTAATCCTAGTAATAGGGTAGGTGTGCAGAGAGGGGGAAATGCGTTCGGCTTTCTGTAGCCTCTATGTTAGTGTTGGAGTGAGTGAACACAGGTAAACTAGAAGTCTTGGGAGCATGTTGAATCTTTTCCGAGGGGGGACTTTCCTTTAAACAAATCCTTGTTTTGGCAGCATAGGCAAGCTGTTTCCTCTCTCCCTCCCGGGAGTCTTCCTGTGCAGCAGCCTGCTTGTCTTCTCTTTTTCTTGTAAATAGATGTAGCTTGCTAAACCATGATTGCAGAATCGTGTGTGAGACTAAGAGGGCCTGTGTGCTGGGAAAACAAACTGCAAATGCTGGAGCTCAACCATAGCATATGGAGGCCTGGGCCTCTGGGTATTTGAAATCCCAGTTCTTTTCATCATAACCCTTCTGCTGAGAAGTCTAATGGGTCCTCTCCTCCCACATCACTTATGACATCTCTTTGTTGTCACCAGTCATGGCTGGAGGAACTTCATGTGATCTCCTGAAACTTGTTTGCATACAACAGAGTTGATTCAGAGAGGAGGTCTCTTCTGTTGCTAATAAAATCCTACTTCTGTGCCCAGTACAGACTCATTCCCTCCAGTATTGTCTAGTGACTCCTTTATCAAATCTGCTTTTAAATATCTCAGGGGACGATGGGACTCCTCTTCCCTTGGCATATGACTCCAGAGCCTTGAGAGGTCTCGGCACCAGGGACATGGTTCCCCTTTTGACTTAAAAGTTCCCTTTTGTAATTTCAGCCCATTCTCTGTCACTTATCTCCTTGTGCCCCCAGCTGTTTGCTTTCCTTCTGTCTAACCCTTCCCAATCTGTAGACAACCGTTTTTGTTTCCCCACCCTGCAGAGTCAGCTTTTCGTACCCTTCCCACTCAAATTTAATGAGGGCTCTAAACAAACTGCTTGCCACATTAGTCTCCGTCATTTATGGATCTTTTAATCTAGTGCCACATGTCTCAAGTATATCTACACTGTGTGTAGGCTACCTGGCTGACCTGTGCCAGCTGGCTCGGGCTAACGAGCTGTTTAATTGCTTAATTGTAGATGTTTGGATCTGAGCAGTGAGGTGGGAGGCTCACAGAGCTCACATCTACACCTATGCCACCATTAAATAACTCCTTAGGCCTTGTACACACTACAGAGTTATCGCGGGGTAAGGCTCCTTACCCCGCGATAACGATCAAAGCGTCCACACATGAAAGCTTCTTGTTGCGCGGCAACAGCCTCTTGCCGCGCAACATTTAAACCACCCCAAACGAGGGTGGTAAGGCTTACCATGGAACAGTTGTTCCGTGGTACAGCCTGTGTGGGCGCTTGTTGCGCCATTGACAGCCTCCGGAAATGTCCCAGGGTGCCAAACCGGGCCACTCTGGGACATTGGAGCTGTCAAATATGTCAATTTCACTGCTCTAGCTGAGCAGTGAAATTGACATATTAAAATGGCCAGGTTCGGCGGCTGGGGGATTGGCTGGCTGGACCGGCGAGGGCAGCCGGCGAGGGCCACCCCTTAGCTCAGCCCCAGGGCTGAGCTAGGGGGGCGGTACGAATCGGCTGCTCTTGCCGGTTCGGGCCACCCCCCTAGTGAAGCTGCAGGGCTTCGGGTGGCGGCGGGAATAGCTCCCGCTGCCACCCGAAGCCCTGGGGCTGAGCTAGGGGGCTGCAGGGCTTTGGGTGGCAGTGGTGCCGCAACTCCCGCTGCCACCCGGAAGCCCTCCAGCCCCCTAGCTCAGCCCCGGGGCTTCGGTTGACAATGGGAGCCCCTGCCGCCACCCGAAGCCCCGGGGTTGAGCTAGGGGGCTGGCTGTGGGCAGTGCATGGTGGGACAGGTGCCCACCAAGCACTGCTCTTGTATCACAAAGGAGCATTCACACGGTGAACGCTCCTTTGCGATATAAGCAGCAGGTGTGTACACACCAAAGCGCTATAAATATAGCGCTTTCCTTGTCCTGCAATAGCTTTTATTGTGGGACAAGTTTGTAGTGTGTACATAGCCTTAGCCTGAGCTGGGTGAGCCCAATTTAGTTGCCATGAGCCAGCCATGGGTGTCAAATTGCAGTGTAGACACACCCTTAGTGTCTGGGTCGCAGGGCAGAGCTATTTGGCTTGGAGAAGGAAGAGTGCCATTGATAAGAAGCTCACTCACTTGGCTCAATGGATGTCACGGGAGCAGGACATGGTCAATGGACTGAACTGAGATTCCCCCTTGGAATGATTCCTGGTGTGGGTTAAAAATGTAACTAGCCTAAACCTACTTACTAAGCTGTCTCCAGTGACAGCCAGAAGTCTTAAAAACCCATCTTCCGCTCAGCCATAGCGAACCAAGTCGCTAATGAGGTATAAATGAGAGCAAACTGTCTAAAACAGGTCTAGCTGAGACTCCGAACTATGTTACCTGGCCCCATATGTGCTGGCTGCCTGAGCCAGGCCAAAACATTAGCTGCCACGGTGTCTGTCGTTCTTAATCGGGGCCTTTGCTGCGTTGAGCTGCAGTACGCTGCGTCCACGGTCACCCATTTCCGTGTAACGGCAAATGTCTTATGCTGGGCAGAAAGAGTGATCTGCTGCAATTAGCCATGTGCCTTCTCATAAAGGCCATTCTTTGGCCCGGTCTTTGGTTTGGTGCCATCACAGGAGCGTTTACGATGACTTTCTCTGTGGTTGAGGGTCCTGATGGTTTGGAACTGATGAGTTAACCAGTCAGCTTGGGGCAGAGTGGCCATAAGAACGCCAACCCCTGGTGTGCGTGCACTGTATTTTTGCGTACTTTGTATAATGCTTCTTTGCCTTCCGTCAAAATGTGCTGTAATTTCCTATTTTAGCTGCTTTCCTTGGCATGCTTGGAGAGACCGGTCCTCCATTGATCCCTTCTGCCACAGAGTAGCCGTTGCTTCCCATCAATCATGTAGACCACATGGCTATGTCTGCCAATTTTAAAACGACATCGGTTTACAAACCAAAAAGGGCTCCTCTTGTCCTGCCTGTCTCCAAATAAACTAAATGAGAATGATTTTGATCACATGTATGCGTGGGGACTCACTTAACAATGTGCTGCTTACAGATAGTCTGTAGGGCAGCGGTCGGCAACCGTGGGTAGGTGTGCCAAAATGGCACACGCACCCATTCAGAGCAGCACGCAGGGCTCCTAGCCCTGTGGCTGCACTCCCCTGCTGGCCGTGCCCTGCCCTGCCCCCTCCAGCAGGAGCCACTACACACACGTGGCTCTTACAGCCCCAGCCCCCAGTGGAGGGCAGGGCCAGCAAGGAAAAGGAGCCGCCGTGCATGGGGGCTCCTGTTCCCTGCTGGCCCCGCCCCTGACACCTGCGGGAAGTGCGGGGGGCAAGGCTGGTACAGGGACTGGTGAAAGTTGCCGACTCCTGCTGTAGGGCAGTCGCCCAACTATAGCCCCGCCTGTGGACAGCAGAACGCTCATAGGTTTCAGTGGCAACTGCCCATCAGAAGTAGATCGCGATCTACTAGTTGGAGAACACTAGACTTGTGCTGACAAGAGGCTGCCTCAGAGAGCAGTAGCTAGGTTGACGGAAGAGCTCTTCAGTTGACCTAGCACAGGGGGACTTAAGTCAGCTCAACAACGTTGCTCAGGGGTTATGGGTCTTTCACACCCCTGAACAACATAGCTGGATCGACCTAACTTTTTGTAGGTTGTGTCATAGTCTGACATTTCCATGTAGCTGAAGAAGCCTCTTAAAGTGCCAGCTTCCATTGAGTATCACAGTTAAGACGAGGGGTGGAAAGCCCAGCTACTTATAAAACTTTCACAAGGTCATGAACAAGCATTAAGGAGATGAAAAAAGACAACTACAGAGCACCTGGTCTGAAATATTGGCCAAATCATGGACGTTTTTCATACATCCTCTTAGAAATGGGATTTTTTAAAAGTGTTTTCGTGTTTGCCTGACTGGGGTGGTTTTGTTGGGGTTGGTCCCGCTTTGAGCAGAAGGTTGGACTAAATACCTCCTGAGATCCCTTCTAACCCTCACTTTCTGTGACTGTACAGCAGTCCCAGGGTATGGCCACAGCTTGTGTAGACGTACCTGAGCTGGCTAGATTGAAGCTAGCTAAGGAATTGGAATAGCGAAGGAGCATGGGCTTCAGCGAAGCCTGTACGAACCCACGGGGAATCCTGGGTAGTCATTCACAGAGCTAATTCCCCACTCAAGCAAGCTAGATTTAAGGCTAGCATTTATATGTCTGTGAGAGCTGTGATTGCAGTAGAGACATGCCCTAAGTCGCTCTATCCCTCAGTTCCCACTCTGTAGGATGAGGACAACAGCCCTGCCCTGCCACACAGGGGTTGTGAAAAATACACTAAGGCTGCATGGTGCTCAGCTGGTACGGCGATGGTGCCAGAGCCCAAGATGGTATTAAATTCTTTTCTTTGTCTTCCTTTTCTCAGACCCTGCCGGATTCTTCATCATGGGTGATATGAAGACCCCAGATTTCGATGATCTCTTGGCAGCTTTCGATATTCCAGACATTGACACCAATGAGGCCATCCATTCTGACCATGAGGAGGCCGATGCCCACATCAAGCAGGTCCCCGGGGATCCCGTAGCCACTGACCATGTCCTCCCCCATGCGGACATCACTGCCGTCAGCGTGATAGTAAAGAACACCGTCTGCCCCGAACAGCTCGACTCCTTGGATGGCCGCAGCAAAGATGGGCACGTCATCGGGCCCCGCCTCCTGCAGAATGGGTTTGGTGCCCCCGAGATGCCCAGGTCCCCGACCTCCAGGCCAGAAGTGGTGGCATCATCCAATGGAGAGTGCTGGGCGTCGAAGGAGAAAGGGGCAAAAGCCCTGGACATCTTTTCCCATTTCAGCCCTGATCCCAATGAGGAGAACTCTGCGGATCTGATCGACAGGCCCCGGGAGTGCAAGCAGAAAGAGAAATCCCTCTCTGTGCCCTCTCTCTCCCCATCCCCCACCCCATCCTCTGCCCCATCGCCAGACTGCAAGGAGGCAGCTGGAGAGAGCGCAGAGAGCCTTCCATCAGCTTTCCCACAACCCTTTGAAGGCAGCCAGACTGGGGGAGTGAATGGATCCCCCACCACCATTCCACTGATTAAGAAAGAGGAGTCCGACTCAGAGGAGCCCGACCATGGGGCCAGCCCCAAGTGTTTGGCTGCAGCCTTGGGTGACAGTCCCTTAGGGCATCTGAAATCTGTCACCGTCCGCTACTCCACGGATGATTCCCCTGTTGCGTCTTGGCCCAGCTCGGACCAAAACCTTGATGGCAGTGCCAGCAATCTTCCCGAGGTGAAAGAATCTCCCACCAGCCCTCAGGAGCCGTTCTTCAAATCTTCCCTGCTGGCTGAGGAAAGCCTCGGGCCCCTTGGCTCCCCCAAGCTGCTAGGGAGCAACCCTCCCAAGGAAGAGCCGGAGGCTCTAGCGAAACCCCTGAATAGCCCGCAGAGCATGTCCAGTGGTGAGGAGGAGGATGAAGATGGCAGCAACGACTCCCCCTCGTCCAGCTCCTCGCGGCCCCTCAAAGTGCGGATTAAAACCATCAAGACGTCTTCGGGCAGCATCACCCGGACAGTGACCAGAGTCTCCTCCGATTCAGAGCCGGGAGCTGCCAATCTTCCTTCTGAGCAAGGCTCTCAGGAGGCTGCCAACGAGGGTGCCATGCTCCCAGCGGCAGTGGTGAAAGAGGAGAGCCTGCTGGAGGTGCCCAAAGAGAAAGTGGAGCTCGCCAGCCCCCTGAAAGTCATAGACGGGCCCAAAATTGTCAGCGTCCAGCTGGGCGATGGCACCAAAATCAAAGGGACCGTCCTGCCGGTCACCACCATCCAGAATGCCAGCAGTGCCATGCTGATTGCCGCCAGTGTTGCCCAGCAGAAATCCGTGGTGCTGCCAGGCAAGGCCGTGGCGAAGAACATTATCAACCTGGTGCCGCAAACCCTCCCCAAAGCCGACACCCGGACCAATGTCAGCACAGTGACCCAGACCACCACCATCACCACCACGGCCAACCAGAAGGTCAACGGCACCACCGTAGTGATGGTGCAGCCCCAGAAGCCTTCTCCTGCCATCGCTGGCACGGTCATTTCCAGGAGCCAGTCCAGCCTTGTGGAAGCTTTCAACAAGATCCTGAACAGTAAAAACCTCTTACCAACCTACAAACCCAACCTGAATCCTCCAGCAGACTCCAGCCTGACCCTCCCGCCCTTCGGGTACCGCTGCTTGGAGTGCGGGGATTCCTTCGCCCTGGAGAAGAGCCTGGCTCGGCACTACGACCGACGCAGTATGCGCATCGAAGTGACCTGCAACCACTGCACGAAGCGCCTGGTCTTCTTCAACAAGTGCAGTTTGCTCCTGCACGCCCGGGAGCACAAGGACAAAGGTCTGGTGATGCAATGCTCCCACTTGGTCATGAGACCCATCGCTCTGGATCAAATGATCGGCCAACCGGACATCACCCCCATCGTGTCGGTCACCTCCCTCCCTGCTAGCAAAGTGGCCGGGGTGGC
This sequence comes from Pelusios castaneus, assembly GCA_007922175.1. NCBI lineage: Eukaryota > Metazoa > Chordata > Testudines > Pelomedusidae > Pelusios > Pelusios castaneus. The sequence goes on from ML685905.1 coordinate 1,402,005, forward strand.
CCAAGATGCGGTGGCAACGGCCAATGGGACGCAGGACCTACCCATCCTGCCCTTGAGTGGCAGCTCGGAGCAAACCAGCTATAACTGCTTCCGCTGTCTGGAGTGCAAAGAGCAATGCAAGGACAAAGCCGGGCTCGCCGCACACTTCCAGCAGACTCTGTCCACCGGAACAGCCGCCAGCACGGTAGGTAGACTGGCTTGGACCCCCTGCCAAAAGCCATCTCTCCTGTTGCAGAGCTACTGCGTGTTTTGCTGAACTAGACTAACACGGCTACCCCTTTGGAGCTTGCGTATCCGGGCTCTTTCCTGAGGGAGGTAGCGGGGCCTAATGGGGAAAGCAGAGGGCATTGCAGCTAGGAGACTCCAGATTCTGCTGTGGATTCACTGAGACACCTCAGGTTCAGATTCTCCCTCTGCAAAATGAGGGTATTTACCCACCTGTAGAGCCCTCTGAGATCCTGAGGTGAAAGACGGTGTATCTGCACTGTTATGTTATCCTTACATACTGCCTCAGCTGCAAGAAACTGATTTCTTCCTGTATCATGCTGCTGCTGTTTGCAAGATTTCTTTTCACAAAGGCAGCTGCTATTGTAGGAAACCAATACGTAGTTTGAGAGCTGGTGCTCTACTTTTGGGGCTTTTAGGAACCAGCTGGAAACTCTGATGGTTTGTTGCAACCCAGTAAATAGCTTTAGTGTAAAAATATCCGGCTTATGAAGTGTTTTACCCACAATATATAACACTCATTTCAGTAATAAGTACACCTTATGTACCATGGGAGCAGATGCTGCAGCTCCGGCCCTGAAGGGCTGGCCAGGCCCAGCTTCCTGTTCAGGGGGTTGTGACCTCTGGTGTTGCAGCACCGCTCAGGTTTGCCCTAGCTCCCCAACTGGATGATGACAGGCCAAATTTGTGTGTCTTTGCAACCTGGTATGTGAGGGGGGGTCACAATGCTGCTCAAATTTGGCCCAGCTAGCACCTGTCGTCATGGAGCCGAGTCGTGCCAGCCCCGTAGGACCGGATGTGAGGGAGCTGACTCCTATGTAACTCAGACACATTCTGGCAGCCCGATTTTTGGGTTGTGACCCACAGGTTGAGAAACCCTCTTGTAAAGGAGAAGGAATTGAAACGGGAGATTAACTGTGCTTCACTTGGTGAAATGTGGGGCGTAAGCGCGTGCAAAGCTTGAAGCCCATGAGAAGCAGAGGGTTGGGAAGATTGCTGAGGGTGGGGCAGAACAGGTCATATTAGACAATGGGATCAGCCTACGGAATAGTACCCAAGGAAGGCCAGGAAGCCTACAGCTGAACTTGAGAATCACTGAAAAAATATTTGAAAGGGAATGAACTTCAGTTGACTGGGGGTGTCTCTGCCCTGTCACTACAGTTCTGGCTCTGCTGACTCTCTTGCAGTACCCAATACATTTAAGAGTTAATGTCCTATATGCTCCCATGGTCTGTCTTGTTAGAGAAGAGCACGAAATTGCACTTTCAGTTCTGTATAACCCACTAACACCTTGTCCCTTTCAACTCATATATGTACATTTCAGAGCTACCTGACAATTTCCTGTCTTCTTTCTTGAAACGTTAACCATTAGCAAGTAATTAATCCTTCTGTTGTGCTTTTAAAAAATATCTTTCTTTGAATTAACTCTTGGAAAGTTGCAAATCTGTTGGCAGCAGTAGATCCAGGGTTTAATCCTGGGAGGTGGATTTTCTGTCATTGGCAATTTTAAATCCAGGTTGGATGGCTAATCGAAAAGATCTCCTGTTCAAACAGGAATGAATTTAGGGAGGTTCTATGGCCTGTGTTGAGAGCCAGTGAGATGACCAGAGTGGCCCCTTACAGTCTATGAATGATTCTGTGGTATCCCACTATAGGGTTAATTATGTGTTAGGACACGTACAGGCGTCTTTTATATTCTATCCATCTGTGAGGCAAGGCAGAATTAATTAAAGATGCTAAGAAAAGATTAGGATTCCTGCTAGTCTCTTGATCCAGTTGCTGCTTCCTGGTCTGTTGGGTTAAGCCTGTGGAAAAACTTGGATGTATTTGCTCTCTCCTTTAGAGCCAAGCCTTAAATCCCGTCCATTTCCTGTTTGCTACTAAGGTATCCTTGTTTGCTAGGCATGATGGCATCCAGCAGTCTCTCCATATTACAGCTTCCATGGTCACCATGACACTCGCAGGCTTACTGAGGGAGGCATACAAATTCTGGCCACCTTATCTTTGTCCTTTTAAATTATTAGGCTCATTGGCTTCCTTCCTGTGAAAGGCGTTTACCGTTTGCTGTTTGTTTACTTTGGAGCACTGGGACAGCTAGATTGTGGCTTACATTCAGGTACTTTAGTTGAGGCTGAGCACTGCTCTCTTTTTAAGGTTTGACTCTTTGCTCCAAAATCCTCATGTTCACTTAAATTGGCTTGGAATTTATTGGGCCTCATGGGGATGCGGAGTGAGGATAATGGTCCAAAACCGGAGTTGAGTAAGGGTTATCTGAGACGCACAGCACATTACAAATTCACCTAGTTCCTGTAACACTTTTTTGCACCTATCTGGGGCTCTTACTGTGGCTGATCCTCTAACTCAGCAGTTCTCAACCACTGCGTCCAGACACATTCTTGTGTCCCCATACAGTGGTAAGTGTGTCGCACAGAGCTGACGAGATGGCTGGATTCAGCCTGGGTGGAGTGTACTGTAGGGTCACAATACACTGCCAAGTATGTCGTGACTTGCGAGAGGTTGAGAACCCCTGATCTCGGTCACTTGGCATTTTACTTTACCTAGTGTGTGGCACCCTGTTGGGGGAAACAATATTGAGAAATTCCAAAGACGTAGCCATGTCAGTCTAGTTCAGCAAAACAAACAAGGAGTCCTGTGGCACTTTTAAAGACTAACAAAGATGAAGTGGGATTTTCTCCCACAAAAGCTCATGCAATAAATAAATTCGTTAGTCTTTAAAAGTGCCACAGGACTCCTTTACTTGTAATATTGAGAAAGTGATTAATCTGAGCATTTGGACTTAGCGAGCAGATTGTGCCAAACTGGTATGCCAAAGAGACAGGTGTGTGCGTACGTTGGGATAAGGGGCGGGGAAGGACGTGGATATGTGCTTGAGTCTGAATAAGTGTAGCTGATGGCAGAGTTTCAGAATAGCTCAGGGTGATGTGCTGTGGTCAGTGAATTCCAGCCGTTCTCACTGAGTGCGGACTCCAGCCCTGTGGGTGGCTATTTCTGCCCCCAGCAAAGGGATTTTTTACACCCTTAGCTGTGAAGCTAGAGGCCACTTTCCTTTAGAAAGCTCTATTAATGTCTTAATGTACTGCTGCTCTGCAGTGCAATGCTGCGTCTGATGCCCGTGCACGGTTCACGTGAAGTGTACTACGGGGAGTTCCCTAAACCAAAGTTTCCACAGCAAAGCAACATTGACAAACAGACACCCCACCCCCTCCAGGAGGGAATTGGACTGTGTTGAGGGGAGGTGGTATGTGTGGAAGAGTATCTGATGTTAGTGTGCCCTTATTGCTAAGAAGGCTAATGGTATCTTTGGCTTCCTTAATAGGGGCATTGCCAGCAGATCAAGAAAAGTGATCCTTCCCCCCCATTTGGCACTGGTGAGGCCCCTTCTGGAGTATTGTCTAGTTTTGGGCTCTCAGTAAAGGATGGATGTGAACAAATTGGAGAAAGTCTAGTAGAGGGCAATGAAAATGATCAAGTGTCTGGAGCACATGACTTCTGAGAAGAAGCTGAGGGCAATAGGCTTGTTTAGTCTGCAGAAGAGAAGAGTGAGGGGGGATTTGATAGCAACCTTCAACTATCTGAAGGGGGGTTCCAGGGAGGATGGAACCAGGTTGTTCTTAGTGGTGGCAGATGAGACTTGCTCTCTGTTTGGTGAAGTTGCAGTGGGGAGCTTTAGGCTGGATATTAGGGGAAAACCTTTTCCCTAGGAGGGTGGTGAAGCACTGGAATGGATTACCTAGGGAGGTGGTGGAATCTCCATCCTTGGAGATTAAGGCCTGGTTTGACAGAGCCCAGGCTGGGGATAATTTAGTTGGGGTTGGTCCTGTTTTGAGCAGGGGGTTGGACTAGATACCCCCTGGGTCCCTTCCAGCCCATGTCTTCTATGATTTGTGGAGAAGTTTGTGGAGATGTGCTCTGGTCCTGTGCTCAGCAGGTATTTCAGAATGAATGCTGGTTATCAGTATTCTAGGTTTGATGGAGTTTTTCCACCTGTTACGATTTCCATCTTGGTGTCTTAATATGGCTCATACACAGTTTTCTGCGAGGAAGTGATGACATACCTGGAGAACAGATTATGCCATGAATTTCCGATGCAGCGCACACTCATTCTAGATAGGGCTGGGGTGGAGTGGGTGGAGTTATAGATAGCATGTGGACAATAGGTAAGCTTGGCCTTTCAGGGCCTCCTTGTGTTACAAAGACTTTGTATGTCTTACGTTGAGATTCCCAAAAGGTATGGAAAACTCCTTGGGTTACAGGTGGTGTCAGCAAGGAGTAATAAGCATGCAACATTCTTGTAGAGCATGTGGTGATTCTTAGGGTCCCTGGATCCTGCAGCCAGAGGTGGAATTTCCAGCTTGGGCAGATGTACTCATGTAAACTTTTATTAAGCTAATGTTAAACTTCAGCATAGCTGTGAGAGGCGCTGGCTGTGCAAGGATGCAGGGCTCATTTGCCCCAGGAGGAAGCAAGTCTAAAGTCATCTAGATCAGTGTTGTACAGACTTTTCAATATGCACCCCCTTTACCATTAATGGAATGTGTCCGCGCACCCATCCATCACTGCTCAGCAAGACCAGCACCAGTGTTAGGCATAAGCAGAATGGAAGGGTTGATGAAGGAGCAAAGGGGAGAGGGAACGTGTGCTGCGGTGAGGGAGGGGCTGGAGACGGGAGGTGCACATCAACTGTCTTGCAAATGTAACCAACGTGGACTAAAACTTTATCTCCTAGCGAAAAACCCAGGTTTGGATTTTCTCCCCCTGCCTTGTCAGCAGCTCTGCCCTCGGGACATTCCCCTGCAGGGCCATTCTCACCCTTGCCTGATAACAAAGTGCACAGGAGGGGGAAAAGATCATTTGAAAATCGCAGAGCAGCACCTTGCCTTCAAACCCACATAACTGCACTTCCCTACGCTAACCCCATCTCCGCCAAAGAACAGCTCTTTCAGAAAAGAGCCAGGAAATTGACTGCCCAGCAGTGTCGGTAAGGCAGAGCTAAGTTGCCCGGTGGTATCTCAGGACATCACGTTCAGCTAAACTTTAACTTTTGAACAGCAGGAAGTAGAATTCAGGGAGACACCAACTGTACAACACAACCGTGACTCTGTCCTCTATTCATGGTGCCCCAGTGCCCCGATCACACGCGGTTATAAGCACTGTGCTGTTGCAGGTAGGACACTGGAGCAGCGTTTAATGCTTTTGATTTACCAATGGAGTCTGCCGTGCGCCCACCTGGCATACCTGCATGGATAGAAAGCATTTTTGTTGTATGCCAACCCCTCTGCCCCGCAGTGTTGATGGAAGCACTCTTCTGTTGGTCTACGCACCGGGGTTGTTTGTCGATACAGCTGCGCTGCTCAGGAGTGTGCTTTTTTTTCACACCCCTGGCTAACACAGCTGTGATGATAAAACACTTCAGTGTAGATCAAACCTAGGCCCGTTACCGCCTGATTCCAGTTAACACTGAACTAACACTTCTGAATTCCACAGGCCACGCTGGCTGCCTGCATGGCCTCCACCAATCCCCCGAGCATTGCTGTCACACAACCCACGCAACTTCCTCATGTCCCTATAGCTCTGCGTCGCCCTTCCTGAGGGAGTGACAGCCCTGGGGGCAGAGTTACGGTGGTGGTACAGGGGAGCGTGTAGCTTAACTCTCAAATGGGCTTCAATTGCATCAAGGGCAGTTTAGGTTGGACATTAGGCCAAACTTTTTACTGTTGGAGTAGGTAAGCACAGGAATAAATTGCCTAGGGCAGTGGTTCTCAACCACTGTGTCGGGACACATTACTGTGTGGCCACACAGTGGTAAGTGTGTCGCGGAGAGCCGGGGAAATGGCCGGATTTGGCCTGGGAGGGGGATTGGGCTCGTGTGTCCTGTAGGGTCGCGATATGTTGCCAAGCATGTCGTGACCTGCAAAAGGTTGAGGACCACTGGCCTAGGGAGGTGGCGGAGTCTCCTTCATTCGAGGTTTTTAAAAGTAGGTTTGACAGACACCTGTCAAGGGTGGTCCAGAATAGATCGTAGTGTCTCAACCTGTGGTACGCGTATCCCTGGGTGTACGCCGGACACAGGCTAGAGGTACACGTGGCAGCCCCTTGCTTCTCTTGATCCCAACTCCTGGTAGCGGGCAGCCACAGGCTTCAGGGGTACTTATTCGGGTGCTTTGGGGTACTTAGTAAAATTTTCAGAAGTTAGGAGGTACTTGCTAGTTCAAAGTACTCATCTAGATAATGCTTGGTCCTGTATTGAGTGCGGGAGACTGGACTAGATGACCTCTCGAGGTTCTTTAAGATTCTGTGATTCTTTATTTTCTGATTTTTGGAGGTTTAGCTGAACTCAGTTTCTTGGAAGGGCACAAGATACCGTCAGGCAACCTTAACGCTGCTTTAACAAAGTTTATCAGAGAATCGAACGAGGCCCTGAGCATTGCAACTCAACTATGTTGGCCTCCTTTCCCTGGCCTTGGTGACTGAGCTAAAATGCCCAGATCTGGTTATGACTGGCCTGTCCCCACCCCACCCCCTCCTGTCTGCTTTTCCTTTTGTTGTTTAAATCTCTTGCCCTGCCCAAATTTGTGAGCAGAGTTTCTCTGCTTCAGTAGCTTCTGCAGTCTGACAGAGCTGGAGTGCATGTATGAAGCTTGATCTAATTGCAGCCTGGGCTGCTAGATCTAAATAAGGGTGCACCTTTCAGACATGCATGCCCTTTTCCCCTGCTCTTTTAAAAAAAGCCAGCACTGGCGTATCTCGCAAAGTGCTCTCCCAACCGTCCGGGCCTGGACTTGGTGGTAGAATGACGATCCAGGGCCTCTTGAGTCCTGATAGTCTGCCTTTACTGCAGGGCATTTCAATAACTTTGCTCCGTTGTTGAGAGAGAGACTCACCCCGTGTGTAACAAACAACTCCAAGCCCATAACTCTTAAGCTTTTTTGAACTGGCATTGGCTACTCTCTCTCATACAATCCATCAGTCGCTGGTATTTTCCCCACTGCTAAATTGCACTCAAATGACTCCCCCTAGTACTTCGGACCTGAGTAATTACAGGGCAAGGTTACCTGAATGGAGCAATGTCAGGGACCTAGAGAGGACAAAAATGATGTACATGGCAGCTGGCTCTTGATTGTGGATTTAGTTCTCTTTAAATTCCAGATGCCACAAAAGGGCTTTACAAAATCTTGAGGAGCTGTCAGCATTCAAAGGGTTATTCAAGTTTTCTGTCTTTCTGAAACTTTTTTCGCCTTCTTTCCACTGGCTCCAGCTGTCGACCTTGGCATCTCCCGCAGTTCCTGTGCCCGTCCTTCTTCCCCGCTCCCAGCATCACCCTTCTGCATGGTCCCTCCAAATCCAGCTGCTGAAATCCTCATCTCTGTCAGCTACCCTCTTAATGACCACAGCTCTCCCCTAAGTTTCACCTTCTGGAGTCCCAACACATGTCCATGCAAGAGCCCTGGCTCAAAGAACTGAGTGTTGCGTATTTATATCTGTCAACAAGTTGGGTTCTTTTCCTGGCTCTGTTGAGTGATCTTGAGCAAGTCATTTTATCGCTGTGCCTTAGTTTCCCCTCCTGTTGTGCGTCTGTTCCGTTTAGCTCCTAAGCTCTTTGGGGCGTGGACTCTGTTACCATGAACCAGGTGTACAAAGCTATTTAGACACCTAGGGGCATTAACAAGCCATTAGGGGCCTTTTCTCAATCCCATCCTATGTGTTTATGCAGCATTTAGTGCAGTGGGGCACTGATTTCAGCTGGCCTCTATGCGTTACCACCATATTCATAATTGCCTTCCTGTGCAGGGTTGAAACACCCCCCTGCTTTGCAAAATAAAAACTTGTGCCAAGACCTAACTGTCAATCACTAACCCACCATTCTTTATAACACTTGCTGTGCTTGGATAGGCGTTCCCGGGTTTTCCAGGGGCTATGAGTAGATCAGGGAGGGAAGGCCCATATGGCCAGTGTGTTGCTCCCTGCTCCAGTACGACCTAGCGAAGTCAGCGGTGGCTGGAGATGCTGTGCCATGGATGCTCATGTTACCTGTGCTTGCTTCTCCCCAGGTGTGCACGACATGTCCCATGATGATGCCCAATCGCTGCAGCTTTAATGCTCATCAGCGAATGCACAAAAACCGACCCCCTCACGTGTGCCCCGAGTGTGGCGGAAACTTCCTCTTGGCGAACTTCGAGGCCCACCTGAAGGAAGCCTGCCTACACTTCTCCAGGAGGGTGGGATACAGGTAGGACAGTGAAGCTGTGGCACTTCGCCGGTCTCCAGGTATGGGGCTTGAGACCACCCTGCCCTTCCCACAGTGCTAGTGGCAGGGGTGAGTCCTGACTCCCTCCTAGGTGGGCAGGAGGGGGGATCCTGGAGTGTCCCGGTAAGATTAAGCTGAGAAGCATCGGCGCAGGCTGCATACTCCTCAGGGAGAGGTTTCTATGCAGATTGCTGCTGCTTTTTGACTTGTTCACTGGTGCAAAAATTGAGGATGAACTGTAAGCTGGGCTCCCCTCTTCTGCCTGTCATCAATTCAACTGGTGGTGTAGAATTTTCCTGTTGCTCAGTCATTGTGCCTCTAAGAAGGGGCAGGAACTTGTGGGTCACCAGTTCAAATCCAGCCCCGGTTGGTAGTGATTGGGCTGTGTGATGGCTGGTGGCCATGTGAAATGAGGGTCTTGGGAGGGTGAGTCTCATTCTAGTTTTGGGTCAGATGCTCACAGCGTGCCCTGCCATCACAACTGGCACAAGTTGGCCCCTGGGGTTACCGATCTCAGCAGAGGAAAAGAACTGAATGGTGGTGGATCCTGGCCTTTCGGGATCAGGACTGAGGCACAGTGGTAGGACAACTGTTTGCAGGAATCTGACTGACCCGTGGTGCACGTGGCCAGCTTATAAAGAGGCCGCCTGGATATAGGATTGCCAGCTGGTCTTGCCTACCCGGCAACAGAAGGAAGGATGCTCCAGTGATTAGGACTCTAGCCCTGGACTTTGAAGACCCGGTTGCAATTCCTCGTTTTGCCACAAAATTTCATGTATGATCTTGGTAAAATCACGTAGCTTCTGCGCCCCCATCTATAGAACATGGTTAATAAGCCTGCCCTGCCTCACCTCACAGGGAGTTGTGTGAAGACGTGCTTCCTTTTAAACCTGCTTTCTACCCTCCCAGTACCCAGACAACCTGTGTTGCTGGGGGGGTTGTGAAGACCAAAACTATAACTGGGTTAAAAAAAAGAACTAGATAAGTTTCTGGAGGATAGCTCCGTCAATGGCTATTAGCCAAGAAGGTCAAGGATACAACAGCGTGATCTGAGTGTCCTTAAACCTCCAACTACCAGAAGCTGGGACTGGGTAGATCATGTGATGATTGCCTTGTTCTGTTCATTTCCTTTGAAGCATCTGGCATGGTCCACTGTTGAAAGACAGGATACTGGGCTAGCTGGACCATTGGTGTGGCCCACCATGGCCGTTCTTATGGTCTTAAAAATACACTCCAGTTTTACTTTGATGTAAGCTGTGTCTAAGAAATGGGTATTGGTATTCCATGCACATTAATGATCTTCACCAGAACTTCGAACTGGGGCTGTTTCCTGCTCTCTTCTTTTATGAGCAGGGCCCTGTACTCTGCAGTAACAATCCAAAACACAACAGTGGGTCAGGCCATTCCTGTGCAACAAGGCATGCTGTCTGGGATGGATCTCCCAGCAGAGAAGTGCAGCTGGCCACAGACAAGCAGCTTTTGGGGATGCCCATGTATTCAGTCCATTGTTTCCAAAGAGAAATCTGTTTGACTGCTCTTGACTTTGAAGTCTCTCTAGCCCTGTAGGGTCACATTTGTCATTCCCATCCGGGCTGATCCCCCCCCCATGTCTCTCTCTGGGCATCTCTCTTAGCCCTGTGATCAGACAGAACCGTTGTGTACTAGCTGGCCCCAACACTCAGCAATTGATCTTTTTCTGTTAACTATTACAATGATCCCTGCCAAAGGGCTAAAATCCCAGGCAGGAGAGGTGAACCAAAGAGCAGCAGATGCAGAGGTAAAGGTGCTGACTTGCATATTCTTTCATTTAATAAGTGGCAAAGGAATTACAGCTGGGTGATTTCCAACGCGTCTCCTTTGAATGTTGTTATACCTGTACATAGCCCAGCGTGGGCAACTTTGCTCAGTGGTTACTAGTGAGAAGGAAGTCCCTGATTTAATTCTGCCCCGGAATACCCTCCTTACCTTGTGTTCTTGTTTCCAGGTGTCCCAGCTGTGCCGTGGTGTTCGGAGGGGTGAATTCCATTAAGTCCCACATCCAGACCTCGCACTGTGAGGTCTTCCATAAGTGCCCGATCTGCCCCATGGCATTCAAGTCGGCCCCCAGCGCCCACGCTCACATCTACACGCAGCACCCAGGATTCAGCAATCAGCAGTCAAAGTAAGTCACCTCAGCCAGGTGCCACTGTAGGCTGGGGTTTTGTCAGGTCTTATGTGTAGATCCAAGGCCTCATCTGTTCCAGGGTGGAGGAGGAGACCACTGAGGGAAGCTCTCAGAAGGTAGTGGAGGAAAGACCTGGACCAATAAACACAGTATTTCCCATGTGGGTAGGGAGCACAGTGCCGGTCAGGCGGCCGTCAGCCAAAGGCCCACCAACATATTATTACATTGTTTTGCAAGACTAGAGAATGCCAAACCTGATCTGGAGAGAGAGAGTGGTTCTAGAGCTTAAACAGCAGCCTGAAGGGCAGGGACCCTGGCATCTGTCTACCACCGAGATCATGTTCACACTCAAACGACAGGTTGACCCAGCTACGTTGCTCAGGGGTTTGAAAAATCCACACTGTTGGGCTATATAGTTAAGCCGACCTGACCCCAGCAGGGACAGCGCTGGGTCACTGGAGGAATTCTTCTGCCTCTCTCGCTGTCTCCTCTGGGAGGTGGGTTACCTACAGCGATAGGAGACCCTCTCCTGTCTCTGTAGGGAGTGTCTGCACTGCAACGGCTCTGTACTGTTTTAAGTGTAGACAAGCCCTAAGTGGCTGCTCTGGGCCACCTGCTTAATTTGTTCTGTGACTGTCTGTAAAATGGGTCTAGATACTGGAGGGTTGAGTGGTAGTGAGAGGAAAGGGCTTTGAGCTCCGTGGATGAAGTTGCTAGATAAGAACACTGTCTGCTAGTGAATCTCTCTCACTACTCACTACTCAGCTGCCCTCCATCTGAGAAGCTAAAAATAATCAGACACTTTGCATGGTTGGGGCCATGGCTTCCCTTTGACTGGAAGCCTTATGGAAGCGCATAGTGTCCTCCATCCTCCAGTATGCTCCTGAGATTAGGAGAAACCCAAGAGATTAAATTATGTTTAAATTGCTTGTTTCCTACTGGGTAGGACATTGGCCTAGGACTCAGAGACCCGAGTTCTAGTCCCACTTCTCCCACCAAGCAAGTCACTTCCCCTCTGTTTCCCCCTCTGACCTTCATCTTGTCTCTTTCGCTTGTCAGGCCCTGTGTGTCTGTACAGCACATAACATGGGGCCCTGATTTCAGCTGGGGCCACTGCTGGCCCTTGCAATGTTAATAATCCTTTCAGGCATTGTGCCATGTGTTTGAACCAAGTTCAGGGACCCATTGCTAGATTTTTTCTAAACTTCTCTTCCCCCCCCTTCCCCCCCCCCAATCTTCAGGATGATTTACAAATGTGCAATGTGTGACACGGTCTTTACACACAAGCCCCTGCTCTCATCTCATTTTGACCAACACCTGCTAAACCAGAGGGTCAGCGTTTTTAAGTGTCCCGACTGCCCGCTGCTCTTTGCCCAGAAACGCACCATGCTGGAACACCTGAAGGTATGTCGGGCGCTGGGGCCCCAATGGCTAGAGAGGTAGGTGGGGTCTGAGTAGGAACGCCCTGAGCTCTGTTCCCACCTCTGGCACTGACTCCCTGGGACCTTGAGCAAATTGCTCCCTTGCCATGCCTCAGTTTCCCCACTGATAAAGTAGGGCTGATGCTAACCATGGTGCAGAGCTGTCATGATGCTGCTATTCAGTAAAGCCCTGGCTTTCCATCTGTATGCAATGGCCTCGCCTGGGCGTTCTCTGGCAGTGCAGTGTGTTGGTGCCCAGACGTGTTCAGCTCTCTTTAGTGTGACTCTACTTGCACTGAGGTTAGCCTGTGAACCAGCCAGGCCTGTGTCTGTGTAGGTCCCTGGGGAACTGGGAGCTCTTGGTTTTAGAACTGGTTGGGCCAGTCCCTTCCAGTACGTATATAGTTCTTTGGGCCAAGGACTGCCTCTCCATATGTGCAGCACCCAGCTAGTGTAGCGGTGCCCAGATGCTGGCTACTGCGAGCTGCTGCAGTACAGTGCTAGTGTAACACGCTTCTATTAAAGTGCCATATCTTGCCTTCCCCATCCCAGAGCATAGTGAGCCCTCTGCCAGCTTTGGTGGGCAAATGTGAGCCTCAGGTTTCTGGAAGCAAGCTGATGACCACCGGGGTCAGACCAGCTTTTTCCCCTTCCCACCCAGCATGGCGGCGTTGGGGGAGGACTGGCTGGCCTTCCTTCGGGAAAGGTGCGTGGCATTGGCTGATGTCCCCTCTGTGCTTTACACAGAACACTCACCAGCCGCAGAAACCCAAGGAGGACCTGACGAAGAAGCCAGCCACTTTGCTCACACCCAAGGAAGAGCCTGTGGAAGCGCCGGTCTCCAAGATCTCGGATTCATCATCCTCGTCCTCAGAGGAAGACGAGCCACCCAGCTCTCCAGAGGTGCGCAAGACGAAGCGGCCCCGCTTCCAGCGCAAGACCGATTCGAGCAGCAAGTCAAAAAGCAGTGGCTGGACGTGCGGGATGTGTCACTCCTGGTTCCCAGAGAGGGATGAGTATGTGTCCCACATGAAGAAGGATCATGGGAAGGTGAGAGGGAACCCCAGGGCGAATGCTCCAGCTTTGCTGGCTCAGTGGGAGGAGAGCTGGCAGAGTTTATGCCCAGGGACCCTGTCGAAGCACCGAGGTGGGGGCGGGGCAGTGTCTTGTTGGTTGCGCAGAAGAGGCAGGGGACCAGGATCCCTCATTCCATTCCTGGCTGGGGCAGGGTATGTGGTCTGATCGTTACAGTGGGGGACTGGAAGTTGGGCCTCCTGGGTTCTGTTTCTGACTTGCTGTGTCCCCATGGGAAGCGAGCAGGTCTCTGTGCCTCAGTTTCCTCACCTGTTAGCCCATTCTATCTGCAGAGGCGGCTTTTGGGGTAGGCGAAGCAGGCGCACGCCTAGGGCCCCAAGCAGTAAGGGGCCCCATCTCCTGCTTCGCTTACCCCAAAAGCCGCATCTGCCTCGGTCAGCAGCAGGAGGAGGAACTGGCTCAGGGGGCCAGAGCAACATGGGGGGGGGTGCTGGGGCTGGAGGAGGGTGGGGCAGGTTGACGAGGGAGGGCCAGGGGAGCAGGGCCACAGAGGGGAGCCCCCATGGGCCTATAGGGGGCCCTTGCAGACCTATGGGTGCCCCACAATGGGCCTTTACCTAGGGCCCCCAATAGCCAGAGGCCACCTCTGGCTATCTAATACCCCTGGACAAGGGGCTGGGGTGCACCACTGCGGGTTTAGCAGAAGTGCAGGTAACATTACCTGTTAAGGTGAGTAGGAAAGGCCATTTTAGATCCGGGCATGCAGTGGGGATGGGAGAGGAAATCTGTGATCCCTTGCAGGCCGCGTGCTGGCTGCTGCAGGGAGTTGCCTGATTTAGCTTGGAGATATGCTTTGCCTCTGAATCTGCAACCAGGAGAAGTTGCTCCCCCCTGAGTGCCTCAGTCTCCCCATCTCTTGCTTCTTCCAGTCGGTGAAAAAGTTCCCATGCCGTCTATGCGAGCGTTCATTTTGCTCCGCCCCCAGCCTCCGGAGACACGTGCGAGTGAACCACGAGGGGATCAAGAGAGTCTATCCCTGCCGGTACCAAGTCACTTCCTCTCCTTCCTTCTTTGGGGGGTGAGATGAAAGCAATCTAGCTCCCTTCCACCTGAAGCCCAGGGTGGGGAGCTGTTCATGTACTCAGCAAGGCTGTCAGCTCGGGGAGAGGCTGGGAGCCCTGACTCCTGAGGCCTATTCTTGGCTCTGGAAGGGAGAGTGCATATTGGTTGGACTGGGGACACTGGGTGGTCGCATTACTGAAAATCCTGCCATGCTATTGTAGTGAATGTGATGGTTAGAACAGGGAACTGGGGGTCAAAACTCTGGACCCTAGGCCTGGTTCTGCCACTAACTCATAATGTGACCTCTGAGTGGGCACATCCCCTCTCCCAGCCAGTTCCCTGGGGGAGGTGGAATTGACACCTGCAGAGCCTTTGAAATGGAAGCATTCGCACAGGTCAGGGGTCCTCTCTTGTTCATCTTTAGTGGGCGAGGGACCCAGCGGAGCCTCCTTCCCTCCCTGACTCTGGTCTCTCCCAGGTACTGCACCGAGGGCAAATGCACCTTCAGCAGCCGGCTGATCCTGGAGAAGCATATTCAGGTGCGGCATGGAATAAAGGTGACTGATCAGACCAAGAGCCAAGAAGTTGTCATTGCCCGGATGGGTCCTGGAAGCTTGCAGGTAGGCTGGTAGGTTGCAGCTATGAGACCTGCCCCAGAGTGGGGACAAGGGGTCTGGAGGGATTAAAATACCCAGTTGTACAGAATGTACAAACAATGCAACTACATCTTTGGGGGAACATAGCTCCTGTTGGAACAGCCTACAGGAACGATTGTGTAACGGGCCGGGCAGGAAGCGGAGAATCTCCTCTGCAGGGGGTTTTATGGAGGCAGGGAGTCATTCAGCCAGGATGGGGGATTTCAGTGAGCACAGGAAGGGTGGCAATGGATTCCTCCATCAGCACTGTCCCCGCTAATGCAGTGGTTCCCAACCTTTTTGGCTCGAGGGCTGTAAATATAATTTTTAGAACCCTGAGGGGCCACCAGTCTATTTAATTAAATTTGCATTAAAATTAAATTTAAATAAAATTTTAATTAGACTAGCGGCCCTTCAGGGTTCTAAAAATTATATTTGTGGCCCTCAAGCCAAAAGGATTTTTTTAAAAACTGAAAAAAATCGAAAGGTTTTCTTCCTTTAAAAAAAAAGGGGGTGGGAGGGGGAACTGCATGCCTAAGAACAGGGAGTTTGTGGGCAGGATGTGGGCCCCAGCAACAGCGTGGCCCACACTCCAGTCTCTCCCACCCCGTGGCTGTACTAGCCCATGTTCCTGGCCCGCCTGCAGTCTCTCGCCCTCCCCCGGTCACACTCACACTGCTGCGGCCACCACCCCCAGCAGCCAGCAGACCCCACAGCCTTACCGCCCTGCGGCTCTGCCTGCAGTTCAGCCAGCCCCTGGACTGGACTGGAGGGGAGGCTGCCGGCTGCAGCAGAGCTCCCAGCTGCACGCCTTGACCAGGTGGCTGTGGCCTGGCTCCCAGCCAGCGACCAGGCAGCTGAGCGTGGGCCATTTTCAAAAGCTCCCCAGGCCGTGGGTTGAGAACCCTTGCGTTAATGCCACGCTGGGCCATTAATCCTGGTCTCGCCCCCTCTGAATCAGCAATACCACTTTGTGTTGCTCCCTGGCTTTTTGGCTGGTGGTCTTGAGTTGGCTTGGTAGGCTGGAGACGCTGGAAATACAGAGGAGCCGTTTCAAAGTGGAGGCTGTGGAGTGACTGTATTTAGGCCAAGAACCTAGCAGCTGCGTTGGGGATTTTCAGCCAGCCTAGATCTTATGGCTAGAAGAGACCCACAGGGTCATCTTGTCTGAGCCCCTCGGAGCTGCTCCCGTCCCTGCCCAGGCAGATCTCACTGCATGAGGTGTCCCTTTGTCAGGCACACCCTAGTTCAATACACAGCCCAGCCCCAAAGTATTACCGCACTGGGGTCAAGCCTCTCCAAACTCCTCCCTGCAGGTGTCCAGCAGGAAGCGGAAGCTCTCCTCTGATGACGGCGATTCGTGCAGCGAGGAGCCAGACAGCACCACGCCGCCTTCCAAGAACCCCAAGGCTGACCGCAAAGCCCCCTTCCGCTGCCGGAAGTGCGGCTACATTGCCTGTAGCGCGACCGAGTTCCAGGAGCACATCCCCCAGCACAGGACAGACGAGAGTTCCCACCAGTGTCGTGAGTGCGGTCTCTGCTTCACGTCCCAGGTCTCCCTCAACCGCCACCGCTTCATCACACACAAGAAGAAGAAGGGGGCAGGGGAGGTGGAGGAGCCCAGCCCCCGCAGCGGCCACGAGGGAGGGGCCCAGCGCTCGGCCGATGGTAAACTCGTGTGCAAGGTGTGTGGCAAGTGCTTCGACACCCAGCTGAACCTGAAGACGCACTTCCGCACCCATGGCATGGCCTTCATCAGAGCCAGGCAGAACGTGAGCCCTGAAAACTAGGGGTGACGCGCGGGTGTGTAAATCTCTGCACAGAGCTCTTAGCAGCGCAGGTCCGGTTCCCAGCTGCTCCTGCCCCGCCGGTGCAACGTTTAAATACAAATAGATCGGATACATAAGCTGTGAAGAGAAACGACATCCTTATTTATAAGCCTAGAGGAACATCAGATGGATCCGCTCCCTGGTTTCTCTCGGCTGTTGGGCCTGGCTGAGCCCAGCGTGCATCTCGGGCTGGTTTACGATGTAGGGAAACCAGTGAAGCAACAGCAGAGATCTGGCATAGCTCTGAGACTGCATGTGCAAGCAAAGGGTTCATCCGCCACTCTTAATGATAACGAGGGGACTCGGTTTGGGATCGTGTGTTCGGATTGTCAGGAGGGGCATAGAAAACTGGCTTCTCCTTTATTGGAACGGGGCGGTTAGTCGTCCCCGCCCAGCGTGTTCGTGGCTGGTGTCTGTAGCCCAGTGAACAGCTCAGAGGACAATGCTACAGTGCAGGAATGTTGCTTACAGGCTCAGCTGCTTACCCAGAACCTTTCCCAAACGGTTGTTTGGAGCTTCCCCCGTTTACTGGGGGATTTGCCTCTGCCCCCATTCGGACTTGTGTGCTGTGTAAAAATCAGCTTCATTTCTCTCCATGAGTGCTGAAGCCACCCTGCCACCTCCCAGAAAGGTAACCTGACGGGAATTCGTTAGTGTGTTAAGATGATCACAGCAGAATTCAACTTTTTTTATTTTATTTTTTTTAATGTTACTCATTTTCATCTGGAACTACAAGAAGAGATCCTGGCTGACTCTCGCTTAGTTGCCTGGTATCTTAACTGACAGCATTGATGAGACTTTCCATGGTTGGTTCCCACTGTGCAAATTCTCTTCACAGGTTCACTTGCACTAACTTAAAGTGATTCTGGGGTTTGTGCCCTTTCATACCTTAAATATATGTACAGGGCAGAAGGCTGCAGGTGGCCTAGATTTAAAAGGAAACTTTTGGCTAATAAGTGACGAGCAGAACCACACAATTCTGTGCATCTTGAAAACGAAAGCAATAACCTCAGGAAGTGAGGTATGGCAGGGAAATGGACATGAGAGCCAGTGAGTGAACGCTGCATGTGCTATGTGCCGGGTGTCTGAGAAGCCAGAAATAGCTTAGTTTGATCCTTGCCTACCTCCCAAGGCAATCCCTCTAAATCATGGAGCGCTGATTAGTCCTGATTACATTTTTCCCCACCCCCTGGCCGGTGTTTGTAGCTGTCTCCGGTTGTGAACTCTTCTCTCTTTACCGAAAAAAAGAAAAACATGCCAAGTTACAAGTAAATACTAAGTCCTATTACAGCCTGAAGGGTCAGAAACACTCGATCAAAACCAGAGATTTTGTTGCAGGCGGCTTTTGGGGGGGTGTGAAAAAATCAGCTCCCAAAGGATGCACCACAACCCCTCTCCCAAGTCTCATTGGTTGAGGGCTGGGCTTTAATCTTATCTGTGGGGTGAGATGGAAGGCAGTGGGCTTTGATCAGATCTGATCTGCTGCTTCAAAATGCCATTTCCCCAGGCTGAATAGTGAAAAGGCAGAAGGCTCTTTGGTAGTTTACTAACAGAGGAGGGTAGTGACCCCAGGCTTGATCTCCGATTTCCTTACTTGGGGCTGTTGAGAGAACTGGGATCTTGAATCCAAGGGACTTAAGAATAGTTTGTCCAAAGCCTCTGGTTTGAAAAACCTCTGCCCTCATTTCCCAACCTACCACATCCTTAAGTCCCCACTGGTTAGAAGCAGAAGAGACTAAACCCCTTGAAAAAAAATTATGCAGAATTCAGTCCTTGGACTGACCTGATATGCTTTCATTCCAGACCCATACACCCCCACAGGCCTGATGTCTGCAGCTCTGCCTGGCACACACTTATCCGGGGAACTGACATTGCAAACTCTGCAGGGCCTTGCTCCAAGAGGAACTGCAGGAAATCCCATCAGGCCATGTCCATTTATTAGACCAAGCACTACCTTGAAACTCACCCTTTGTGGTCAGCTTTCATCTCCCCCTACGCTTTGTTTCTGAGTCCCTTATCTGCCACAGCACCAATAGCGCATTCCTATACCGCATGACCAATGCCACAGCCAATCTAAGAGCTCGGAAACATTTTATTAGCATTTTGGACAGTCAAGTGTTGCAGCAGCATCCCCGAGGATTTTCAGAACTGCGAAAACGGCTGCTTCCCTAACTCATCTTTGGAAAACCTATTTCTGCTCCTTTTGTTTGTTGCTTTGGCTTAAGTGCTTCAGTTAGGGTGTTGTGTGTCATTCTTATTTCAGTAACTTAACTTTGGGTTATTTTTAAATTGTGAATAACTCTTAAACTGTGTGTAAAAAGTTCTGTAACATACACTAAAAAAAAAGCTACTGTTGTGTTTTTTTTCTTGTTTAGAAAAATGATTTGCTGTTTTTAAGTTCAGTGGGATAATTTTCTTCCCCCTCAGAAGATGGTTTGGCTGAAAGGAACAAATGGGGTGGTTTGGTTTTCTTTTAAATTTGTTGTAAACAATTTTTTGATCCAGTTGAATGTTATGCAGCAATATGGGTGGCTTTCATGACCACATCTTTTACTGTATAGAACTTCAGCTAGTCCCAATCCTTGTTGCAACCTGCCTTCCAGCAGGATCAACAGCTGCGGTGGAGTGGTAACTATATTTTTAAGCCATTTAGTTCCACTAGCAAGAGTAACCAAGCTGAAATGAAGGTAACTACAGCTTTTTAAATTTCCTCCCAGGTTTTTTGTTTTGTCTTAACTGTCACTCCCACCAAAACCTACATTTTTAAAAAAACACGTTAGCTTGGGGCTGTGGAAGTGTAAATGCTGTTTAATAATATAGAAGAACCTAAAGTTTCTACAGTTTTAGAGAGGAAGAAAACCCGATTGCTTTCTAATCGTTGGTGATTTTATTTCCCATGCACTTCAGTGCCTTTAGATTGACTTCTGTTTTAAAAAAAAAGAAAAAAAAAAAGATGACTGCGTACTTGTTTTTAGAGGGGGTTTGTGAACTGATGATTATGCTACATTAAAAATATGGGCACTGCAAATGGCTCTCAGGTATTCTTTATTCTTGTAGTAATAATGCAATTAAAACTTCTAGTGGTTTAACTTCTGCTGTACATTGTGTTAATTAAGTGGTTTCCACTGTTTGAATTAGTCCCATTCAGTGGAGTTGGTCTGGGGCCTGTCTCTGAAGTTGGCTGTAGACAGGGGCAGAGCCATGTTTGAACCCAGCCATTCTGGCCCTAGGGTGTGTGGTGCATGGCCCTGGCTATAAAATGGCTTCCTGCCACGGTGCTTTGTGTTGTATGGGGACAGTCTCACCTCACCATGTAAGAACCTGGGCAGCGATGTTACTGGATGGAGCCGTTGGTAATCCTGCAAAACTTAGGCCTGGCAATAACCATTAAAAATTGCATCTTTTTGTGTAGGCTGCAGGACTTCCCATGACCTGAGGTACAGTGAAAGGAGGGATGAACTTTGCATGCAAGAAAGTAGGTATGTGTTCCTGTGGGCTAGCCCAGCATGCCCTCTGTGCTACTAACGTTCATCTACTTTACAGCCAGTGGCAGAGCAGTTATATTCAAGGCACTGGAAAGGATTATTTTAAATACACTTCCCCTTTAACCCAGTTGTGTGGCATTTGCACTGTCCACATGCTGGGTTTGTGAGCTGGGGCTGAGGTGATGTAGGTAAAAGCAATCCCAGAGGGATGGAGCAAGTTGGGGACAAAGCTGAGGCGACTTGAATAAAAGGTGGCACCTGTTCCTTTAAACACAACTGTTTATTACCAGAAGGGAAAGGGATATGTTCAAAACTATATACGCTCCTGTCTTCAGTTTTTATAAAATGTACAAAACTCTGGAGGATTTATCCTGTCTAGGCCTGAGCAGGGGAAGAGACTTGTTAAAAAGTGTTTTATATTTCAGACAAGAAATGGGGTAGGAAACTGAACGCCTCTTTTAAGGAGACAGACACGTCAAACAATTACTGACAATTTCCAAAGGAGTGTGGCCCTGTCAGTTTAGTTCAGCAAAACAAACAAGGAGTCCTGTGGCACTTCTAAAGACTAACACATGTATTTAATGCATGAGCTTTTGTGGGAGAAATCCCGCTTTGCCATGTGACAAACAGGATTTCTCACTTAATGAAAGCTCTCCGCAGTCTCAACAAAGGGGAAATAGTACGACAGCATTCGACAGCAACAATGCTGCTTTTTAAAAAACAAATTGCTACGGCCACAGCTGGTGCAGCGTCCATTTCCCATGACACAGGCTTCAGTGTCTGCCCTTCTCAGTGTCAGAACTTGCGTAGCTTTTCTATTATCTGACCATTCCAGTTCGGCCATTTCCAATGAGCAAATGCTGTGTTCTTGGGAAAACTCAACCCACTGGTTACCCGAGGCTTTAAGAGTGTCTTTCCTAGGTACCTGGGAATGGAGGTCGCACCTCCCTGTGGAACCCAAAAGTCTGTTGCGTAAGGTAAAAAGCACAACACATCACCCCCTTGGGATATGGCAGAAGGCCTGTTTAAGTAGCAGAACCTAACCATGGAAACCTGCTCTTTAGTCCCTTCCACTGATGTTTCCAGTGTCCTATAATGCCTGCTGAAATGGTGCCTTTAAGGCAGTGTTTGGTACCGCCAGGGGTTAAAGTAAGGGGGAATGCACTGGAACGCAGTTCCGGGGCCCACAAATTTGAGGGGCCAGAGTTCTGGGGCCCTTAAAAATAGAAAAATCTGGCAGAACGCATGTTCCGCCCTGCCCTGGCTGCTGGCAGGTCCTACGCCCCACCATTGTTAATCACAATACTTATTGTGTTATGCAGTGTTTGCTAGTTTGTGACAATAATTGCTATAGACATAAACGCCATATAAAATTATAAACATTTTTATGGAGCGATAACTGATGCATGTGGTAATGAGAAGTGGTTTCAAATGCCTACCTGGGCTGGGGCCCACATATGCATGAAGGGGGCCCAGACAATATGGGAAGGGGGCCCGGAGATTAGGAGGGTTCCGGGGCCCATCAAATTAAACTTTAACCACAGTGTACCGCTATCAGGATTTGAATGTAATGACGTGGCATTTTTTCTTAGTGTTAACAAAGAGGAATTGGAGACTTTCAAGGGAATCTTCAGAAGGCAGCAGAGAAGCATTCTATGGCCCAGGAGCCATTTCCAATAACATCTGAAAGGATTTCACTCCCCTTTTACATGGGAACTGAGGAGTTGAGGTTTGAAATGCAACTGGCCAGCATTTCATGGAACTCCGTTAAAAGATGAAAATACCAACTTGGTTCCCACCAAGCTGGAAGCTTGTTCCCTCTGCCAGTACAGATAATCTACAGGCGTTTTAAAAGCATAGATTCATGTAGAAAATAACCCATCAATTTATTCTTGTATAGTTAAAGGAGGTTAATACTCTGTAATAAAATCAAGCTGCTGCATTCAGGGTTCTTTACACAGCTGGTCTTGTACCGGTGAGTCCAAGCAGTAGGTGCTGGGTCCGCAAAAGAGATGCCCAAAGTCTGCTATGTTGCTCCCTGGTCAGGCAGGCTAAGCTGCATCCTCTCCTGTGCACTCCAGCCCCCAAGGAAGATGGGCTATGATCCTCCCACACCATTGCCAGGCAATAGGGAATCCAGGAGCCAGGTTGAGGAACTCTATTCTCCTTTAAATCCTACAGGCAGGTCTCTTCCCTCCTAGATTCCCAGCCCAGAACAGGTCCAGAAGCGGAACAGTAAAGCCAGCGTGTCCATCTCAGAGTTTTTCTACATAGTTGCCGGGGAACAGCCCTTCTTTCCCCCGGAGCCTGCCCTGCCACCAGCCTGAGGGGTCTGAAAAGGAAAGAAGTCAGTCAGGGCCAATGGCTTCAGCCATCTGGACAGAGAAAGGAGGGGGGAGCTTGGTCAACAATGTGAGGGGGCAACAGCCACACCTCCACATCATACAGAGAACTGATGATTCCTCACTGCTTTGTGCCATGCAAAGTAGAGGTAAAATGCTCCTGTTAGGCTGAGAGCAATTTACACTTGTGGCAGGCGATCAGGCTCCAGGAAAGGATGGGGAGAGATTTCTGCTAATAAGCACCTCTCTACCCTGCAGGAAAAGGAGCGCCCACTGCTCTCTAGAAACTGAAACTAATCAGAACCCAGCTAAAAATAAACTGTACATTTATATGTTCTTGTTAAAACAAGCAGGTGGCCCTACAATATCTTGTGCTGCACAGGGGCTCAGACTGGATTAGCAGTGGTGCGTTTAAAGGGCAATAGCCAGCCCAGCCCCCAAAGAAGAGTTACAAGCCAAGATCCTTCAGGGCACCAGTGTTAGGTCTCCCAGTATCTCAGACATTTTTCAGAGCTGCTGCCTAATGCTGTATGCATGGAGCTGCACAGAAGACAGCTGGGGGCACACAGGAAAGAGTCTGCCTGGAGCTAATTCTGGGATGGAGCTGATGTTCCCAAGTCGAAGGCAGGACTTAACTGTGGCCTGCCAGCCAGGAGCATCAGGTCAGTGGCTGTGTGGGACACAAGCCCCTCTCCTCAGCATTGCATTGCACCATCTACTCTGAAGCAGGGCCTAGAGCAGGGCTGGCAATAATATTGACAGTGGGCCAGCCCATGGGAGCAGCAGCTGGGGTGTCAGAAGGGACCTGTACGAAGCAGCACTAATGGGGAGGGGGCAGCACAGGCCCTAATTTGCCCCGCCTGGTCTAGAGGCTGGAGCAGGGCCTACGGCTCTAAGCTGTACATGATGCCAGGGTGTGTGAGAAATCCTCACGGGTGTTTTCACCCTTGCGTGGTGTCTTCAGCGTGAGGCGTTGGAGGTACCAGACCGTGCCCAGGCTGACCCACGCTGGGAGGTGCCTCACTTGCATGTAACATGTTCAGTCAACCTGGGATGGGGGGGCGGGAACCCACTTACCTTCTTTAGTAATTTCAATGACATCCTCAGCATTGAAGCTGAGCTCATCTGTGTCCTGGGCGTCGTAGGCATATAGGGCGCGGCACTGGGGCAGGCGTGGCTGCGGCTTTGGCTTGGGTTTGGGTTTGGCTCGGCCTCCTCCGGGGAGAGGCTTGGCTTCTTTTGACAGCCTCCGCTGCAAGCTAAGGAGAACTGTGATCAGCCCGTGGTGCCCAGAGAGGGGCCTGGCTGGGACACCAGCCTAGAAGGGGGGAGGTTGAAATCCAGCCCTGCTCCACTGGAGCGTCGCTAGAGTAGGGCCCTGTCAGCACAAGACTAGGGACCTGTGGCTCCTCCAGGGGCCCGGGACCGCCCCTGGCTAGTTCCCCTGGATGTTCTCTCCCATCCCTCCCGGACTAGCCCAGCAGAGCCAGGAGCACATCAGCCTCTGTGACGCTGCCATCTAGCGCCGGCCAGGGGAAGCCAAACAGCAGCTCAGGGGAAGGCAGGAGGGAGGGAAGTGAGGCTGGGTCAGGCAGGGCAGTGGCTGCAATCGGCTGCTGCCAGGGGCCCCATGCAGCGCCCAAGGAAAGGGGGGAGCACGGAGGTGGCTGGTTCTGGAGTCCGGCAGCCTTGTCCCACTGTTTTTGTCTAGCATGGCTGGGGTAAACCCTCAGTCTGCCAAAGCCCAGCAGCCTGGGCCACTTACCCAGCTACCCCCTGGTCCGGCACGTTCATGAAGTCCAGGTTGAGCAGTGCAGAGAAGGCTTTGGCCCTTGGGCTTGCTCCTTGCCTGGGCAGGGTGGGCTGCTCCATGCTACCCTGCCGGGTCATGGAGATCCGGTGCAGGAAAGGGGCCCGGGGCCCACGGCCACCATGCAAGCTGGCTTCTTTCCTCTCTTGGCCTGGAAAGGAGGGAGGCAGGAAAGTCACTTTGAGACCCTAGGGGAACCCAGGCACCCCGAAGAACATAGCAGCCTGTTTGGAAGCCTGTGTGTGCCGGGCTGGGCCAGATAATTTACTTTTATTTCCTATGCTGCACCTGGTACTGACCTCGAAGGGAAGAGGGCAGCCAGCAACCCATGACCTCCCAATCTCTATTACCCCTTCCCATGCCAGGCAGCAGGGGAAGGACGTGGCCCCTTGAATGCCCAGGCTGCACTGGAAAATGGCTGAGCTGCTGTGCACAGTAAAGAGGGAACCCAGTGACCCCCTGCCTGATGTGTGGGGCAAAGGGATGCTGTGAAACTATCTGCCCCAGTGATATTCCTCTCCTGCCTGCTGGAACAGGAGCTGGTACCTGCTGCAGGAGGGTAGTTCCGGAGCGAGGCGCTGCTGTTCTCCAGATATTTGCTTTTCCTGGTGTCCCTCCGCGAAGGCCCTGCAATGGGAACGGCAGCGATTCACCCTCCTGTGTGCTTTTGCCCTGCCCCAGCCGCAGCTCCGCTCCCCTCCACCTGCAGGGCAGGGTTGTTCCCTGAAGTCTTTTCACCAGCGTGCTGCCTGGGCACGATCAGATCCCATCCCCCATGGGACTCTGCCCCCTCCGGGCGATTTCTCCCAGGGCAGCTGGAGGAAGCCAGAGCTGTTCCCGAGCGGACTCAGACACTCACGGGCGTTCTTGGTCAGCCCTGGCCCGATGCTGACAACCAGCACCTTTCCGTTGTTCCGGAGCAGCGCGACGTCACCCTGGCAGATCTGGAATTGGATCTGGCGGGAGCCCGCTGCTCCCCAGGGTCCCCAGCCATCCTTCTTGACCTTGAACTCCAGCCTGGGGTGGGGGGTGAGAGAGATCAGTGAGAAGTGAAATCAGCAGGATCTCCAGCTGAGAAACTCACTACACCCTCTGAGGGGCACCAGCTGAGTGGGAGGGGGGGACAGGGAACCAGGCAGGGCCTAGAGAAGGTTTTGGATCCAGACAACCTTTGATATCAGCACGTTGCAAAGGTGAGCTGGGAAGTGATGTGAATCCCAGCCCCCAGCTCTCATGGGGGAAGGGGCAGGAACAGCACTCAGGCCGCGTGACACGTCCTCTGCTTTACCCAAGACCCCCCTGCCCCTCCCAGACCTGGGCATAGACTCCAGGAGTCCTGATTCTCAGCCCTCCCTGCTCTAACTCTTAGCCATCACTCCCCTCCCAGAGCTGGAGCTAGAACCCAGGAGTCCTGATGCTCCCGCCCCTTCTGCCTCCCTCTAGTTAGACCCATTTGTAGACGCTGAGCTCCCTGGTGCAGGGGGTGTGTGTGTACAGCACCTAGCACGATGGCGGCATGGTCCATGGTTTGGGCCGCAAGGTGCTCGGGGTAGATAATTCATAGTATCCGTTCCCTGCTAGGGCTGGGCTTGGGACCCAGGTGTCCGGAGTGCGATACCCCGCTGCCTGCATCAGCTCTGCTCTGTGGGGCCCCCTGCTGGCGGCAGCATGGACTCACTGGTTGCTGAACTTCACAGGCAGTGGCCGGTGGGTCCGCTCCTCGTAGCGTTTGCACAGGAGGCTCAGCAGCTCCGTCTTGAAGACAGACTCCAGGACGCTGTCGTACTGCGACTCGTGAATGATGAGGAAGTCGTCCTGCAAGGTGCTGCCGGGACGGGGGGAGGAGAGGAGTGAAGGCTGTGTCGGCTGTGAGACCGGGGCCCTCACTGGGCAGCCGGCATTGTCCACGGCCAGAGCCACGGAGACTGCTCAGGGCCCCAGCTCTGCCCGTGGCAGAGGAGATGCATGAAGCAGAGCAAATCCCAGCCTTTGCTGGCTGCTTGGCAGTGGCTCTGGTTGAGTACGGCCAGGGAAGCAGTCTCATGCTGTAGCTCCAGTCCAGAGGGGGCTGGGCCGGGGGCAGGTCACAGAGGGGGTGTTTATCACTGAAGCCACCTGGGCCCTAGAGGTCTCATGTGCTCCCACCCAGACTAACCTGGTCTCCCAGCAGGAACCATGACCAGAGGCATCCCAGCAAAAGCTGCTGCTGGGCTGAACCAGGGACACGGGGGAGGCTGACGGGCTCCTACCTCAGTGACACGGACTGGATCCTCTCCAGCTCCATCTGCCGCTTCAGCACCTCCTTGATCGTTCCCTTCTCGGGGCCCTGCTTCACCTTCTCTCGCCCAATGAGGTACAGGAACCGGGGAGTCAGGATCAAGTCTCGCTTCACTGTCTAGGGGGAGAGAGAAGGGGCTGAGGGGGGAAGCTGATGGGGAGCAGATGCATGAGGGAGAGAAGGCGGCAGCCTGGGGCAGGATCCTAGGAAACCAAGGCAGGAGCATGGGGTGGGGGGAGAGAGAAGTTGGGGCAGCCGAGAGGGGGCAGGGTATGAGCACAGGGAGAATGGGAGACATGGCAGGAAAAAAGTAGGGGGCTGAGGGGGGAGGCTGGGCAAGCCCAGCAGAGTGGGGGGAGGCAGCACATGCTGGGAGGGGGGCAGAAGGGAGATGAGCATATGGGGGGAGCTAAAGGAGGTTGGGAGAGCTGAGAGAAAATAGGGGAGCAGAGCCCAGCTCATAGGAAGGAGGAAGATGGGGTCTGGAGGGGGGGTCCCTGGGGGGAGCCTCGCACTCACCTTGAAGCGCCGGTCATACTTGGTGACGGTGTCGGCGAAGTCCACGCGCTCACGCCGGCCCACAAAGCGCCGCAGCTCCGGCCGGTTCTCCAGGCCCAGGTAGTCCCCCACGAAGTTGCGATTGATGCTGTTGCGCCGACGCTCCTTCTTGTTCAGCAGGATGTTGGAGGCTTTGGGGGGCACAGGGGACTCTGTAAGACCTTGTTGAATCCTGGGAGGCAAGGGGGACAGCTCCCCTTTCCCCCACACTGACTCTGCCTAGGAGCTCCTGGGCTCCACCATGCCTCTGGCTTCTCCATCCGGGGACAGAGTCCAAGAACTCAAGTCAGATCCCAGGGTGGGACCATTGCGACCAGCTAGTCTGGCCTCCGGGCATCACAGGCCGGAGCCTGGCCCTCAGCTAACATCCAGAGTGGGGCTGAGAGAGCAGCACCCAATCTGGATTGGAACCCGGTCAGCAATAACCAATCCCCGCCCCTTTGGAAACTCTTCCGGGGCTTCACTCAGCCCATTGGTGCCTATTTCCATGGCATTTCCACTCCCAATTTGTCTCACTTCAGCTCCCAGCCATTGAATCTTGCTGGATCTTTCTCCGCCAGAGCAAGGAGCCCAGTATGAAATATTTGTTCCCCATGTAGGTACGTATCGCCTGGGACCAAGTCCCCCCCTTAATCCTCTCTTTGCTACACCAGATTGAGCTGTTGGAATCTCATGTTCTCAGGCAGGGTTTCTAACTCTCTGTCCCTCTCCAATTTACCAGCTTCCTCCTTGATTTGTGGGCACCAGAACTGGACCCTGGATTCCTGTACAGCCCAGCTGGTGTCCTGGGGTAGGGAAGGGGACAGGGAGAGAGAAAACTCTTGTTCCATAACCCCTGATCTAGACAGCAGTAGCAGAGCTGGGGGGGAGGAGGGGTGTTCATGGGTCATTGGTGGGGCCACTTTTAATTACACCCATTAGCTTTGAAAGGTGCCACACACACTCTTATGCACAGTGGTATGGGGAGGGGAGGCAATTGGGGACACCTCAGGATTGCTGCCACCCCAGGAATAGAAGGGGGGAGGAGGAATTTATGGGGAAAATGAGGGGCTGTGCCTATGGGTTCAAGTCCTAGCTCTGCGGAACCTTGGGCAAGTCCCAGTGGCTCTGTGCCTCAGTTTCCCCAGCCAGAAATGGAGGAATGCATTATCCTGTCCCCCTGCCAGCGTCTGTCTGGGGCAGGAGCTGTGCCTTGCGTCTGTGCTGCCCCAGCACATCTAGGTCCTGTTTTCAGTTTAGGACCCTGGGTGCTACCATAATCCATCTGATAGATAAGCACCAGCTGGAGATGGCTGGGCCCCATTCCACCTTCCCCAGGGCGGGGTGCCCGTGACCCACCTTCCTCCCGCATGCGGATGTAGTTGCGCACGGCCACGTGCTTGCGCCAGGCTTTCTGGATGACACGGGCGTAGCCATCGTAGCGCCGCTCCCGCATTTCCTCCAGCAGGAACAGCTGTGGGGCAGTGAGCACCTGCTTAGGGGGCTACCAGCTGCTGCCCCCCTGCACGCCAGGCTCAGCTTGGCCCTGCTCCCAGCACCACTCCCGCTCCCTTCTCCCATGTCTTTTGGGTGGGGCCCCTCCCACCACTCCCCTCCCCCCCCCACAGCTGGGAGCTCAGTGAGTCCAGGGATTTGCCCCCCAACTCAAGGGAGCAGCTCCCTTCCCGGCTCTCAGCCTCCAAGGATTCCCCCCACCCCCCTGCTCACCGACTCCGGGGCCTTGATGAAGACTTTGCTCCGGCCCAGCTGGTACTGGTCCGGGTCCATATGGACTGACCGCAGAAGGTGCACCACACCCTGCTTCTCATCTCCCCGCCAAACCGGCCACGTCTGGGGGGTGAGGATGGCGTACCTGGGGGACGGCAGCTTGTCCTAAGACTCAGGCAGAGAGCAGGGCAGTGGCAGGCAGGAGCCACAGAAGGATTTCTGCCAGCAGGGACTCCCACAGGCTGAAACTGGCCCTCTGTCCCACAGTACCCCACGAGGCAGGGAATCTCCAGGATCCAGAGCCTCTATGCACCAAAGCAGCCACCACCCAGGTGCTGGTCTCAAGATCCAGCAGCCGGAGCCTCTGTGGCAAGATCCACGGGGCTCCAGTTTCATCCGCCTCTGACATGGAGCAGCCACAGGGGGCAGAGGTGACCCAGGCCCAGTAAAGCAGCCACATGGCTCATACTCGCCTCCCTCCACAGTCCCTGCTCGGCGGGACCCTGGCTCTGCCCAGCGCCCCCCCAGCGGCATGCCTCCTTCAACAGCTACTCTTACCTCTGTAGGAACTTCAGGAAAACCCTCCTGTAGGCATAGCCGGCCCGGCGCACCCGGATGTTCTCCCGCAGGCCCAGGTATTCCACCTGGTGCTTCACCCTGAGGGACAGGGGACAACAGACAGGGATGAGCAAGGGAGGGGTAGCGGGATACCCCACGCCCCCACCCAGCAGATCCCAGCTGTGAAGGGAGACCTGGGGTCCAGCCACCCACAGAGCCACGAGTGAGAGGCACTGGGAGAGAGTGCAGGGGCTAGGGGTGGGATGGCCGAAGGCTGGGGAAGGCATGGACAAGCAGCTGCCAAAGGGGGAAGAGCAAAGCAGCCCCTGTTCTCCGGCCCCACCTGCTCTCTTCCCAGTCGCGGGGTCTCTTGGTCTCGTTGGGTTTGATGCAGCGGATATAGTGTGGGGTGCACTTCATCAGGGTGCTCACCAGGTCATTTGCTTGTTTCTTCAAAGGAACAAACCCACGTAAGTCCCAAAAGATGGAGGGCCTCCCTGGTACCCACCCTCCCCCTGTAAATAGGATCACAGATAATAGGGCTGCAGAGTTAGGCGCTCAGATACCAGGGTGACGGGCAGCTATAGAAGCCATGTGATGACAGACATGTCCCATAAAGCTCATATCTGCTGTCCCATGGTCCAATAGTGCCTCCCTCAGCCCCCAAACCCTACCTACTTCTTAAGCAACCCAGCCAGGGATTGCTGAAGTGCAGCTGGCTCTGGGGTGGAGCATGGCCACTGTCTGGCAGCGCTAGGGGCATCCTGTGTTCAATGGAAACTGCAAGGGTTTGGGGCGGGGGTGGGCAGCTAAGCATCATTATCCAAAAACCAGCCAAGCGGAGCTTTGGAAGCCACACTGGAGTGGATTCAGCCCGTCCAGCACGAAGCTAGAATGGTCCCCCAGCGGCTCTAACAGGCCAGAGGGAGTCCCAGAGATAAAGCAATAAGATCTCTGCTCTGGGGAAGGGACAGGGTTGCCCCCCACTGCACGGGTACCTTGATCTTGCTCCCAGCCGTGGTGGGGCGGCCTTTCTTCTCTGCGTTGATGTTCTCAGGAAAAAGATCTCGGATGAAGGGGCTGAGAGAAGGAAATTGTCAATACCCAGCTGGGTGGGGGAAGTTTTGAATACAGAGCCCCACTCGCTCTCCATCACAACCCAGGAATCCCGACTCCTTCCCCCACTGTAACACTAGGCTGCCCTGCATTCCCGGCCAGGGAAGCTGCACTCACAGCTCGCTGCTCTGCATCAGCTCCACGAGGTCGGTGAAGAGCACATCACGGTTGCGCTCGCAGAATCCCTCCACGTCGTAGGAAACCTGAGGGCCAGAGAGCCAGGGTCTCAGACTGGTCATCTAGTGGGGCCAGTGGGGAACACCCTGGAGCTGATGTGCCGGGGGTCTCCCTCGCCCAGCCCCACAAGGGCCCCTCCACATCTCAGAACCAGTGTCTGCGACCCCCTCCAGAGCGGGCAGCTATGACCAGGGCGTGTCAGACTGGAGCTGGAGTACAGGACAGCCCCCCGTCCACAAAAGGCCTAAAACACTCAGTGACTGGGAAAAAGCACCAGGTGCCCCCCACATCCAATCCCACATCCCAACCCTGACCCCTTGTGCCAGTTCCCTCTCCCCTAATCTATCCCTCCCCCAACACCCCTACATCCTTTCCCCCAGCCTCCCACCGTCCTGAACCTACCCCTTCCACCAGCTCCCCCTCTACCAGAACCTAACCCTCCACCCACATCCCTTCCCCCTCCCAATAATCTACCTCTCCCCCAGCACCCCCATATCCCTCTCCCCCAGCATCCCCTTCAACCGGAATCTCCCCACCCCTCTATACTAAGTCTACCCTGTCCCCATCAACCTCCCTCCCTCTCCCTTTCCCCTCCCCCTGATCTATCCCTTCCTTGGGCCCCCCACCATCACCCTTCCTAGGACACTCCCTGCCCTGCCCAGCCCTCCGCTTGCAACACACTCAACCCAACCCACCCCAGCACCCCCCAGAGAGCCCCTGCCCCTCCCATCGCCCGCACTGACCTTGCCGGCGTAGTGGTGGACGATGAAGCCCTTGTTCCAGCTGTTGAAATGCTGATGGGTACCCACGGCCATCTGCAGCTTCTGCAGCAGGCTCTGGTCAGCACCCTCGCCTTTGGCATGCATGGTGGCGCACACATCATCCAGGATACTCATGATTCCTGGCGGGTTCTGGAAAGGGGAGGACACCCCATGGCTCAGCCGGGGCGGCAGGAGCCTGTGGCCACATGCAGCCAGAAGGGGATGCCAGGTGCAGGCACACCAGTGCCTCCTCCTGGGCTGCTCTGGTGCTGCAGTGAGCAGGGGCTGGGGCTCCAAGCTCCCCTCTGGGGGGACAGGCCCCAATTAAGGGGGAGGGACTGGGATTACCCAGCTCACAAGGCAGATCTCACTTAAGAGGCAGCTGGGGGGACCCAGATTAAAAGGAGGAGTGGGAGAGATCCCAGGTCACCACGGAGCCCCTCATTAAAATGGGGGCTGAGGGTAGCAGAGCCACCCCACCCACCCAGCCCAGACGGATGCGGGGGAAGGAGGCACAGTTATGGGGATCCAGGTTCTGCAGAGATCAGAGGCTACTCTGCAGCCAGGGTCCCAGGCTTGGGAGAACGGGGGTCACACAGGTTGTACCCCCCTGCCTCACCGGAGGCCTGGGTTATTGGGCAGGGGGAGCCTGGCCGCTCGCTCACCACTTTGCTCTCGATCAGATCGCAGACAATTTTGTTGTTGAAATAATCGATGGAGCTCCAGCGAATCCCTTCTTGGACATACTCCTCCTGCGGGGTGAAGTGGGGGGGAGTCCATGAGAGGAGTTGGGATCAGGGCAGCCCCAGATCTCGGACGGGAGAGAAGCTGTGGTGATGGGCACGGGGGAGGTAGAAAGATGGCTAGGGAGCCAGTGCACCCTGCCCTGCCTGCTCAGTGGCTGAAATGCGACTTCTTCTGGGTGTGGCGCAGCCATCACCACAGCAAGGGGGGATTTTCCCTTGTGCAGAGCAGGCCAGGGTCTCCCACAGAACTCTTCATGCAGGGATCCTGGGTTGTCTCTGGCTGAGCTGATCTGGCTTGGGCAGATGCGGCCTTAGGCAATCAGGGGCCCTAGGCAAAGGCCCATTGCGGGGGTCCCTATAGGCACCCATGGCCCTCCTCTGTGGTCCCAGTTCAATATTGCCGCCCCCACTGTGGCCCCAGTCCCCCCTCTGCAGCCCCAG
This sequence comes from Pelusios castaneus, assembly GCA_007922175.1. NCBI lineage: Eukaryota > Metazoa > Chordata > Testudines > Pelomedusidae > Pelusios > Pelusios castaneus. Next base: position 1,434,621 of record ML685905.1, read on the forward strand.
CTCCACACTGCGAGCCCCAGGCTCCACCTCCCCCCCGCCCACGGCCCCGACTCCCTGCCACCGGCTCCCAGCCCCAGGGCCAGCTCCTCCTCCTGCTGCTGACCAAGGCAGATGTGGCTTTTGGGGTAGGCGAAGCAGGCGACGGGGGCCCTTACTGCTCGCGGCCCTAGGTGTGTGCCTGCTTCGCCTACCCCAAAAGCCACATCTGCCTTGGTCAGCAGCAGGAGGGGAGGTTGGATTTCAAAGCTGAGGCCCCCACATCAAACCCTAGCAGGGTCTTTCCAGAGCCACAGGGGGACGTCCACACTGGAGCCTTAGGTTGACTTAAGAACAGTTAAGTTACCTACAGACAGCTGCGTCCACACTGGGCACTTATTAAGTCGACTTAAGCGCTTCCTTAAATCAACGTAATAACACCAACTCTGAAGGTTGGTCTAAGGCGTAAGTCAACCTTATTAAGTCGACTTAAGCCAGTGCAGACGGGGGATAATTGGCCTCCAGGCCTCCTCGCAGAGTTCCTGGTCACTCCACCGTCAACCTAGCACCTGCTAATGTGGATGCAGGGCTGTGGAGTCTCTAAATCGACTTAAAGTCGACTTAACGGAGCCTCCAGTGTAGACGTACCCAGGGCAGCTTCAGGCAACAGCTGGTCTGGCGTACGCCCAAGGAGCAGAGCCAGGTGCCCAGTGATGGCAATTCCAGCCCTCAGCAGCCAGGTGAGGGGTGCAGGCCCAGTGACCCCCACCAAACTCCCTCCTCCAGCTGTGTCTGCCCTCCCAGATCAGCTCAAGCACAAGGTGTAAGCCCTCTGACACACCCCCAGTCCAGCCATTTGGGGGCACAGAGTCGTGCCCTGGATCCAGAGGGAGGAGCCGACAGGCCCAGGTCGGTCAATGCCAAGGTTTTTGAACCACTTCTGGGTGACCTGTCACTAGTGGGACTCAGAGAGCCACTCTCTAACGGCAGCGTGGCTTAGTGGACAGAACATTGGACTCTGCCAGGGTTTCTATCTCACCTCTGCCGCTGACCATGGGCACGTCACTTTCCCTCAGCACCTCAGTTTCCCCATCTGTGAAAGAGGCGAGCCGGTCCTGGCCGCCCTTGTGACGTGCTCGCAGGCCTAGATCTAGGTGCTCACGGGGTGATGCGAGACCCACCCCAACAAGCTAGGGAGGCGCCCCAGCTGTCAGTCAGTTGCAGGCAGCTGTAATTGCAGGTGCTGACCACCAGAGGCAGACATGAGTGTTTAGACAGCATGGCCCACAGCACCTCCGACTCCACCCAGAGTCAATGGCAGAGCTGGGAAGGGAATCTTGGGGTCTTGGGCCGCAGCCCCGCACCTCATCCACTGGCCCACACTGCCTCGCAGCCCCATTTGCTGAACTCCCCCATCCTACACCTGCTCCTCCCCCTCCCTTATCTGCTCCTTCTCCTTTGCCCCCTCCCCTTCCCTACCCCTGCCCCCTCCCTCACTCCTCTACCTGCTTCTCCCCCTGCCCCTCACCTGCTCTGCTTTCAGTGTGAGCTCGATGAAGATCTGCTGCAGCTTCTCATTGACAAAGTTGATGCAGAATTGCTCAAAGCCATTTTTCTAGGGGGCAAAGACAGAGACAGACCCATCAGGCACCTGGAGGCCACACTAGGCAGGGCCGGGCACAGAGGTGCCACCTCAATGGGAGGCAGAATGCGACTAAAGGGGGTTTGGTTCACTCACAACCGTGCAAGGGTGTGTCACAGGGAGCTGGAAAGGGCTGAGGGTCTGGGGCAGTGATGGGAACAGACCAGGCCCCCTGGTGAAAGCCTGTTGGCAAAGGCGTCCTGGGCATCCAAATCACACTGTGTTCATTTCCCCTCCCAACCTCCCCACCCCCAGTGGGCCTCCCACCCACCCCCTGGGGGTTTGCAAAGGGTCAGTGGACCAGAGCCTTCAGGTCTTCCCAATGCTACCTCTCCTTGCCTGCTTGTCCGAGCCAACCTAAAGCCAGGGGAGCCACTTGGGGACCCCGCTGGCCCAGGGAACCGGGAGAGGAGCCTGAAAGCCCAGGAGCAACTCTCTCGCAGCCCTTCCTCCCGTTACCTGGAAGATCTCAAAACCGTAGATGTCCAGCACCCCAATGTTATACTCCTCATAGTCTTTCTGCATCGCTTTGTTGATGGACTGTGGACAGAGAGAAGAGGAAGGCAAAAATTCAGGATCTTGGCTGGAAAATGACAGGCCAAAACTCCAACTGCAGTGTGGGGGAGAGACATAGGGGTTGGAAAGGTCCCTGATGGGGCATGAGCCTCAGAAGTGGTGTTAAGGGGAATCAGACACAAAGCCCCCTACGGGAGAGCAGGTGGGGCCCAGTACCAGACCTGGCTGGTTTGATGTGCCCCCAGTTCCTGGCTGGAAGTAGCTGTGGGTGCTGGGCCCCTTGGGGGGAAAAATGGGGAACTCACATCCACCAGGTAGTCAAAGAGCCGGGTGTAGAGCGCCTTGGAGAGGGCGTCGCGGGTGAAGTTGGCCTGCTCGGTATTGAGTGTCACATCAATCACCTCCGACTTGCCACCCCACCGGCTGTCCATCTTGCGGCTAGTCAACTTCTCCTTCAGCCGGCCCTGGTCGATACCCAGGAGGTAGGCGGGGAAAGCCAGGACTGGGGAAGGGAAAAATGGGGGCATGTTAAGGGCTGCAGCCCAACCCCATCTGCCTCATAGCAAGACTCCTCCCTTTTGCCCCCTTCCCGCCAGCCCCCAAGATAGGTGGGTTATCAGCATTCTTGGCCCCCACACGGCCAAAACGTTTGGGAGATCCCCATCCACATGGGACACTCCTCCCCGAGAAGGGGGAAGGAAATAGAAGGTGCTCTCCCTCCCCCTCCCCCCCCCACACAGGATGGAGGCAGATCCAGGGAGTGCATGACCCAGGCCACAACCCAGCATTAGGTACCTGACGGGGGTCACCCCACACCTGTGTCCCCCCCCTCCGAGTCAGGCTGCAACAGACACCCCTGCCAGGCCCTGATGTGAACTTCCCACCTCTGTGCCAGGCCTGATGGACCCCCCAATCCATATCTGCTCTGAGCCAGACCCCAACAGGGCCTCCCTGACCTAAGTCAAGCCCCAATGGGGACTGCCCCCACTCACAGTCCTCGCTCTCCACAGCGGCGTAGTTGCCCACCTCCCGGAAGCTGATGTTGCCCAGGTGAAGGATGCCAGCCACAATCTGCAGCACCATCGCCTGGTCCTCCCCAGAAAGCCCCACCACATCCATGGCCATCTGCAGAAAGGGAGCAGCGGAGACGTCAGACTGGGGGCTTTCACACCAGACTGGGGATACCGGGGAGTGGGCACCAGGGGTAGACACTCAAGAGCCCAGGATAGGAAGTTGGTAGATGGGTGGGGCACCAGGATGAAGGTCAGGGGAACCAGGATGGGGAGGCCGGGACACCATGTGGGGAAGTGAGCTCTTTGCATTGATCTGACTGTATCGCCCCCGTATACGTCCCCACCCCCACTCACACACAAAGCTCCCAACCTCCTACCAGTGTCTCGTGAAATTCCTGCCGGTCGTTCATGTCATCCACCTTGTAGGAAGCCGTCTGGTTGAGGTAGTAATAATAATCTGGGCTGGTGATTCCCAGATTCTCCCGCTGCTCCGGGGAGGCACCCTCCAGCAGCTGGGCAGGGAGAGAGGACAGAGTCGGGGTCAGGTGCTGGCAGTGGGGCAGGTAGACACAGGACTGACCCCGCCCCTCCACACACCTGATAGTAGATGTGGAAGCTCCTCTCGCCGGGGTTCTGGCTCACCACCCGCGACTTCTCCAGCAGGAAGTTGGAGATCTTGCCTCCATCGGGCTCCCCGCCCCGGCTGAACTGGATCTCAAAGTACTTCCCCTAGAGAGGGAGAGGAGGTGATGTGAACCTGACCCGGCCCAGGTATCCGCAGCAGGGAGCTGTTGCCCCAGACGACAACCCTGGGGCATTGCCCGCCTGAGACTTGCTTGAGACCCCAGAGCCCCCCGGTGGCAAACTCCCTCGCTGAGCAGGGTCCTGCGATCAAGCCATCACCTGGAGCCAGGACTCAGGTTCTAGTCCCCAGTTTGGTAGTGGAGTCGGGTCTAGTGTCTGTTGCAGGAGGAGCCTGGCCAGCCAGTCTCTATGTCCAGCTCTTCCACTGACGCGCTGCAACAAGTTCCCTCCCCCCCCTCTGCGCCTCAGTTTCCCCATCAGTAACGTGCAGCTAACGGCATTATGCTGCAAGGCGGAGCTGGTTAGTGCCTGTGAAGCACTTGGCAAGGACAGAGAGGACGCTGCTGGCCTGGCACCGGTGGGCGCTGCGGAGCACCCTAATCAGAAGGGTTTGGCTGGCTCTCTGCCCCGCCTCACCCCCCATCCCCCCGGAAATGCCACCGGGAGCCCCACACACTCACAAAGCGACTGGAGTTGTTGTTGCGTACAGTCTTGGCATTTCCAAAGGCCTCCAGGAGTGGGTTGGATTTCAGGATTATGTCTTTGACGTTCTGGGGGGGAACAGGATGCTTGTCAGAGGAGGTCGTCCGCTCCAGCCCTCCGGGAACCCTCTCACCAACCAGTCCAGCCCCACGGACACAGGGGGCTCCCTAGACCACCAGCTCCAGCCCTTGAGGGGGAGGATGCGACATCCCACTGCTTCCCCCTGGTACCTGCACTTTGGGGCCCCCGCCGGACACCTTGGAGATATAGCTCATGATGTATTTGGCCGCCACAGTCTTTCCAGCACCACTCTCCCCGCTGCAAGAGACAAGGGGAGCATTGGCCCCACTCTAGCCCAGCCCCTGCCACTGGAGGGCAGAGATTCTGGAGGTCAGGGGAAGCCGGTTGGATGCATCTATGTTTTCCTGCCCTGCTGGAAGCCAGACAGGGAACTCCCCTTTAATGGAAGTAGGAGGGCCCAGTGGTCTCAGCAACAGCCTTGTGTTTGGGAGGCCCGGGCTCAGCTCTCCGCTCCATCAACCCTTTGCCTCTGTGTGCCTCGGTTTCCCATCTGTAGAATGGGGGGACAACAGCCCTGCCCATGCTGGAGGATTACTAGGATAAATACGGTAATGACTGAGAGGTGCTCAGACACTAGGGTAACATTGTCCCTCTGTCTAGCCGGAGAGAATCCTCCCCAAATGTGGGATAGGAGACATACCTCGATTTCTCAATCAGTAAAAGGCAGAGAACAAGATAGGGAAGGGATCTGCTGGCAGCCTCTACCTCTGTGCTAGAGTGTTACGGCCAGCCCCACATAGCGCCGCGCTGGCCCGGCACCCTGGAAGGGTGTAACTCCGGCGTCAGGAAGGTCTTAGAGCTGGAACTTGACATGTGCCCAGATGGGAACCCTGCATCCACAGCCAGATGTGGAACCTGCCTCCACCCTCTCCCCTTCCAAGCTCCAGATGTGAACCCTGCCTCCTCCCTCCCTCGTGCCCCAGTGGCCCTGCCCCTGTTCTCAGCCCCGCTCTACCTGATGATGACACACTGGTTCTCTCCGTCGATCAGCATGTTGCGGTACATGTTATCGGCCAGGGCGTAGATGTGGGGCGGGTTCTCGTACTGAGCCTGCAACCGACGCACATGCAGGACACTCAATTATTCCACCATGCAAGACATTTACAAACAGGGAATGACAGAGGAGGAGATGGAGCTAGGCTGGGACCCCATCAACTCATCACACTGGTGATCCAAGCCAGAAGGTGACCCCAGCTCTCTATGAATTTGTCTTGGGTTGCACTTGGGGGGCGAGGGGCATTCAGGGATCTCTGTTGTGCTAGGCGCTGTACGAACACAATGAAGACAGTTCCTGCCCCAAAGAACTTGCAGTCCACATCAGGGTTCCAAAGGTCTTTTGGTTCTCCTTGTTCCACCTGCTCTGGTGAGAGCTTGGTGAACACAGTGCACTAGAGACTTGCTAAGGGTTTAGGGAACCCAGTGACCTCAAAATGACACAGGGCTTTGTGGGGAATGGATGAGGTCTCCCAAATCATGCAATCCCTTTGCTTTCAACCCAAGGATCTCAAAGCACTTTACAGACATTAATTAACCCTTGCAGTCTCCCGGACAGATGGTAAATCAGTAACACCCCTATTTCACAGGTGGGGAAACTGAGGCACAGAGTGAGTAAATTACTTGCACAATGTCAGCAGCCAAGCCAGAGGGGAGAAAACAGGAGTCCTGACTCAACAGCCTGTGTCAGCCTCCCTGCACATCCTCGCACCTGCCTAGACCCAAGCGTCCCTGGAAGCAACCTTGATGGGAGCTAGTGGGTTGATCTGCTAGCAATAAATACACCCAATGGCCTGTGATGGGATGTTTGATGGGTGGGTTCTGAGTTACTATGAAGAATTCTTTCCAGTGTCTGGCTGGTGGGTTTTGACCACATGCTCAGGGTCTAACTGATCACCATATCTGGGGTCGGGAACGAATTTGCCAATCTGCCCTGGGGGAAGAGGCCTGGTAGATTTTCACCTTCCTCTGCAGTGTGTGGCACAGGTCACTTGTTGGTGGATTCTCTGTACTGTGATGTCTTTAAACCAGGATTTGAGGATGTCAGTAATTCAGCCAGAGGTGAGGGGTCTATTCCAGGAGTGGGTGGGTGAGGCTCTGTGGCCTGCATTGTGCAGGAGGTCAGCCTAGATGGTCATAAGGATCCCTTCTGACCTCACAGTCTGTGATCTAGTCAGGTCTCCTTAGGCCTCTTGCAAAGTCGCTGCTTAGCTCTCCGTCTCTGCACCCTCACAGCTACAGCACAGAATAGCTCCTGCCACAGACTCGCCCATGGATTTCAAGCCCCGAGCTGCACCCCTGGAGATGAGATGCGGCTTCAACACGCCAGCTGATCAGGAGCATGGCGGTGCATGGTCCCTTTGCGGAGGTTCGGCCCACTGCCTCGATTCCCTGCTGCGAACGCTACTGCACTGGGGCCTGGACCGTGGCAGCTCTTAGGATTGCAACAAGGCTGCTGGGTTTTTGGGAGGGGAATCAGGACCAGGGGTGAACACCTACGGCTGTTTCCTGGCAGACGCTGGAACAGCGAAGAACTCAAAGCTCCCTGATGCCCCTTTAGGATCTAATTAGGACACCAAGCAGGGAAGATCTCTGCATAGCCAGCAGGGGGAAGCTGGAACCAAGGCATCTCCCACAGGGAGGGCAATGTGGTGCTGCAGGTGCCTGCCAATTGGGTTAGTTAATCTCGCCTTGCTGAAGCAGGGCGCGGACTGCACACGCCCTCTTGGCGTCAAGGCAGCAGGGTGGAGCACCCTGGATTCAGTGACTCAGGAATTCTCTTCCCTCCCAGGGGCAGAAGGGGACTTTCTTAGCCAGAAGTCATTCCTGGGGTTCCATGTAGGTCACCCCACCAGATGCACCTTCTTGTGCACAGGGCACAGATGGGGATGCTCTTCTTCAAATTACAGCAAATCCCCCCATTTACCCAAGCCAGGCTTAACCAATACTCTTGCTCAGCATACGCCTGGGATCCACCTGGAGCCTGTTCCAGGAAACCCCAGAGCTGGGTGGCCGTAGGCTCCCTCCCAGTCAGGGAGCCGGCCCCACTCTTCTAGGAGGAGCCAGAGAGGAGTAACCCACTGGCTCATCTAGTCCAGGATCTATTCATCCCATCGCCAGATGCTTCAGAATGGGGAACTGCCCCCACCCTGGTCCCCTCTGCTCTCCACACCGCAGCTCCCCTCAGCTGGAACACGGGGCTAACAATTGCAGTCCACTCCGCAAAGCGCAGCGAGATGTGTGGATTAAAGTTGCTACCTACTATTGTAACAAGGCTCAGGGAAAGATTTGATACAAACCTCCACAGCTCTGCTGTCAGCCAGCGAGTCCCCTGGACCAGCCAACAGGCAGATTCCATCAGCGAATCCCCTTCATTGGCCCAGGGGAGAGGTGAAAGGGACTGAGAGTCATGGAGATGAAGGCTAGACGGGACCATTATGATCAAGTCCAACCTCTGCTAAAGCCCAGAGCAGAGAACCTCACCTAGCAATTCCTACATCTAGCCCATATCTGGTAGTCGACCTAGAGCTGAGTTTTTAGATGAAAACATCCAGTCTTCATCCAAAGCCTGTAGGTTCTGGAAAATCCACCATGTCGCTTACTAAATTGTTCCAAGAGTTAATTACCTCCGCTGCTAAAAACCTTTTTCCTCATCAGAATTAGTCTTGCTTCAGCAGCCTCCAGCTACCAGATCTCTGACTGCTGAAGAACGGCCTCCTATCCAACATCTCATCCGTCTCTAGCCACTTGCAGACTGTGATCCTACCTCTCCTTGGCCTTCCTTTTGGTAAACTAAATAGATTAAAGCCCTCACTACAAGGTAAGTTTTCTAGACACCAAATCTTTATTCTAGCTCTTTTCTGATTCTTCTTCTACTTGCCAACAGCCTGTTGGAAGTGTGGGCCCCAGAACTGGACCCAGGAATGGGTTTACGAATGCCACAAACTGTTTAGCCGAAATCCTGTTATCTGAATTGCCACATTACCCCAGTTGCCTCCTTGTCACCCAGGGTGATGCTGGTAAGAGACATGCTGGGAGACAAAGATGCAATCCAAACAACAATCAGGGGTTAAAGTATGGCGGAATGCCCTGGGACACCGTTCCGGGGCCCACAAATGTAAAGGGCCAGCATTCCGGAGCCCAGAGAACTAAAAATATAGGGCAGAACACTTGTTCCGCCCTGCTGGCTGGCCCTGCTTCCCAGCAGGGCAGAGGATCCGCCCCTGAATCTCCAGCCCCACAGCTGGCACAGGCAGGCTCAGCTGAGGCCAGAGAGTGAGCCTGCCTGTCTGCTCTCAGCTCAGTTTTGCCCCGCCCAGGGCTTGGCTTGCTGAGACTGAGAGAGTGAGAACTGCTGCTCAGCCCCACCTGGCTGCAGCAAGTAGCTCCTCTCTTTGTTGCAGAAGAAGAGGGAAATTTGAATCCCTCTTCTTTCTTCCGCTCCCAGGCAGACAGCATGTGCACGCAGCAGGGCTCTGAGCCCCTGCTCCCCTGCCCACCAGCACAGGGGTAAGTACAGAGCCTCAGGGCACAGGGGAGGGAAAAGGAAGCTGAGGTGCCCCGGAGGGTACGTGAGGGGTGGGGCAAAGGGGAAGGGGCTGACAGAGAGGCAGTTTGGGGTGAGAGCCTGAGCAATAGTGGGGGTGGGGGGTGAGAGGTGAGTGAATGAGTGAGACCCAGGTGGGACAATAGCTGCCCAGCTGCAGTGGTTTTGGGCTAGGTGGGCCACAAGGAGCGGGTGGTTTCAGGGCAGTAGTGTGTGTGGGGGGTGGGAGGGGAACAGGTGGTTTGGGGGAAATAGTGGAGGGGTGGACAGTTTGGGGCCAGGCAGGGCAATAATGGGCAGGGGTGGGGGCTAGCAGGGCCTAGGTGGGGCAAAAGCCGGCCGGGGTGGTTGGGGTAGTAGTGGGGGGGGGGGAACAGTTGAAGATGAATGATGGGTTGCTGCCAGGTGGGGTGGTTGGAGAAGTGAGTGGTGGATGGAGAAATGGGATGGAGCCATGTCAGCTGGTACCTGGGGGAGACATGGAGGGATGGCATGGCTGGCTATAAATTCATAGTCACTTATAAAGAGTCTTTCAAAAGGCATCAATTTCTCAAAGTGATTGTTCTTCCTCTGTGGCTGGCCTGTGGGATGTGAGCAATGGGGGCACCTCCTGAGATAGTAGGGTTCTGGAAAATGTCCTAATCTATATTTCCTGGAGAGGAATTGGCTTGGAAAGTTTGCCTCTCCTGCAAATCCTATGTGGCAAGTTTATGGCCTAAACTGTTTTTAAACGATTTAATAAAAAAAATCTACCATTGCATTAACGCTTCTTAATTACATTGTTGTTATCTATTATATCATGTTAGTGCTTGCAAAGGACTCTCCCACCAGCACTTGTGACAGATTATTTGTGGCCACGATACTTTAATATATCAAGTGTTGTAAAAAACTGAACTCTGTACCCCGGTCTTCCACAGTGCTGAAACCTGAGGACAGCAGGACTAACGCACTGTACCCAACGGCTGGGCATTATCTGAATGTGACTTCCCTGATGTCATGGGTTACCTGGAAGCACATGATAGTCCCACAGAAAACAGGAGTGGAGCTGGCTGAAATGGATGCATGACAGATAGTTGGAAATGCTATTTTAGTGCCTGGAGTTTGCAATCACTGCCTTTTTCATAAATATCTTTAAGTAGCTATTTCCCAAATGTCTTTGGATTGGGAAGAAAAGGTCAAAACAATCCCCAATGTAACTCCAGTGAATTCAGTGGCATTACACTAGAGCCAAGTTTGTCCTACAGTGATTTTTCATCTGGGATAGTTCATTCTCTGTGTGTGTATGTGTCCTTGCTCAGACCCGTGTCAATAAATACAGTGTAGCTTTGCAAGGTGCAGGGGAAGAAGTGGATTCCAAAAGCCTCCTGAGCCCAGCTTTATCCTGGCATAACAGAGATAACAGGTTTCCAGTAGATAAAAAGTAGCTAGAAGGAGGAGGGAGAAAAATTGTTCTCCTTTACCTCTGAGGCTAGGACAAGAAGCAATAGGTATAAATTGCAGCAAGAGCAGTTTAGGTTGGACATTAAGTAAAACTTCCCAATTGTCAGGGTAATTAAGCACTGGAATAAATTGCCTCGGGGGATTATGGAATCTCCATCCTTGGAGATTTTTAAGATCAAGTTAGACAAGCATCTGTCAGGAATGATCTGGATAATACCTAGTCCTGCCGTGAGTGCATGAGACTGTACTAGATGATCTCTCAAGATCCCTTCCAGTCCTTGGATTCTACGTGCCCATGACTTGCTGGAGCAAGACACTCTCCTCTTCCTCATTGCATCAAGAGCCAATACCTAGTGTCTACATCCTGCCATTGATAGCTAGCAGGGCAGATCTTTCTATTCTTGCTACTAGCGGGCACTGGCGCCTAATGCTCATGGCCTGCTATAGAATCCTTCCTTTCAAGCCACTAGCAGGAGCCAGTTTCCTTAGACACCAAAGCTATGTCTACACTTGCAAGTTAATTTGAATTAAGGAAGCTTAATTCGAAATAACTTAAGCCTTGGCCACACTATAACTTTCGAAATTAGTTAGTTCGAATTAGGTCAATGTGGCCATGTTAGTTTGAACTAATTGCTTAGTTTGAACTAACCAGCACATTGAGCTTAATGCAACTGACTAATTAGAACTAAGCAAGTGCCCTGCATGGCACTTGCTTAGTTCGAACTAAAATTCCAGTGGGGCCATGCTAGTTCGAATTAGTTAGTTTGCATTAACTAATTTGAACTAACTTTGGTAAGTGTAGACATAGCCACGTCACCGCGGTTTTTGGGCAATAAAAGGAGGCCTGCTGGGGGGCGGGGCAAGTTTGGAGTTATTTGTCTCAAGTTAACTCTGGGGCAAAGACTCTGGGGACTTGATCAACCCCCATGAGCACTCCCCACCCGCTCTCCATAGGACACAGATGAACCAGGTGCAACCACCGAAGCCTGGCCAGCTAAGGGGAAGTCGGACCAGCAAATCTGACATCAACAAAGGAAAGGGGCTCAGAGTAGCGCCTGGCTACTAAGCAAAAAGTAACACAAAAAGTTTTAAGGTTCTTCCCAGCTTTATGCTGAGACTCTTAGGTAAATGAACAATAGCAGCATCAACCTTGGGTTTGGGGTTGATGTAGGAATTGGGGTAGTATAGGATTTGCTTTGGATATAATTGTGTTAACATTTCTGCTTCTGTGTGTGTGTTTATAATTGATAAAAATAAGAGCAAAGGTGTGTCAGAGAGTGTGTGTGAGGAAACTGTAACCAGTGACCAAGTCTGAGACTAAATCCTGTGTGCAGCTGCCCAGGGCCTGCAAAGGTCCTAAAGCGAGGATGCACAGGTGAACGTCGTGACTCACTGGATCCCCTTCTTGTGTGAGTGCATAAAGGGACACCCTCTGTGCTTGGCGTCCATGCTGCTATAACTCTGCTGCTGGGGGGAGGAAAGTGTGAATGGGGGATAACCATTGACCAGGTCTGGGACCTAAATCCTGTGTGCAAGGGTGCACAGGTGAACCTCGTGACCCAACGGGTGTGAATGAGATCCCTATACAATAGTACAAAGGATCCTGTGTGACTGTGTCTTACACATGGGCTTGTGTTCTTGATTGCTCTGGTTTGTGTGTATTGGGCTCTGTTATACTCTCTATGTCATGTGTTTAAAGCCATAATTGATGCAAAACCCTGAATCTGTATTCATGCAATAAGCAGTATTGTAGTTCAGAGAGTTTGTGGATATATTGGGTGTTTATTGTAATCATAGTGCCTTAATAAATGTCACATGCATAGTAAACAGACAAAAACCATTGTTAGTGGTGGTCTTTGCCTAGGGGCTTCGGGAGCTTCCCAATATCCGCATTTAAAGGACCGGGTATTTGTTTAGGCACCCTTCCCCCTTAAGGGGATAAAGCTTAACATGGCGACGAGGAAGGGATGCGGAGATAGGGAATGCCCCTTTGGCAAACAACACTAAGTCCACATTTAATATTTCATCATTACAGTGAGGGGCCTCTAACACTGATATCAGCGTCAAGCTGGAAAATAATGAGCAACACCAATATACTGTCCAGGTTGATCGGGGGGGTTGCGCTGTCTGATACACTCGGACACTTTAGAGGAATGGCAATTGGGGGACCACCCACTCACACCCCAGGTAACCCAGCCAGCCCACACCCCTGAACAGAAGGAATTACAGACTAAATGTAACCGTTTAATGGACAAATTAAAGCTAACCCATACCCTGAGGGAGACAAGGTCACACTGGGGCCCCTAACAGAGGATGGTAGGGAGAAACTATTAAACTATTTAGAGGATCTCACTGAAAAGGGAATAAAAGAAACATAAACTTAAACCCAGTGAATTGAAAAGGGACGAGATAATTAAAAGCTTAACATTCCCCACAAAGATACTCCCCAGCCCCCATGCCATCACTCACCGCTCCCTGGTACAAGTCAATCTCGCGATCGGTGAAGTAGGGCAGCTGTTTGAAAGGGTTGACGGAGATGAGGACCGGCCCAATGTATGTCTGAGGTTTCCAAGATAAGGATCAACCGGCAACAATAGGATGCGGAAGAAGCAATGGAAAATAATCCAGGGTGACACTGACGTTCCTCAGAGCCCCATCCATAGCTACCCATCAGACAGCACAGTTACCACATACAATCACAGCCTTTCGTGAACATGCGTCACTCCCCAGCCCCCCACTCACGCCAGATCCCCAAAGTAGCAGACACACAGACATTGCAATCCACTGACAAAATGTCCAGAGTAATAGCAGTAGGGATAGAGCAACCAGTGTGTTTTAAATGCCCATCAGACGGATGTACCTGATGAGCAAGGGCCCTGCACATACAATTAAAGTCTCTGTTCTGAGCATTAATAAAAGCATCAAGGATTATTTAACACACAGCAGAAATCTGTAGCTTCCGTTACTTGTCCCCATTGATGCAGTTAGATCACTTTCCCACTTCTTCTCCCTCCAAACTTTCCTGTTTGGAGCCCTGAGATCAGCTCCCAGTTTGCTTTGCTACTAGTCAGTTTCATTACCCAGCCCACAGGCTCAAGGCAGTGGTGGGGGTTTACGGCACAAGGGAAACAAACCACCCCTACAGGTATCCAGCAGAAAGGGGGGTCATGGTGAGACCTGGATACAGGTACAGATTAGAAGCAGAGCTGGATGGAAAGTTTTCGCCCAAACAGTTCTCATCGGAAAATACCATCCAGTCAAAACTGAAGGTTGTTTTTGCAAAGGCATCTTGATTTCCAAAAAAAAAAAAAAAGGGGGGGGGGGGGGGAAATGTTTCAAAAATCTCAAACCCATCCCACTTCGACGTGTTGGGGAAAGTTCCGATTTTTCGTTCCAGAATGACTGCTGGCTTTGAAATATATTCCATTTTACCTTTAAAAAGTAAACAGAGCAAAACCCACAGGAAATGTTTTCATTGACTCCAAATAATCTTTTTTTCCAGAATCTCGTTTTGCAAAAATGTATAGAATTTTGGCTTTTTGTCGCGATTCAGGATGAAACAAAATCCTGAAATCTCCACATTCTTTTCAGGAGACAGAAAAGCTATTTTCCAGACAGGTCTAATTAAGATACTCTGAGTAAAATATCAAATTTGGTCCCATCCAGAGAGGCGCCATGGACTAGGGTAGTGGTTTTCAACCTCTTCATTTGTGGACCCCTAAAAAATTTCATATAGAGGCGCGGAACCCTTTGGAAGCCTTAGACGATCCACACCCCTCCAGGGACGCGCAAGAGCACAGGTTGAACACTTGTTTATGGCAGGGGCAAGCAATAAAATTCAGTGGGGGCTGGTGGTGGCAGCGAAGAGCTGGCCTTGAGCTGGGTGGTGTTGGGAACAGGTGTGGGGGCGAAGGGCCAGGGATGAGGGAAAGACAGCTGTGGGGTGTGGGGGCATGTGTGGAATGGCACAGCAGCAGCCCTGGCTCCCCTGGGCAGGGTCGAAAGGGGACGGGGTCAAGAGCAGCCCAGCGGCAGCAGCCCAGACAGAGGCCTCAGGTGACCCGGATCCATCCCACAGGCCATATTTTGCCCACCCTTGCCCTAGACGTAGTCTGCAGACCCCCAAGGGTCTATGGCCCACAGGTGAGCACTGATGTAGGGGCTAGGGTGTCTGGGTTCTCTTCCTAGCTCTGCAGCCCCACGTTCCTGCGGGGTGACCATGGGCAAGTCACTCCCCTCCTGTGCCTCAGTTTCCCTTCCCCACCTTTTGTCTGAATTGCCTCTTCAGACTGTGAGCTCTTTGGAGCAAGGTCTGTCTCTCATTCTGCTTCTCGGCCTATGCCTGGCACAACATGGCCCTGATCTCAGTAGACACAAATTATACTAATAATCCATCCCAAGGTTGATATAATCGTTAAAAGCACCACACCAATGCCTGAGGCGCCTGGATTGCTCCATGCATTATCAGAACTAGCCAATCCTGGGACCCTGGGGAAGCTGAGGCTCCCCCACTACACACGCATACACTTTTTCCAATGAAATTATCTCCGTTCTGTTCTGCAAACTGCCGTCTCTTTGGGCCAGGGAGTAATCGGAGTTTCCCTCTTCCCCTGGCACATTCTCCAAGTTCCCGGTGTTGCTCCCCCTGCTTCCGGCCCAAGCCCAGGAAGGATACAAAGATGTAGTCATCCAGAAAGCGCTTCTTGAGGTTCTCCACGATGGCGTCCTCGTTGATCTTGGACAGCAGCACCATGTCATCCACCCCGCTGTGCTTGACATTCTGTGCCTGCCAATGGTAGCGCTCTTTGCTGCCCTGTGTGGGGAGGGGAATACAACGGGACAGATCACAGTGCTGGCAGGGACACCATGCTCAGAAAACAGCGCCCTCGGCTGCCTTCATGGGGTTCTGCACTAGACAGGGAGCGGATGGAACAGGGCTGTTAAGCTGGTGATTTGGGATCTGGCACCAGGCTGGCAACCAGGTTCAGTTCCTGGCTGTGTGACTTTGGGAGAGTCACATGATCCCTCTGGTCCTTGGCTCCCCAGCTGTAAAATGGGGATACACCTCCCTCTCGCCACCCTGTGTCTCAACTGCGGGCCCTGTGGGAAAGGGATAGTTTGTCTGTGCTGCAGCTGGCCAAACAGAGCCCCAATCTCAGCTGGAGCTTCTATTGTTTGTATTACAGTAACATCTAGGAGCCTAAGTCACAGACCAGGAACCAATTGTCCTCGGTGCTGTATGTTATTTATTAGGTGAATTATGGTAGTGCCTGTACGTTATTTATTAGGTGTATTATGGTAGTGCCTGTACCTTATTTATTAGGTGTATTATGGTAGCACCTAAAAGTCCCAGCCATGGAGCAGAACCATGGCGCTAGGCACTGTACATTATTTATTAGATGTGTCATGGTAGTAGTTAGTAGCCCCAGCCATGGACTAGGACCTTATGGCGCTAGACGTGGTACGCTATTTATTAGATGTATTATGCTAGCACCTAGAAGCCCCAGTCACACACCAGGAGTTCACAGCGCTAGGTGCTGTACAAACACAAAACAGACGTTCCTGCCCCAAAGGGCTGATGTAGCTGTTACTGTGAAAGCCAAAGCCGTGCCTGGTCTGCATGAATATTCAAAACCTCTTGGCCCTTTGCATCTTGCCCAGCATCCTTAGGCCAAATGCCAGTGTCTCACAGGGGTCGTCATGCATGATTGCCTGCCGTTCTACCCTAGAAGAGACAGCATTATTTCCGGGGGCCTGTAGCTCATGAAGAGAGATGCAGGATGCGATGCTACAAAGACCAAGAGGATGTAAAGTTCTGAGCAGCCTTTGTCCCAGCACCAAGGCTGTCGCTGTCTCAGACACATGCAAGAGAATAGGCTTTGGAGCCATTTATTTCGCTTCAGCCCAGAGACGTGTGATGATTTTTGGATCTTGCTCTCCATCCAGCCCCAACAAAGAACTATGCTCCCTCTCTTCATCTGGACAGGAATTCGCACCAGCTTGCCTACCCCCGGGGTTCAGAACCAAGGTATCAAGCACTCAAAAATGTTACGATTGACTGAAAACTAATGAGCTTTAACAAACAAATAAATGCCAGGACCCTACCTATTTGCCATCTTGTTAACCTTTAGGGTTGTGCTTTCAAGATTTTCTACAGAAGTCCAAGGGCCAGAAACTTCCCTTAAAAAAAATTCAAGCTGAGATTCTCACGTGATCATACGACTGCAGGAGCCGGGGCTTGAAGAAAAAGCAAACTCTACATGGCAAGAATTGTGGCACAATGGCGAAAGTTGGAAACACTTGTTAGTTGAGGATCCTGGCTCACAGAGTGCTCAGCCATGTGGGGCTAATGCTGTCCCAGTGCCTTACACAATGGGTGAGTTTGTCCTGTGCCCCTCGACTCCTGCTTCTCCTTGCTGATTGGCAGAGACAGCTCAGTCTTTGTAGGCCAGAGTGCGAATTGCCTTGGCCAGTCCTGAGCCAGGGACCTCTCTGCTCTTTCAAATCCTGCCTCTTTCCCTCTCTGGTAGCCCTGCCATCATGGGCCCTCACCACGTCCCTCCCGGCGGGTCTTTAATAGCAGAGCACGTACAGTCCAAAAAGGGAGCAACGCATGATTTTCACAAATGGCTCTGTAGCTTGATACATGAATTACGGTAACCCATGTTTGCCTGCACTGAGACCAGCGCCCCTCAGCAGGCTGGAACCAGCATGGACCCCAACTGAGATTGCCCCTCCCCCATCAATCAGGCCATGCACGGACTCCAACTGAGATTGGGTCCTCCCCTCCCACCCGGTGGGACAGGGCTTGCGTGAACCCCAACTCGGATCAGTGCCCCATGCTCCAGTAGCAGCCCAGAGACCCCTGACTGAGACTGGGGCCCCATCGTACTGGGTGCTTCTCACACACAGACCCCCGATCAACATGTGACCCCCCCCCCATCATGCCAGGTGCTGCACACTCTACACACCCACTGCAGAGCAGGGCTCTCTGGTACTGCACACACGTGTATTTAGGTTCTAAATTCTTTGGGACAAGGAAAATCTTCTTGCACCAAGTCTGTACAGCCCCTCACACTACAGGAACAAGATAACAAACAGCTCCTGACGGACACTGGGTATGAAGGGAAACTGAGGCACAGAGCCTAGCCAGGATTTGCACAAGTTCACCCAGCAGTCCCTGTGGCAGAGCCAGGAACAGAACCCAGGTGTCTACTCACTGGACCATGCTGCTTCTCATTAACCCTCGTCACAGGATTGGCCATAGAGTAGTAGATCCCCAGGGGTGGCTGGAGGTGTGGGTTTTGTTGGGATTTAGAACCTGCAGAGGGTGAAGCGAGGCTGGATTTGGGCTCAGCCCTCCTTGTGTTGCTCCCCTTGGCTGGTAGCTGTGAGCTCGTGGGTTGCATGTGGACGTGAGGGTTGGAGCCACTTTGGATTTTGCTGCGTGATGTTGAGGGTGGCCACAGGTGCAACAGGCGTCAGATGCGTGTGACGCAATGAAGTTCCCCTGGGAGTTTTCCTGAGCTGGGTAGGATCTTCTGCACACACCCTCAGCTCAGGCTAATCAAGAACTCTGGTGGAAAATGCAGTTTCACAACCACAGGAGGCTGGTCCAGCCCTCAGCTGATCCAAGCTGCCACAATGGGCGGGTCAGTGGGAATGCTGTGTAGTGGTTAGAACAGGGAGCGACTAGGCATCAGGACTCCCTGAGTACCAGTCCCTACTTCGAAGGCGTGGGGTCTAGTGCAGGGAGCGAGGAGGGAGGAGACTGGAAATCAGGACTCTGGCCTGTGGGGAGGAAGTGTGATCTAGCGGTTAGAATGCAGAGCCTGCAGATAGGCCTGTAGTTCTATTCTCGGCTCTGATGGTGACTCATTAGAATCTTGGGCAAGTGAATCACTTCCTTCCTGTGTGCCTCAGTTTCCTCCTCTGTGGCCTGGCAAAACAGCATTTCCCTTCTCACAGGGCTGCTGAGGCCTAACATTCCCACAGCTCTCGATTGCCCCAGCGACTGGGCTGAGCCCAGCCTGAGGTGCCCTCGTAGCAGGGGGAGGCTCATAAGCTCCTACCCACCAGCGGCCAGGCAATGGGCTCACTATGTGGCAAAGGCTTGGCATGAGAGTCCACCGATGTTGCCAGGTGGATTCGCTGGCCCTGGGGTCTCCCCAGCTCCCTGCCCAGCGCCTGGGGGATGTTTGTGAAGTTTGCCTGCTGAATTATGCCCCCTGCCATCATGGAGGGGGGCAGGAAGGCCCTTCCACCAGATCTGCTCATGCTAGGCCCGTGACACTGTTCAGGGGGTTCTGGACTGGACACTCAGGACTGATGAGCAGAACCCGGCCCAGGGCAGTGTGAGGTCTGAGCTCAGAACAGGCTGGGCAAGCCCAGCCCATTGACATTTAGGATGAGAAAAGGAAACCTGGGCACACCCATCCCAAGGTTTTACCCAGACCATTCTACTGCCTCTGGGAGTGACTGGCACCAGCTGGGTTGGAGGAACCCCGCAGTGATGGGTGAAAAGCCCTCCGCCACTTCTGGGGAGACTTTTCCAGTCTCCCCCTTTAATTAGTGCAGTGATCCCCAATTTCTGAATGCTCCCCCCATAGAAAAGTGAAGCCAATCATGTCCCCCTCAATCCCCCACCAGGTGTTCAAGCTTTATCCATGTCAAGACGCTTTCTGCGCCCTAGCCCAGCTGGGCCTTGGGGCCAAGCCAAGTTAATGGTTGGCTGGTGCCCACAAGGGTTTACATCCCCCTCCCGAGAGCTCTTGTGTGTATTGTCTGCAGAGATGCTAAGAACTCTGGGACAGGCTTGTCTTTTTGCTCAGCATATGTACAGCACCCCTGGTAGTACCATAATCCAAATAATTAATTTTCCTCGCCAAGCTCCAGGGGCTGCTCAAGGCACTGTCATAGCACACAGGTACTCATCCCAAGGGTTCAGACATCAGGAGTCAGGCCCCATCCATCACAAAATCAGCTGGAAAAAGCAGCAGATTTTTAAAAATATAAACGTTGGGTTTCTTTTTATTTGCCACCCACTATGCGAGCCTCTAGAGCTCTTGAAAAGCTTTCCATGAACAGACAGGAGGGCTCAGTAGTCAGGGCTCAGCCTCGGGTTCGGGGGTCCTGGATTTAATTCCCTGCCTTGCCACTGACTCCTTGTGTAACCCTGGAGCAGTCACTTTCTCTGTGTCTCAGTTTCTCCCTCTGTATAACGGAGACAATCGTACTGCCCTGCCTCCTGGGAACTATAAGGGTAGATACACAGAAGTGTGTGAGGTGTTTGGATCTGGTGATTGGGGGGCGTGGGGTGGCAGATAAGTACCAGGGAAAGAAAAGGGTTAGAAACTTGGGTTTTCTTAAAGAAAAGAGATTCTCACATAAATAACTTCTGGCCATCTTCGAGATACCACTGACTTTCTGTGAAAAATTCAATCCATTGAAAACACCATCCAGGCCACTCTGGATGTCGAAGCTCTGTACACCAACATCCTACACAAAGACGAACTACAAATCATCAGGATCGCTATCCCAGCTGAACTTTGTGACTTTGTGCTCACCCACAACCATTTCAGATTTAGAGATGATTTATATCTTCAAGTCAGCGGCACTGCTATGGGTACCTGCATGGCGTCACAATATGCCAACGTTTTTATGGCTGACTTAGAACAATGTTTCCTCAAGTCTTGTCCCCAAGTACCACTCTTCCATTTATGCTCTACTGATGACATCATCATCTGGACCCATGGAAAAGATGCCTTTGAAAAATTCCACTGAGATTTCAACAATTTCCACCCCACCATCAACCTCAGCCTGGAGCAGTCCACACGTGAGTTCCCCTTTCTGGACACTGCAGTACAAATAAATGATGGCCCCATAAACATCACCCTATTGACTGTTATGCCTACCAACATCCTCTAGCTTTCATCCAGGACACATCACACAATTCACTATTTACAGCCAAGCCCTAGGATACAATCACATTTGCTCCAATTCCTCAGACAGAGACAGACCTTCAGGATCTCTATCAAGCATTCTTAAAACCACAATACCCACCTAGGGAAGTGAAGAAACAGATTGACAGAGCCAGGCAGTTACCCAGAAGTCAACTACTACAGGAGAAGCCCAACAAGGAACACAGCAGAACGCCACTGGTCATCACCTACAGCCCCCAAGTCAAACCTCTCCAGCACATCTTCAAGGACCTATAGTCTATCTTGCAAGACGATCCCTCACTCTCTCAGGCCTTGGGAGGCAGCCCTCTTCTTTTTTATAGACAGCCCCCCAGCCTTAAACAGATATTCACCAGCAACCACACTCCATACAACAGGAACCCTAAGCCAATTACTTATCCCTGAGGCGGGCCCCATTGCCAACTCTGCCCACATATCTACACGAGTGACAGCATGATGGGACCTAACCAGGTCAGCCACTCCATCAGGGGCTCATTCAGCTGCTCGTCTACCAATGTGGTATATGCCACCATGTGCCAACGACGTCCCCCCGCCTTAGACATTGGCCAAACTGGACTGTCTCTGCATTAAAGAATAAATGAACACAAATCAGACATCAAGAACGGTAACATTCAAAACCCAATAGGGGAACATTTCAATCTACCCAGACACTCTGTGAAAAACATGCTAGTCCCAGGGCTTCAGCAAAAAAACTTCCAAACCAGATTGGAATGTGAAACTGCAGAGATTTTGAAAGGTTGGGTCAATACAAAAGATGATTTCCTCTCTATTACTCTCCTCCGCTCTTGCCTCCCTCACACAGATTGAATCAAAACAGCTTGTTTACTTTGCAGAGACAGGCTAGCAGTCCAACCCCTGGATCTGTTTGAATTAACATTGTGACCCACCCTTCTCGGTATCTATATATTTACAGCTAACATGCTATTTTTTCCATTTCATGCATCTGATGAAGTGGGATTGTGCCCATAAAAGCTCACTTTTGTAAACTTGTTAGTCTTTCAAGAGCCACAGGACTGCTTGTTAGATTCTCCCATGACTCCAGGAACTGGGGATTTAGTTAAAACCCCATATGTTGCAGGAGAGCTGACATCATCACGGCTATGATCAGTGAACAGCACTCAGGTCTGGCTGACTGACCCTGTTCCACACTGGCTGCAGTGGTACGGCCATGTTGCATACGCCAGCACCCGGGGAAGAACTTCTCCTGGGCCTCCGAGCTTGGCCGGAGCCTGTACAGGGTTCCCTCCGTGCCGTTCCTCCTCCCACCATCCCTTCCCCCGGCAAGTGCCACCAGCGTCGCGTAGCAACTGACCCCTCGCATTGTCTGTGCGGCCACTAGAGCTTGGCAACAGCCTGGCTGAAGTTCCCTCGCTGGCTTAGAGCAGGGCTGGGAGGGGGCAGGGCAGAGTCGCAGGGGAGAGCAATGGAAATATGTTTCGGGGGGCAGGCAGGCAGGAATCATGCACACATGCGGCCAGAATGATACCCACACACACGCTCACTCTCTCTCTCTCTTCCTCCCTCTCTGTCATCGCAGCCTGCTCCTGGCTTGCTCCAAATCTCCACAGCTGCTACCCTGGGGTGGCAAGAAGCGAGATTGCTTTTGCTAGTAGCAGACATCACTCTCCTCATCTGCTGGGTAAGGCAACTAGATTGCAAGCTGCTCCCAAAATAGGCCTGGGAGGATTTCCTTCCATCTGCCTGGGTGCCTTTCCCTCCCAGCTTAAATCAAGGGGAGAACATCTCTGTTCATTAATAACAGAGGTTGTCAGAGAGAGGAAAGTCAGACCCGCATGAGGTAATACCAGCTGGTGGGGCTGCAGTAGCCTCTGCCAACGAGGGTCGGTAGCACTGTTGCTATTGCATAGGTGGGGAAACTGAGGCACACACCTGGGGTGAGGGTGTGATTAGCCCAGAGTCATTCACATAGTACAGGCTTGTGCTTCACTGGAGCCAAACCCTGCCCAGGGGGCCAGGAAGCCAGGCCTCTGCCCAGCAGCCAAGACTTGCCCCAGGTAGCAGATAATAATGAGCCCAGACCTGCCAGCAAACTGGGCAAGATCTGACACCTTTCCATGCATCCCCTCCAAGTACACGCACTCCCAACACGCCTTTACATGCCCCTCCCCCCAGGCATGCCCACACACATTCCTGCTCCCCCCACTCTGACATGTGCGGCAGCATCCTCACAAACAGCTCCAGATCCAGCCAGCACTGCCCGCTCCCCCCACCCAGCCACCCCACAGCTAACAGAGGGGTAAGACTTTTTCACACAGGACTGAAGCCAGTAGGGACCATGCTCCCCATACATGCTCCCCCAGTGGGTCCCAGCCATGAATGCCATACCCTGGGACCAGGATCAAGCTGAGACCCCCGCAAACCTGGGAAGAGCAAGGGGAGATTGGCTCCCCCTACTCACAGTCCTCAGGAGGAGACCCGCCCCCTGCACCAATGATCCCTGCACCAGACCAGAACTTGCTGGCCTTGCCAAATGGGCTGGGGCCACGTTGATGCCCCACTGCAGGCCAGAACCACTACTAAGCATTCCCCACCAGGACTCTTCTTCAGCACTGCCCCATAAACCTGCAGCTTCCCTCTGCTGAATGGGGAGATCTCTAGGGGTTGTTGTAGGCAGAGAGATTGCAGTCGCATCAGCGTTTCAGGACTGGAAAGTGGGGGCAGAACAGAGGAACTGATTAGGCTCTAAAGCCCAATCACACAGGAGGTGGAAATGCTGGTCTAAATGTTGTGCCATCCAGAGCAGTGGTTTTCAAACTTTTTCTTCTTGGGACCCAGTTAAAAAAGATCATTTATGCCTGTGACCCAAAAATTACATCTTTCAGCAATGCATTCCAGTCTCAGGAGCGGCAGCAGGGGGTGTCACAACCCAGTTTCTGAGGGTCTGCTACACAGTACTGGGTCCCAACCCATGGTTTGAAAACCATTGATCCAGAGGGCCTCAGCAGGTTGGCCGCACCCACCGTCCCAGGGATGGTGGTGCTTCTGCTCCTCCTCCCAGGCTGGATGGCCATGCCCCTGATTTGGACACCCCTGCCTGAATAGCCCTGGCCCCAAGCAGCCCAGATGCTTTGCACCACTGGGAACCACGTCGCTACCAGAACGTTTAAACATCACCAATAATCCAAAGGGGCGAATCTCAGCACACATGTTCCCCACCACAGCCCCAAATGACACCAGGATGGTGAGCGGGACTATATGCAGATCTGAACACCTCTACCTTCCCAAAGCACAGAGAGCCACAGTTTATGCAGGCCCTACAATAAATCCAACCACATTAGGTTTGAAAGCTACACAGCTGCAGTCATGAGCAGCAGACTGGGCCAGGGATGTGCTTGCTTGCCCAAGATCTCCTTCCAGGCTAATATAGGGGGGGCCTGTGGTGATAGTGTCCTGGGGAAACAGGACACTCCTGGATCCAAGCTGGAAGAGCAGGACTGCCACCTCTCACTAGGTGCCATTCTTCCCCAGCATGAATACAGGAGAATTTCTACTCACAATTAAAAGGAAAGAACATGTTTCCTGCCTTCTTGGGCATGGAGAAAAAACTGAAGAGCCCCACCTGAGTGTGATCCTAAACCAGAAAAATTTTATAGCAACCACCACCCATTGATGGCTGGATTGTTTTACTCAGGACTCCTGTGTGCTCAGCATTGACAGTAGCCAGAGTGGGGAGGCCCCAGAGAGCGGAATTAGCTCCTCCTGTGTTTTAGGGCTTCCTGGTTGTTACAAAATGACCCCGCTGAGAACCCAGTAAACCATGAGTTAACAGGGAGGGTAGTTAACCAGTCAAACAGATTCCCAAGGCACAAGATAGATTTCCCCCTAAAGTTAGTGATCTCAAGACTGGACATTTCTTTCCAAAAGATCAATCTCAGCCGCACCATCAGCTATGGGCTGAATGCAGAGATCACTGGGTTTTCTGTCTATATGGGGGAAATTGACTAGCACAGCTATTCCAGAGAAACTCCCCCACATGGACAAAATAAAAGTGAATGGACATAGGAATCATTACTCCACTTCACTGAGTGAAGTAATTATTCTAGAATAGAAAAAGCACTCTACAAACATTTATGAAGTGCCTCCCAGGTGGTTTTTATAGCATCCAGTGCAGTCAGTTGGACTCATCTCCTCCCTCCAGACTGCACCCTGGCAGAAATTCTGGACTCATCAGGCAGCAGGAAAAACAGACATTTTCCAGGGGAACCTGGTTACGTATTAACTCCTCTCATGTTCCACACCCTTTAGCATACGTGTACCTCTTAAAAATGTCACCGCCTCCCTTCTAAATCCTTGAAGGACACCTAGCATCTGATTAACCCTCCCCTGTAAGGCCGCAGTCCTGTGAAGAGAGCTGGATAGACTGCAGGGTGGGGAGGCCTCAGGGACACACACACCCCATAGAGATGCAAGGGCCGGACCCATCAAGGGCCCAACTCTCACAAAGGGGACGGAGCACTCGGCCCCAGCCAGCAGCTGCAATGTGGAAGGTGGACAATACCCCTGGGAGGAGACAGCAGCTGGCTGGGGTCAGGCAAGGTCCTGCCTCCTTCCCGCAGCTGTTACACCAGGACGTGTTAGGAAAAGCAAGACCAAAGCCCTGGGAGCTGCCGAGGTTGTGACCCCAGAAGCCGCGGGGCCCCAGCCAAGGGAAGGAGGACGGTTTCTTCGGCGTTACACCCAGACCAGGCGGATCCTGCCCAGCCCCAGAGGCCGTTCTTGATGGCGCTTCTTTCTATCCCATTTGCAAGGTGATTCATGGCAGCTGCTTCCCCCAAGCGCACGGGGGCGGGCAGGAGGGACAGAAATATGGCTCTAAAAAACCCCCTCTTCCTTCCAACTTCCCATTCACAACTAAACAGACTGAGGAGAGGGGGAGGAAAGAAACTTTTGGGGTTATTTTTAATGTTAAAAAAATAGGATTTGCTGCAGGGCGGGATTTGGTCTTAAAGGCCCGGGGTGTCCCCAGCTGGAGCAGTAAGAGGAAACTCACCATGGCTGGATCCTAGTCACTTTCCCCACTTCCTCCGCCCAGGGGAGCTCGCTCAGCGGGGACCCATGGCGGGAGCCAAGCGCGGTGGAAATTGTCCTGTACTGTCCCTGGGGGAGGCGGCGCGGGCGCTTCAGAGCAGATCGCTCTCGGGGGAGGCAGCAGGAGAGCAGAGCCGGGCAGGGCAAAGATGGAAGGCGGCAAGGGCTGGGCTGGGACTGGAAAAACACAGGTACGGGCAGGCAGGTGAACGCCTGGAGTCGAGCTGGCTGCACAGAGCTGTGCAAGGCGGGGGAGGGGAGCGCGCTAGCGCCCCCTGCTGGAGTAGAAAGGCAGCCGCGCGCAGCTGAGGGCGCCCTCTTGGTCTCGCCTGACCCCTCCTGGGGGAAAGGGGAACTGCAGGGTTTCGAAACGCCTGTTCCACAGGGGTAGCTGGCTTAGTGTATTTCAGCAAAACACACAAGGAGTCCCAGGGCACTCTTAAAGACCAACACGTTTATTGTTAGCCTCTAAAATGCCACAGGATTCCTTGTTTGTTGTGCTGAAACTTGCTTGGGAAACTGGCCCAAGGGATGGGTGAATGTGAGATGGCTCAGGTAGAGGGTGGACGCTGGCAGCTGGTTACTTCTGGCAGCAGACAGTGCTCCACCCCTGCTCCCATCCCACCCTCCATTGTGGTAAAGAACCGCTACATGGCACTACAGACAAGTGAGGAGGTGGAAGAGGAGAAGCCATGCACCCCCAAGGTTGGAAGGATCACAACCCTCACACCCAGGAGGAAACGTCGGCTTATGGTGGTTGGGGACTCTCTTCTGAGGGGGACGGAGGCACCCGGCTGTCATCCTGACAAGGCCTCTCGGGAGGTATGCTGTTTGCTGGGGGCCCATATGCAAGACGTTATGGAGGGATTGTCGAGAATCATCCATCTCTCTGACTACTACCCCATGCTACTCATCCATGTGGGAACCAATGATACTGCGAGAGGTGACCCTCAGCAGATCAAAGGGGACTACAGGGCTCTGAAAGCACAGGTGAAGGAGTTCGGTGCACAGGTGGTGTTCTCCTCCATCCTTCCGGTCAAGGGTAGGAGCCTGAGCAGAGACAGATGCATCCTGGAGGTGAATGCCTGGCTGCGAAGATGGTGTTACCGGGAGGGCTTTGGCTTCCTCGACCATGGGGTGCTGTTCCAGGAAGAAGGACTGCTAGGCAGAGATGAACTCCACCTAGCGAGGAAGGGGAAGAGCGTATTTGGAAGCAGACTGGCTAACCTGGTGAGGAGGACTTTACACTAGGTTTGAAGGGGGAAGGTGACCAAAGCCTACAGGTAAGTTAAACAGAGAGCTGGGGGAAGGGATGGAACTTGGGGGATGCTGGGGCTGTAACAGCAGGAATAAAAGAGAGGGTAGTTGGAATTGGGGGGGGAATCAAATAATTGTTTATTTCCTAATGAAGTCTCAATACCTCAGGCGAGTGGGGAAGGAGGACACCGGAAGAAATTGCAAGGAAGAAGATGGGACAGGAGAGAGAATCGACAGGGCAAAGTAGGGCAATCGGCCTGGTATTTTAAGTGTCTGTACACAAATGCGAGGAGCCTGGGAAACAAGCAGGAAGAATTGGTAGTACTGGCGCAGACAAGGAACTATGATATAATTGGAATAACAGAAACGTGGTGGGATAACTTGCATGACTGGAGCACTGCCATGGATGGATATAAATTGTTCAGGAAGGACAGGCAGGGAAGAAGGGGGGGAGGAGTAGCGTTATATGTAAAAGAGCTGTATGACTGCTCAGAGCTCCACTATGAAAGTGGAAACAAGATGGTTGAAAGTTTGTGGGTTAAGTTTAGGGGAGAATGCAACAAAGGGGATGTCGTGGTGGGTATCTGCTACAGATCGCCAGACCAGAAAGAGGAGGTGGATGAGGCGTTCTATGAACAACTAACAGAAGTTTCCAAATCATCGCAGGCCCTGGTTCTTATGGGTGACTTCAATTATCCTGACATCTGCTGGGAAGGTAATACAGCAGTGCACAGGCAATCCAGGAAGTTTTTGGAGAATATTGAGGACAACTTCCTAGTACAAATGCTGGAGGAACCAACTAGTGGCCTTGCACCTCTAGTCCTATTGCTCACAAACAGAGAAGAATTGATCAGGGAAGTAGAAGTAAATGGCAACCTGGGCAGCAGCGACCATGAGATGGTAGAGTTCAGGATCCTGATCAATGGAAGGAAGGAAAGAAGCAGAACACACACCTTGGACTTCAGAAAAGCAGATTTTGGCTCCCTTAGGGAGCTGATGGGCAGGATCCCTTGGGAGGCTGATCTGAAGGGGAAAGGTGTCAAGACAGCTGGCTGTATTTTAAAGAAACCCTGTTAAAGGCACAGGAAGATAACATTCCGATGTGCAGAAAGAACAGCAAATGTGGACGGCAACCAGCGTGGCTTAGCAGGGAACTCTGCGGGGAGCTGAAACATAAAAGGGAAGCTTACAAGAAGTGGAAGCTTGGACAGATGACAAGGGAGGCGTATAAAGATATTGCTCGGGACTGCAAGGATAAAATCAGAAAGGCCAAAGGACAATTGGAGTTGCAGCTAGCAAGAGATGTGTGGGATAACAGAAAGGGGTTCTATAAGTATGTCAGCAACAAGAAAAGGATCAGGGGTGGTGTAGGTTCCTTACTGAATGAGGCAGGTATCCTCATTGAGGATGATGCGGAAAAGACTGAAGTACTCAATGCTTTTTTTACTTCAGTCTTCACAGGGAGGGCCAGCTCCCAGGCTACTACACTGGGTAATGCAGAATGGAGAGAAGAAGAGTGGCCCTCCGTGATGGAAAGTCAGGTTAGGGAACACTTAAAGAAGTTGAATGTGTACAAGTCCATGGGGCCGGATGAACTGCATCCGAGGGTGCTGAGGGAGTTGTCTGAAGTGATTGCAGAGCCACTGGCCATTATCTTTGAGAACTCGTGGCAAACGGGGGAGGTCCTGGAGGATTGGAAAAAGGCAAATATAGTATCTATCTTCAAGAAAGGGAAAAAGGAGGATCTGGGGAACTACAGACTGGTCAGCCTCACCTCAATCCCCAGGAAAATCATGGAGCAGGTTCTCAAAGAATCCATCCTGAAACACTTGGAGGAAAATAGAGTGATCAGGAACAGTCAACATGGATTCACCAAGGGCAAATCGTGCCTGACCAACCTGATTTCCTTCTATGATGAGATGACTGGATTTGTGGATGCGGGAAGAGCCGTTGACGTGGTATACCTTGACTTTAGCAAGGCTTTTGATACAGTTTCCCACAGCATTCTCGTTGGCAAGTTAAGGAAGTATGGGTTGGATGAGTGGACTGTAAGGTGGATAGAAAACTGGCTAGATCAACGGGCTCAGCGGGTAGGAATCAATGGCTCAATGTCTAGTTGGCAACCGGTAACGAATGGAGTGCCCCAGCGGTCAGTCCTGGGGCCGGTTCTATTCAACATCTTCATTAATGATCTTGATGATGGGATAGACTGTGTGCTTAGTAAGTTCGCAGATGACACTAGGCTGGGGGGTATGGTAGATACTCTGGAAAGCAGAGACAGGATCCAGGAAGACTTGGGCAAATTGGAACACTGGGCCGAAAGAAACCTCATGAGGTTCAACAAAGACAAGTGCAAAGTCCTGCACTTAGGACGGAAAAATCCCATGCACTGCTACAGGCTGGGAACCGATTGGCTAAGTAGCAGCGCTGTAGAAAAGGACCTGGGGGTTATGGTGGATGGGAAGATGAATATGAGCCAACAGTGTGCCCTTGTTGCCAAAAAGGCCAATGGCATATTAGGCTGCATCAGTAGCAGTGTTGCCAGCAGATCGAGGGATGTGATAATTCCCCTCTATTCGACACTGGTCAGGCCACATCTGGAATACTGTGTCCAGTTTTGGGCTCCCCACTACAGAAAGAATGTGGACTAATTAGAAAGAGTCCAGCGGAGGGCATCAAAAATGATTAGAGGGCTGGGGCACATGACTTATGAGGAGAGACTGAAGGAACTAGGCTTATTTAGTCTACAGAAGAGAAGACTGAGGGGAGATTTGGTAGCAACCTTCAGCTACTTGAAGGGGTGCTCCAAAGAGGAGGGAGCTAGGCTGTTCTCGAGGGTAACAGAGGACAGAACAAGGAGCAATGGTTTCAAATTACAGCTGGGGAGGTCGAGGTTGGATATTAGGAAAAACTTTCTCACTAGGAGGGTGGTGAAGCATTGGAATGGGTTACCTAGGGAGGTGGTAGAATCTCCATCTTTGGAGATTTTTAAGGCCCGGTTAGACAAAACCCTGGCTGGGGTGATTTAGTGGGAGTGGTCCTGCTTTTTAGCAGGGAGTTGGACTAGATGACCTCATGAGGTCCCTTCCAACCCTATGATTCTATGAAAGGGGGAAAGGGGGTGTCCTCACTGCAATGTGAGCAGAGGGTGCCAACCCAGGTTTGAGCTGAGTTCCCTTTCCATCTACATACAACTTGCATTGAGCCAGGCTCCCAAGACCCCATGAGATGGGAGGGTTCACGAGCCTGAGTCAAGCTGGCACACAGGATTCAAGCCCTATTTCTTTGCATGGTATGTTGTTGCTGCCATAAAAGACCCACAACTGGTCCATGCCAGCGGAGACAGGGTAGCGGGGCTATGAAAGTGCAGTGTAACTGTGTGATGAAAGGTTCAGACACTGCAATGCAGCCTAGAGTTAGTAGAACTTGTTAGCAGCCCTGGGATTTGTTAACCCAGGGCTTGAGCATCTATACTCATTTGTAACCCCGGCATAGGAATTGGTGAATCCTGGGTTCCAAATGGGAGCTCCAGCATCTACACCCAGCCTTATGTGGGGCCTGAGTCTAATCCCCCTGCCTCCATCCCAGACTTCCTAGCTCCTTCCCAAATCATGGCCACTCTAATGCTTTGTTCATGGTGTATCATGGAAAAACTTGACTGTCCAGCCAGGACAAAAGGCAGGGCTATGGGATTGTGGGATGCTTACTTTTGGAAGACTCCCAGAGCAGGCTCTGGCTACACTGCCAACTAGGACTTGAACCCTGGATCCTGGGTTGACTCAGGCTCAGATCCTTCACATCTTGCAAGTCCTGGAACCTTGGGTCTGAGTCCTGCATGAGCATGATGTGTGTGTAGACAGACGGCAGGTTAGGCTTGAGTGAGATTGAACCCGCTGCTAACAATACAGTGTAGACATACCCTTAGTTCAGTGCTTCAAGGAACCCCCCCTCCCCGGCTTGTGTGTACTAGTGTTCACATGTCTAGTGCTGCTGGATCACCTCATTCACATCATCTACCACTGGAGGGGGACCCCGTTCCTTCTGTTCCAGGCCAGATTTTTCCAATGTCTTAAATTAAACATCTAAAGTCAGCAAATATTCCCACTTATTGCAGGTACCTGTGTTTAAAGAGCAGCTTTTAGTGCAGCAGCTGCACTTAGGGAATCTCTCTGCTAACTGGGAATCTTTCAGGCAGTTTCAAATCTAGGGCTTGGGAGACATCTGTCCCCTGCCCCAAACTTAGCTAAACTGAGGTTGTGTGACTTTGTAAGTGCAAGTCCAACAGAGATAAGGTGTGGGACAAGACCGGGTTTAAGAGCAAACAGAATGAAAAGATGGACTCAGTCAGATTTAAGACGTTTACAGCCCCTGAAGCAGTTGCCACTCACCGCTCTCTGGATCTGCCTAGTCAAACAGCAGAAACGACCATTAGGTCCCACCGATGGTGGAAAAATTATACATGCAATTGCCCTGGAAGCTGGGGCTTCTAGCAACACCCAAAAACCTGCTCTGGCCCAAGCAGTTGTCACCAGTTGGGTACAGCGCCATCTGCACTACTTCTGCAGGGGAGCTACTAGCCAGTGTAGCAGGAGAAGAAACATTTGTGGAAAGCCTAGGATCTGGGGTCAGTATGAGTTCAGCCAAGGATTGGGGCTGACAGGTGCGGATAAGGCTGTTGCTGCCACAATCAGTAATTAGGAGCAAGAATACATGATCAAAGGGGGCAAATGCTTGTTTCTGGGAGGAAGGGGGAAAGGGGCAGTGGGAAAATCCTGGAAACGTCTCCCTGATGCAGGCGTTTCTGCACTAGATTACCCTAACAACCCTGACCCTCTGAGGAAATCCAGCATGCAGCCTGCCTAGGACAGGTTCTACTCAGGAGAATGACCCAGCCTAGATCCACCTGGGAATAGCCAGCAAGTGAGAGTGCTGGGCAGCAGCTAATAAATTAAGGAACATCTGGCCTCTGAAAGAGCACTGGGGTTCAGGCAGGGCATTGTTGAACAGAGGCTGCTCTTGAGCAGAGGGATTTCTCAGGGAGCTCTCCAGAAAAGAAGGGACTCACAAAAGGGGCTACTGAAGGGAGCAAAGCCTTCAGGAGACCTGGTCCCAGGGAAAGAACCTTGTCAGACAGTGGCATGAGACCCAGGTTGCTGGGGAACTATGCACCACTCCCAAGACACTTCAACCTCGGAGGGGGCTGCAGTCCAGAGAAGGATCCTTCCCCACATACTTGCAAGAGGCCAGACTCCAAAGGTTCCCGGATCAATGGGCCTTCCTGGTGCTGAGCTAGGACAGAGTGACGCAGGCAGCCCTGACAGACTAAGATTAGCTTGGGCCCCTGATAGGATGCTGGGAAGTGAAGATGTGCTTGCACAGCTGGACGGCCTTTGTTTAAATACACCAGACCCATGGAAGGCTCCATAAAAGCATTGCTGAATTTACTGAAAGCCCAGTAGGGGAAAGTGAGGCAGAGACACAAACTCTGCATCAAATCACCAGGAAGCATGCAGCAGGAGGGCACCCATGCTATATTATAGGTCCCTTTTAGCCTTGAACCACTCCAGCATGCTTGTCCAGTGAGCACCTTGCCCAGCTCTCCAGAGCACTTCCCCTGCCTTTGGAGGTTTCTCCCCTGCCCTGGCCCCATTTTGCACAGATGCGGCAGAGCTGGGAACATGGAGTGAGCCATTTTCAGCAGTTTCCAGTCCCAGACAAAGGGAAACTGGGCTGCAGCCCCACGCTCCTCTCTCCTGTTTCACGGCACTCTGCCTGGGGCGTATGGGAGCCTTTCCTTGTTTCCAGGGTGTGGGGTCAAACGCATCCCAGCATGGAATCAGAGGACTGGAGTCAGGACACTCAGCTCTACTAGTGACTCCCGGCCCCTGGAGCCTCTGTCTCTGCCTCGCTGAGGTAGGGAAAGCGAGGAGAGGCACAGCTGGAAGAGGTTATTCATGACTGAGTCACAGACCTCATACAAGTTTTTGGGCTCCACTCGCTCTCCATGGACACACGCCGGCACGAACCAGCCTTATTTACACACCTGCTGCCACTGAGGAGCAGGTTTCAGTTCCTTGAGGCAGGGCTCTTCTCCAAGTCCTTGCCCGGTTCCCAGCTCAAGGCCTGCAACTTCATCACCCCACACACCCAGCCCTTCACAACCCCCCAAGAGCCAAAAGGGAAGGACTTTCTCCTTTGCCTGCATCATCCTCAGTGCTGCAAGTGGCGTTCACGGACACCAGTGATCGTGCCTCGTGTGGAGGCTCCCTCCGGCACACATCTCACCCTCCACGTGCCAGACTGTTGCACAGGTGTTGCTGATTAGACCGTAGTCAGCTTTCCATTAACGACATGCAAAGGGGGAAGAGAGCCCAGCTCCCACGCGGCCGGGGCTGCTAACATGAGTAAAATCTCATTCCCAGCACAAACAATGAGCTGATCTGATGCCAATACCCACTGTCGTACTTAGACATCTCCTTCCCTGATTCATTCTGTAACCTTAGATGCAAGATCAGATCTGCCACTGACTCACTGCATCAGATCATTGCAGTATAAAATGAGAGCAAGGCTTGCTCCTCTGCATGTAGTGTTTGGAAACCCTCTGATTAGGATTCAGGGGGCGTTAAAATAACACTCCAGAACTATCTGTGCCTCATGCGCCTTCAGAGCCAACCACCAGCTTTTCTGTTTCTTTTGTTTTTGTTTTTAAACAACATTTTATTAGAAATCACATTCTGGTTGTATATTTTATTTTTACGTTTGGCCCATCCTTACTGAATAGGAAAATAAAAAAATCCCCACACATAGAAAGGTTCACACACAGTCCATGTAGCCAAGAACATGTCAGAAAGGGTGTTCGCTTGCACTCAGGGAGCAGACCATTAGCATGGCCTAGAAGAATCAATTTTGTCCCTCTCCTCTTGCCGTCACGCTGTCCACTCCTTTTCGTTGGGTAAAAACGTACTCCCCATGTTGTGTTCAATGAAAGCTACGTTCCAAAAGATGCCATTCAGATTATGCAACAGTCTGTAAATGTCACAGCGGCTGGGTAACAGACACACCCTTTCATCTCCCGATCTGCTGGTTTTAGCAACACTACCATGGGCTCATCACATCAAATCACTGGGTATTTGGATGCCATTAGCTATGCTTAAAAGAGGAACCTGGCTGCAGTTCACTTCCTGGTCAATATAAATGCAGAAGGAAGCTAAAAAGCAAGGTGGAGTCACTCAAAGTGTCTGTCTTGGGCTTTTTACAGCCAAACAAGTTTTGAGTTTCAGCAGGAGCTGAAACACCAAGTCAGCAACTGAAGGTCAATTTTCTGACAATTCAACAGGCTGGCAAGGTGCATACAAATGAGTAAACCGTGTGTCAATGGGACCCAGGAGTTAAATCCCAGAGATCTCCACACAAAAAAACCAAGCCAGCAGCTGTTTTAAAACAATCCTTTCTCTGCTCTGACTTGGTAGGAGCCGAAATAACAATACATCATGGGCTGTTCAAAGAATTGCTACTTTCAGAGTTACCTCTGCCAAGTTGATTACAGAAGGAGAACCCCCTTCAACACAGCGGCCTCCAAATCTGCTTATAAAATGCAAACTGTGACAAGTAGCACTGATTTTTCTGACATTCATGGTTACTTTTTGTCCTTTTGAAGCAAACCCGCCTCCCTCCACATTGATCCTCCCAACCATCATTTCTAGCTCTGTCCCTCTAGAGATGCAACACTGGGTCTTTGCCACAGAAATTCAGCTTGTTCCTTAAAAATCTACAGCCGCCTTTGAGCCACGACTGCTCCGGGAACAGCTGGGTAACAACAGTAGTTACAAGGAGGAACTTTAAGGGGAAAATTAAAAGCAGAGCAGACAGACAAAAGCAACTACATCAACATTTTTTGTAATGAAACTGGTGCGAGGTTATTTTCTATCCCGCCTGCAAGGACCCGAGCCTTCCCACACCTCACAAAGTTAGTGTGTCAGGAAATGAAGCAGCACAAATGATGGGATCGATTGCTAAGGTTCAGTGGAACCATGGAAGCATGTGGGGGGAAAGTGCAAAGAGAAGAGGAAGAGACTTTCAGGCCTTTCATAATTCCTTCAGTGGACAGTAAAAAGCCACACCTTAAATTTTGCTAATCCATTTCCAACCTGGTAAAAAGAATAAACAAGTTTTGAAGCCAGGCAGCAGGAGGAGCCCATGCCCACCATCTATTTTCATTGCAATTGGGAGCCAGATAAAACCCAGCTCGCTTCTCATCCACAGGGCTGCAGGAGAGTACACAGTGGCTTGAACTTCTGTGCAGATTTGGTTGTAAAGCTGTGAAAAATAGTACCCTTCCTGCCAGAAACCTCTATCCCATAATTTTTAAAATACAGTTTAAAAAAAAAAAAAAGCAGCTAAATAATCAACATGGCAAAGCAACACTAAACAAACTCACCTATTAACATGAGTGTCACAAACAGGAGTCAGAGTGGGGGAGGAAAACAAGGAGTAAGGTTACAAAAAAATAAATCTCACACACAGGTAGTTGAGGTTCCACCATCTGATCAGCAGCCACAGAAGTCTGAACACATGGAGCAGGGAGGGGACTTGCAGCTGAATTGAGTTGTGTAAATATAAAGAAAAAAGCCTTGTGCTCTTTAAAAAGAACATTTGATTGCAGCTGAACAGGAACGTAAAGGGAGTTTTAAAAAGGAAACCAGCCCAGCGTAGAGTTATTTCCATGCCCTGGATCCATATGCCAAACAGCCTGATCTTACGACTTCACAGTTGCGTTCCACTGGCTCTCTGCGGTATCTTTGTGCTCGTTGGCATCTGCTTTTGACCTGTTTCTGGGGATGGAAAAATCAACAAGATCCCTTCTTTTTCTAAAACAGAAAAAAGGCACTAGCTATGCCCCGCTCACTACAAAACCGAAGACTAACCCATTTTACCTTGCTAGAGTTTAGGGGACGTGGATTAGCCTACACCGGCCACCTTAGGGAGAAGATGTAGACAACCTTAGGGAGAAGGACTGAGGATGCTAGCTCAGTTTTGTTTCGCTCACTGGGAGCCATGAAGCTTGGCTCAGGGCAAGGTACAACACTGAAGAGGGATCAGACAGGTTATAACCTCCAGGAGACTATTCTGCATTTAGAGGTTTGATCCAGGCAGCTGGAAAAGACTCATCATCCACAGAGATTTAATGCCCGTGCGGATACCACAGACAAATCAAAGTGCAGCCCTGCTGCTGAGGTCAAGGCATTTTGAGCTCAGGACCTCGCTACCGCACCACTACATTTGGCGGCCAGGGCAAGACATTCAGTGTGGTGTGAACACGTGAAGGATTACGTCCGAAATTACTGCGGGGGAAAGCTTCACATCCCCAGCTGCGTTGTGCCCAAAGACAAACAGACAAGCGTGCAGTCGATGGCCAGCACTATAAGATGTGGATGAAAGGAAACCAAACGATCCAAGTACCAATAATCCTATGCTCTGGAAGATTGAGATTGTGCTACACGGGGCGTGTCTAGTGACTAGTGATCTCAGGAGAGGTTTGTCATCTGACCTGTGACTTCAGCTTACATTAAAATGTGCAAAGGGTAAAAAACAAACCAACATTAGGAGAGTCAAATAATGCTGAAAATGCTGTACGGAAACATGCAAGGGCGGGATCCACCTCAATTGCATTCAAGTGATGCCAGCGGAAGGCTCAAAATATCAGCAGACACCAGACCCAGGGAGAAGGATGTTCGGCCCTCTCCACCCCAGGCCTTAACCATTTATGAGACTGTGGAAGAGTTCACAGGACATCAACAAGCATAATACTGAAATAAAGGAAGGAAGGAACAGATGAACGCGTGGTTCTGGTGTCTAGCAGATGCTCTGATGTCCATAGGGCGCTGATGGCGCTGTCTCACCGACGCTTGGACCCCACGGTCACAATAAATGCAATCGCAACAGTTGTTGCCACATGATCCTTTTTGTTTCAGTCAATTTCATGCGTGGATTTTGCTTCTCTGAACGCTGTTTTTTGTTGTTTGAGAGTCTGGTAAACACGGCACCCAAAAGGTGCTGCTGCTTGGCTCCCTTCGCCGCAGGGGGCGAGACCTTTCCCCTCGGACACTTGGTAGGTCTCCAGCTGGGCACCATAGCTGCCTTAAAGCCATCCTCGAGTCGGTGGGAGGGGCACAGCCGTCACATGATGCCATTGGTGAGGTACTGGAAGCCATCATAGAGCTTGGTGGTGATCGACCGCATGCTGCCATCCACCATCTGGTCAATGAGCATCTGTAGCTGCTCCTCCGTCATGTTCATGTGGAAACGCTCCTTCAGATTGCGGATGGTGCTGGAGCCATGGAAACAGGGGAGCTGAGAACCTAACACATCGGAGGGGAGATAGAAGAGGAGACAAGGAGCAGAGTTAACAGCGAATTCCAAAGTATTGGAAAGAATTTATACAGAATAGTTGTGAGTTGGAGCAGCCGGGTTTGGGAGGTGCATTTAACACCTCTGTCTACTAACGACAGTGAAACCTGCACAGAGCATCCCCTCCAAGGTCCTGGGAAGTGACAAACACGTGTTTTCATGACCTCAGCATTGAGCCAGGCTGTCGGCTGGTGTACATGAGCAGAGCTCCATCAACTCCAATGGCGTTGCACAGGTCTATGCTCACTGGGGATCCGCCCCACTGGTTCCAATGGAGCTGAAGCCATTCACAGCAGCAGGAGAGCTGGTCCTCCATGTAGGCAAGAACGTACATTTAATTGTATCAGCCAGCTGTGACTAACTAACAGCAGAGTTAACAAACCGACTGACATGATGTTACGGTTGTGTGCTTAAAATATAGTCTAGTTAAAGAGCTTCTAACACAGGAAGACTTCCTAAGGTAGGCAAAGCCCAAACGGACAAGCTCTATTTTTTGTCACCAAGTTATTAAGTTCCTCCAAGGAACCCAGTACAATACTGTTTGATTTGCAGTTGAAAGCCAGTATCTGCCAGGTGAGGGTGCTTGAGACAGGGGCCCAATGGAGGAATGACCGAGTCCCCATTTTCCTCCCCCACTGCACCCACGCAGACTTTGAACTGCGATACCTAACAGGCTCTTCCCAATTCACCCCACCATGCATCTTCAGCCAAAAGCAGTGGGAGAAGGAAGAGTGGAAGAGGTGCTGATTCAGTGTGAAGGTTACCAACTAGTTATTCTGTATGTTTGCAGCATCCTCACTTGGTGCTGGAGGATCTTAGACTGGGCAACTGGACTGCAAGGAAAGCTCTGAACCACACTAGCGATAAGTCATCTGGGAAATGATCCCAAAGGACTGGTCCTCGACAGGTTCTAGCCTGACAGGTGTGCAGATTGAGGGGCAGTGTGCGACTTGAGCTGGTGAGTGGAAGTGTAACTGGGGAGGGGTGAAGGTAAACCTGATTTTTAGTGTAGTAACTATGTACTGCAGGGGGGTCAGACTACACGGTCATAATGGGCCTTTCTGGCCTTAGCTGCTATGAACTGCTTCAAGCGTGGTTACATGTCGCAGGAAGAGCTATGAAGTAGCTAGGAATAAGAGACTGCAACACAATGCAGAGACAAGGAACTGTGCAGACATCAAATCACTGACGTTAATAACCAGTAAAACGTTTAAAAGAGTGGCTACTGCCCTCTGGGTAATTTTAAAGGGGAACAGATCCAATTCACGTACAGCTAGGTGGGATCTTACCCTGTGCAATGGTATAAAAATGGATGGTTCTGTGCCCGGCTCTGCGACCACTGCTGTGTGGCCTTTGGGAAGTCACTTTACCATTGTGTGTCAGTTTTTCCATCTGTAAAAAGGGGAATAACACTTGCCTACCTCCAAAGAAGGGTGTAACTACATGTTTTATCCAGTTCTCTGAAATCTTTAGGCGAAGAATACTGTGATATTCATTTATCCACCTTCCCCCTAATGCCAGAAATTGGAAATGGTTCCCTTTTCTATTTGATTTCAAATGTTCTACAACGGTACCTTGTCGCCATAGTGGAATAAGGGTCTTGTTACCATAGATGTTTATCCTGATGTAGGGAGCTGTGCTTCCTGTGCTGGGTAAAAACTGATGGTCAAGATTGCCACAAGGGTTTAGTGATTCTGGGGCCCCAACTTGAGACAGTTTAAAAAGGAAGGGACCCAGTTTATTTTCAGAACGAACCGATCACGTCACAAGACAATCTTTAAAATAGGTCATACTGGGTGCCAAAAATCACTAGTCACTTGTTGAAAATTTAGGCCAGTGTGGCTACATTTGTAAAGTAGAAAATAGTGTCAATCTTGAAGGGAATAAGAAGCGTAGCTGGAAATGGGGGTTTATGGAGTAGCAGTGAGATCCAGTGGATAGAGCCTGGACTGGCCCTCAGGGTTCTGTGCCGGGCATGGACACTGGCCTGCTAAGGGGCATTAGGTGAATCACTTCCCTGCTTTGTGCCTCAGTTTCCTCATCTGAAAAACAGATCCCTCTTTTATAAAGCACTGAGATTTACCAATGAAAAGCACAAGATAAGGATATTATTAGTCAGTAGTCCCTGACAGCCTCACAATTGGAAATGTAGTATATATTGTAACTTTATTTCCAAGCCGTAAGACACTTAGCTATTTAAATGAGAGGAATGGAAGTAACCCAGGATTCCTGATCTCCGTTTCCCCATGGTTTCATGACTAGGTTGGCAAGAGAACCCAGGAATCCAGTCCCAGGGCTCTCTGCTCTATGACCATAGGAGCCCAGCTGAAAAACTACACCTTGGCAATGCATCTCCTAAATGCTTAGGGACAGTTTCCCTGGTCCTGTAAGTGGAACAGAGTGAATACAGCCATGCACACAGTACTCTAATTCCACTGCAGCAAGACTGATCGAGTGGAACATTTATTAGATGAAGATCTCAGCTGTCCCAGCCAATGCCTATCCCCTCCCACTTGGTTGGGCCTGCTCTAACCTGCCACGGTGCTTGGACAATGGCTGGAGCCTGTACGAGAAAGCAAAGCTCCATGGCAGGTTTGAACATGCACAGCCAGATAGAGGCCAAGCAGCAGAGGCAAACCGGTCCTTGGACAGAGGTTCCTCTCATTAAGATTGGGTGGGCGGAGCTCAGAGTGCTGGACCCAGTACATACACTAGTGGTTGGGAAGTACAGAGCTGCTAACCCCTTAAGGTCTCATACAATAGAAAACTTATCTGTGCATATTCTATTCTGCTTCCTGACACTCACAGATGACCTGCGCTACTGTACGGACCTGGCTCTGCTGACTCTCGCCGTAACATCTCTGGCAATCTGGAGGACAAACTGACACACACTTAGTTATTTACTTGCTCCTCTCCCCACTTCAGGTTTTTGCAGGAACAGTTTGATAAATAATTTTCCCTGTGGCAAGCAACATTTAAAAAAAAAAAAAAAAAGAAAGGAGTCAAGATCAGCAAGCTGGAGGCCTGCTCTGCAGGTCCTGTCAAACCTATTTATCTTTCAGCAGAGCCCCCACACACAGCAGTTAAGCATTAGGTTAGACAATACACAGAGAACGTGAGAGGATCCAAGCATATGGCCGTTTCATAGCACTGCCAATCTGACTGAATGCTTGGTTCTATGCAATGTTTTCAAGTCTGTAATAATAATTCTCCTCTAGTTCTTTTCCTCATAGGATGTGAAAAAGCGTTCTACATGATAATCCTCACAACGCCTTCACACAGGCAGGGACCCCCATTTAACAGAAGATTTAAGTAAGAGTGCTTGCTGCTTCCACTAATGTAAGCTTACTCGTGGGTGCTCCTCAAAACCTTTGGAAAAATCAGGTTTTCCATGACTCACCCGAAGTCATACAGCGTGAGTGGTAAAGTTGAGAACAGAACCCAGGTGACCTGAGTCCTCAGGCCCTGCTCTCACCATTATACAAGACCTCCTCCATGCATCCTCTCTATTCAAATCACTACAATTCAGGTGGCCACAGATGGCCAGTCTCATAAAGATCCCAGAGACTAATACAGACTGAGCCACAAGACTTTCACATGGTGGGTAATCATAGAATAATAGGGATGGGAGGGACCTCATGAGGTCATCTAGTCCAACCCCCTGCTAAAAAGCAGGACCACTCCCACTAAATCACCCCACCCAGGGTTTTGTCTAACCAGGCCTTAAAAATCTCCAAAGATGGAGATTCTACCACCTCCCTAGGTAACCCATTCCAATGCTTCACCACCCTCCTAGTGAGAAAGATTTTCCTAATATCCAACCTTGACCTCCCCAGCTGTAATTTGAAACCATTGCTCCTTGTTCTGTCCTCTGTTACCCTCGAGAACAGCCTAGCTCCCTCCTTTTTGGAGCAACCCTTCAAGTAGTTGAAGGTTGCTACCAAATCTCCACTCAGTCTTCTCTTCTGTAGACTAAATAAGCCTAGTTCCTTCAGTCTCTCCTCATAAGTCATGTGCCCCAGCCCCCTAATCATTTTTGTTGCCCTCCGCTGGACTCTAATTTGTCCACATCCTTTCTGTAGTGGGAAGCCCAAAACTGGACACATGTTTGCTTTCCATTTGGAACCACTTGCCCAATGTTGCTTAATGAAAAGAAAGTCTCTCTGGAGGGCAGAGACAGGGAGCAAAATTCAGGCTACTTGTGTCGAAGTGGCCTCTTGTCTTTGTGACTTGTGCATCTCACAATAGCGGTCTCCCCTTTCACAGCACAGGTGTGCGAAATGCCTGTCACATAGGGGTCCTGTCGTGTGTAGGAGCAGACTGGAGACATGAGGCCAAAAAGCAGAGCCATACCTTGCTGCATGATCTCCACAATCTGCACCACTTTATCCATGTGCTTTCGGGCAGCGATGAGGCCCTGCAGCATTAGCATCTTGTAGTAGTTAAACATATCGCCGTCCAGACCGCCCATGACCTAGAGAGCAGATCAGACAGTGAGAACGGGTTCTAAAGACACACCAAAAGCATTCCTGAAAGAGGAAGTTTCAACAGCAGTCCTGCCATGAGAAACAGGTGGGGAAACATCTGGAATTATTTAAAAGGCATCTTTATTGGAAGGATTTATCTTTTTAGTAAGATTTTGCACTTCCATATCTGTCTTCATAGGATCTGAGAGTTCTGTAAGAACTAACAATTGATCTTCTGTAGATCCATTAATTTGAACACTTTACAGAAATCAATCACAATTCTCATAACTACTCCTCCCCAAGAAGTAGGAATCGCCGCTCTTTTACAGATAGGGAAATTGACGCATTGAGAAGGGATTTGCCCAAGATCGCAGAGTATCCAAGAGTCCTGGGTCCCAGTTCCTTGCTCTAGTTCACACACATCCCCAGATCTGGGAACAGAACTCAGGTTCCTAATCCTGTGCCTCAAGCCAAAAGACCCTTTTCATGCCTAGCAGAACTTCCCCATAGCTCACTCACGTCAACAAACTCAGTGGTGAGCTTGAAGGCAGATGTCTCAAAGCCAAGGTTCCTGGGTGAGCTGGAGAGAATAAAGCCAAAATCTATATGGATGATGTGTCCATCTGCATCCAGCAATATATTGCCATTGTGCCTTGGAGGGGAAATGGAACAAGAGAGAAAACAATCAGCAAGCTCGTATTTCAGACACCACTTACTTGGAGCTGGAGAACCACCCACACACACACATGGTGAAAGTCCTCACCCAATGCCGGAGCTCTCATGAAGCAAACAGACGCTGGCTTTAGTTTAACCCTTTAGTGCCACCTGTTAATGCCGAGTACGTACACGGCTGCAAATTCTATCTGCTCACAATTTTTCTCTGCATCTCGTACTACAGTACCAACCAATAACGCTGCAACTGGGTATACACAGGGTGTTTACCGCTTATAAAACAAGCCTGCAATTACACACTGAATCTTCTGAGCAGCATAGGTAACAGGCGCTCTTCAGTACACTCATGAAGTCCCACTACTCCAATTTCAGGCTCTCTTGCAGTCATACACCGGCCATTTTTCACTCTGTCCTGATTCCCCAGCAAGCATGACGCTAGGATGTCACTGCTAGGAGGGCTTCCCTGCTGCATACTTCAGGGAGCGGGAGACAATACAAAGTCAAGTAAGCAGCATCTTGATTAACAGATGGAATTTTGGAAAGTCCTTCAAGCCTCACCATGCACCTCCCCGCCCCGGAGGTTTAATATGCTTCCCTAAATGTCAATACTCAAGACAGCAAATCCCTGACTGCCACCCCCCAGCGGTTAGACTTCACTCCACCACACGGGCCCACCTGTCTTTGACCTGTAGCAGGTAGCACACCAGGCAGTAGCCAGCACAGCTCTGCACAAAGTTCCTCTGGGCCGTCAGGAACGCTTCCGTAGTGTAGTTGCCGTGTTCCTGGAGGAAGTAGTCTAGCAGCGAGAGCTGGGATTGCTTCTTGACTTGGTGGATGGACACAGCATTGACCACGGGCTCAATCATCCCGCTGTCTGCGGAAATGACGAGGATTTTGTATGGCTTGATCCACAGGGGCACGCGTTCCTGCTCCCATATAGACTGAAAGGGAAAGAGATTTGCATCCAGTGCGCTGCACTTACAGCCCCGTAGCACAGACAGCATCTTACCCATTCCTACCTGCAGCTGTTTAAGGACCTGGAACGCTAGCAGCTCTTGCCTGAGGTCGTCTCCGCATTTCACAATCACAGAGAGGAGGCGCCAGTTTGGAAGGTGGCCATAAGGGGAGCCTTCCCTGATTCGCCTGTGGGGAAACCGCAAAGGGTTAACGGGAGAGGGGGGCACCTGTCTGCTCCATGGCATCTCTGAAAAGAGACAGCACAGCAACAAGACAGCAGCTGTAACTCAGTGGTGAGCGGTAGATTTCTATTTAAGAATTTCTAGGATAGGGATGTTTCTCTTTTACTGCCAGAGAGATCCTTTTAGCACAACCTTTTAAGCCCTGGTTCAGCAAAGCACTTAAGTGGTTTGCTAAAGGAGGACGCTCTTCAGTGTTTTGCTGACTTGGGGCCTTAGGATTGTCAGCTGGGGGGTGGGAAGAGACAATCATTTATTATGTTTGTACAACATCGACACAAGGGGACCCTGACCAAGTGCCACAGATCAGTGTTCAACAAGTAGGGAAGATGCCAAGCTGTACAGCAGCAGGAATTAAACCATAATGGAAGGAAAGAGGCTCTTTTCTACTCATTCCCCTTTCTCCCCCACTGCCCACATTTGCCCCTCCTTCTCAGCCCCCAAGAATAATTCAAACACCTTACTTGCGGGACTTAGTACACTCTAGAATGGAGCCTGACTCAATCACTGCTGTGTAAGGACAGTCTTTAGGTTTGGAAATGCTGAACCTGAGTCAATATTTGCTCCCCAAAGGCAGCTAGAGACCAAAGCTGAGGCCCAGCATTCATGTAGAAAAGCAAATCAGGAAGCCACAAGGGAAGCTATTCCACAGAGACACAGCTGGGATTTCAACTTGGATCTTTTATAGGAATAGGGATGATTCAGCTTTCCCATAGACCCGACGGCCTTTGCTCATACCTGACTTTCTCCTGCCAGGG
The DNA here is from genome assembly GCA_007922175.1 of Pelusios castaneus. Taxonomy (NCBI): domain Eukaryota; kingdom Metazoa; phylum Chordata; order Testudines; family Pelomedusidae; genus Pelusios; species Pelusios castaneus. The sequence goes on from ML685905.1 coordinate 1,478,901, forward strand.
TTCCTTCAGGGCTACAGCAGAAGGATCCTCAGGGTCCCTCCTGAATGATGTTGGGGTATGCGCTAGCTGCTCCGAGAGGCGCCGTCTATAAAGCAAAGTAATTAAAGACGCACATCTGCTTTCCTCAAGGAAGTGACAATCCACCACCATCACACATGTATTAGCCCGAAGTACTTTACAAAGCTTGTACTGGCAGGGATCACTGCACCCGCTGCTGAAATGCAGCCCCCGCTTTGGAGTGGAATCTGACAGCTGTTTAACAGTGCGACAGTCTAGGAAACAGTTTAAGGTAGAGAATGAGGAAGAACGCCATATCTAAGTGACACAGCAGAGGTTGATTCTCCATGGACTGAAGGTACTCCTCCAAACTAAGAACATGGGGTTTACACCACTATATCTTTGGGACAACACATGGGCTGGGCCACAGTATTCAATCTCATTCAAGTGAGACCGTTTCCAGCAACACTGTACCTCCTAAAAGTGAGCCAAGAGACTGCATCAGTACCGTCTCAAAAGAAGAACTCCAGCTCTTGCAGTACCTCACATTTCCCTTGGAGATCTTGAATTGAGCCTGCACATTATCTTCTGAGACATCAAGTCTGTTGTAACATATGCATGCGCACAGCACACGTATCTCACCAAACAGCTGCTAATTGGTCAGCTGACTTGCCCGACGAAGAATTTACCTTTTGACTTGGGCCTTGCTGCTAGTGTTCAAGATACTCAGACCTGATACTGAACTTTCCCTACATGGAGGAGAAGCCACTACTCAGCTACCATATGGATGTGTTTAGAAGAGGCTTGGGAATGAATTCACACACTACATCCCAATACACATAGTCACTACACTTCTCTCCAGCCAGGAATATACATGCTGGTATTGATGCTCAGGCCTAGTGAGAAAGATGAGGAGTGCTGACTTAAGGGCCTTTTCTCCAGAGATGTAATGGAGAGACCCTGTGATACTCCTCCTGACTGGATACAGAAGTTTGTTTTAAATAAAGACAATGAAACCCATCTCCAGCTCTGCAGTCTTGAAAAATCCCGGTTCCCGTGAGGGAAATCTCCCACCCGCAACACAAGTTCACTGTTACCTAATATCCCCAGCTGCTATGAACACAGGCTCTTTGCTCTCTTGGCTGGTGATGCTGTCCACAGAGAACTGGGAAATATTGTCACAGCTGTTGGTGTGCATCTCTGGAAGCTGGAAAGAGAGATGCAAGACTGAGTTATAAACTAGAAAGTCCCAGCGTTCTCCTTAGCGCAAAATGATCAAGTGTGTCATTTATAAACCTTGCAGTCCAAAGGATCCGTTAACCAAGCTCAGAGGCTCCAAAGGGGGAGCTGTGCCAGTCTAGGTCAGTCAAACAAACAAGGAGTCCTGTGGCACTTTTGAAGACTAACCCATTTATTTATTTACAAATTTATAAATAAATTTGTTAGTCTTTAAAAGTGCCACAAGACTCCTTGTTTGTCAAGTTCAGAGAGTGAAGGTGGCAGCTTACACGCTGTCCAACATTGGGGAAGGGGAAAGATTCTGGACAGGAGGCAAACCTTGGCTATCAGATATGTCCCATGGGATCTTTAACGTCCATGCAGAGCAGATGGGCCCAATTTTTAAGGTCTGATTCGAAAGAGAAAAACAAGACAGAGAGTGAACTGCACAGCACTTGATTCTCTACCTTGGCAGGATGACTGACTGACTGACCAAGTCTCTCCTGCCAAGATTTGAATCTCTGGCTCCAGGCAGACTTGCCTTTTTGATCTCCAAGCCACAGCATTTTAACGTTTGAAGATGCTGTTTTCCCACTGCTGTTTACACTCGGTGCCTGAGGCAGGCTGCATTGTACAGAAGCTTTCTGTGAACAAGAAGCTGCTCACATGAGAAGTTGGGAAGCTCTCATTCACTGACCAGCTCTAGACTGCTGCTGTAAGGCTCAGTGCTCCCTCCCGGCGGGATGTACAGAAAGGGAAGGAGCAAGGCATCGCAGTCAGAGCTGAGCATGGCAAAGAGGGAGGCAATCCTTTGAGCATCCCACTCCAACGACTCTGCCCTGGCTGCTCTCAGTGCTGGCAGCCCATCCCACATCCTGGCCTCTTTCATCGCAAAGAGTCACCAAAAGAAGAGCCTGCTGAGCAGGGGAGAGGTTGAGTTTCCTCTGAGAGAAGACAGTGCTACAAGCCCCCTCTCCGTTATAACTTGTACACAGTTGTACGGCTGCGTCTCATTTTCCCGGTGGGGTGTCTAGTCTGAGCAACCAGGTGTTTGGCTCCAGCACCATTGGCCACCTCACCTCCACCTGCAGCTCCCCAATATCATCCACAGACCAGGCCTCATCATCATTGTCATAGTTGGGAACCGTGGTGAAGCTGCTGGCTCTCTGCTCGTGAGTAATCCCACATTCTGGCAGATTCTCCACAGACCTCGTGCTCCGGATGCGGTTCTCCGGGATCCGAGCTGGCACGTTAGTGGTGTCAAAATTTTCACATTCAAGTACTTCAACATAGATTAAATAGGGAGCCTGAGGGAAGCAGAAACAAAAGTCATTGACACGGTGACAGAAATTTACACTGGGCACTGTCTGAATCCTTCATTTCTCTCTTGTTTTGCAGTTCACCTTTCACACAGGCCAGTCACTAGCTTTTTCATCATCAGATCATCCTGAACATCCATCAATCCACCTGCTGTCTCATCTTATCCATGGATTGATCCTTTCTCCAGAAGAGTTTACATCTTTCTGTTCTGTATTTGTACAGGGCCTAGCATCTGGCCCATGACTACAAAGTTGCTAGAGTCAGAATACTGACACTAATAATGGCCATCTAGAAAATACCCTGGGGGATTCAGCTAAATCTTTTTACAAATGGGAAAAAGGGGTTGTGCTTCACAAGTTAGTGACACGTTTGAGAGTTCCCGTCTCTCAGTCCTAGATCTTGCTGCTCCCTCTACAATTTTCAGTGACTAAAGCATGTAACTAACTAATAATAAATATACTTTTAAAGCACTTTACAGATTAAGGCACAAAGGGGTAATAGTAATTTCTACTGGTACTGAAAATTAGAGGAGCTCATGAAACACTGCAGTAGCTCCAAGCCAGCAGTATCGCTGTTTGATTCGTGCACACGTGTGCAGAGTAAGCTACATGGAAGACCTGTTTAGTATCAAATGTTCATTTACCACGAGTAGATACCAAAGAGCATATTTTACTCTGATTTTTAAGAGACCTCAGTAACATCCACCTGAATGCAGGACTAATTCACAACCACCGAAAGAAAAAATACAAAAAAGCCAATGTTTTCTGCTTTTCTTGGAGGGTTCTCTCCTGCTAGAAGCTGAGTATTTCTGGCAACCCTCTAGCAAAGCATATCAGTACTTGCTTAACTGGAAGACATGAGTTATGTCACTAAAGTCAATGAGAGTGTGTGTGCGCTTAGCGGCTTAGCTAGATCATGGCCAGAGAGCTCAAAACCATGCAGAATCAACCTTTAAAAAATAACTTTGTTCTACCCCAGGTGCTGGTAGTTTCAGATACAACCCAACTAAGAAGTTATCTTGGGTTGATTATTATTATTATTATTATTATTTTTAACATAATTGGGCTGGACTCTTAGCTGCCGAGTGCCCACAGGTCCCATTTATTTCACTGAGATCCAGTCCTTATCCCATAGCATATCATTAAATCTGCCCTTTTTTCTGAAGGGCTGTTGCCAGGGTGTGAATCCAGGAACATTTTAACACGAACATTAAAGGCTTTGGGGAAACTTCCTCTCCTCCAAGCCTACTCTGGACTCTCCACTCACAGCTACCCTGGCATGGACTCCTCTTTCTACTGCTCTCGAGGCCTTGACAGATGACACAGCTCAGACAATGATAGCAGGGATGCAGAAGCGCTGCCATGGGCTGCCCTACCTGCTACATGCCTAGACCACACGGTGGTGACAGACCCTCCCATGAGAATCTTCTTCATGCCTGGTTCATGGAGGCGGAATTATTTATTTAGAATCAAAGAATCATAGGGCTGGAAGGGACTTCATGAGGTCATCTAGTCCAACCCCCTGCTAAAAGCAGGACCACTCCCACTAAATCACCCCAGCCAGGGTTTTGTCTAACTGGACCTTAATATCTCCAAAGACGGAGATTCTACCACCTCCCTAGATAGCCCATTCCAATGCTTCACCACCCTCCTAGTGAGAAAGTTTTTCCTAATATCCAACCTCCACCTCCCCGCCTGCAACTTGAAACCATTGTTCCTTGTTCTGTCCCCTGTTACCATCGAGAACAGCCTACCTCCCTCTTCTTTGGAGCACCCCTTCAAGTAGTTGAAGGTTGCTATCAAATCTCCCCTCAGTCTTCTCTTCTGTAGACTAAATAAGCCTAGTTCCTTCAGTCTCTCCTCATAAGTCATGTGCCCCAGCCCCCTAATCATTTTTGTTGCCCTCCGCTGGACTTTTTCTAATTTGTCCACATCCTTTCTGTAGTGGGGAGCCCAAAACTGGACACAGTATTTCAGATGCAGCCTCACCAGTGCTGAATAGAGGGGAATTAACACATCCCAAGATCTGCCGGCAGCACTCCTACTGATGCAGCCCAATATGCCATTGGCCTTTTGGGCAACAAGAGTACACGGTTGGCTCATATCCAGCTTCCCATCCACCATAACCCCCAGGTCCTTTTTGTTTATTTACTTAGCTTCACGTCCAGAAGATGCAGTGAGCTGGTTCTTAACATTGGAACTCTGAAATTAGACTTGAAGGGAAGTGCTAATTTTAATGATTCAAGAGGATGAGCCTCCCTTGCTCAGCCACTCTTACCTTGTCCTTGGAGTTGAGCACCACCGCCTGGGTGTGGGGCACCCGTACCACATGATGATCAAAGCCAGCTGTGGGAAGCCAGACACGTGCTGGTAGCTTATGGTTAAGTAAAGACAGCTCCGAGATAAGACGCTGAGTCTTCTGCTCTTTGGTGGGCAAAGTGGCTAGCCTCTTCCCGATGGCCATCAGGGATTTGATGAATTCTCTCTCCGGGGCAAGTCTGACAGGCTAAAACATTTTAAGGAAGCAGGAGAAGACAATTATAAGATAGTCGCAGTTCTGCGATCAGGAGTCAATTTAAAATTATTGGGATAAATTGCACACGGAAGAGAAGCTCCCATCATCTGTTTAATGATCTTGTGAATATGAAGTAAATATAAAGCTCTTGTGGATCATCTGTAAGACAGAACACTGCAAAAATATTTTCTACTTTCTGCATATTGAAAACAAGAGCCCCCCTGAAGTTCAAGAGTATTTCACTTGTCTTAAAACTGGCCATTTACATGGAGATAAAAATCTTCACTCCAGAATCCTCTTTGTGGTACTAAATTAACATGGCCATTTTTGTTCAATTCCTCATATATCTGTGCTCCAGCATAGATCTGGCAACCATGTTAGTCTTTACTCCTAGAAAGCCATTAGAGGGAGCCCATATCTTCTTCTCCAATTCTACCAGTTCTACATATTTACTTGTCAGATTTTAAGTCAAAATCTGGTGACTATTTCTCAGAATTCTGACCATTATATGGTGGGATTAAACTTCAATCAAAGTGCAGGGCAGCGACGCTTGAAACTATTAATGTGTCTGTGAATGCAGTGGCTTTATTTTGCAGGTTTTGAGCACCAAAACTGTAACTTGAAATGGTAGAAGTTTATGGTTGAATTTTGCCATTAAAGACACAGAATTAAAAGCTGTAACGTGCTCCCATCACCAGTCATGCCAGATATGCACATGCAAAAGCTATGTAGCATGGGAAAAGACAGCAAAGGAAAAAATATTTATGACAGAGCACCTTTTAGAACTATAAAAGACTAAATGAAGTTGGTAAAAAAGAAAAGTAGCCACCATCTAGTTAACATTAATGTCCTTTTCCACCCTCCGTAAGAGCAGAGGGGTTTGGTTTTTGTCTGTAGTCCACATCAAAAAGCTTTCATGCGTCAATTTAAGTATTGCACCTCACCCTGCTGAAGAGGGCAGCTTTCCCTCATTATTGCATGTTGGCTAATAGGTATTCTTGGGACAGAAGGAAATGTTTGTATAGCATCAAAAGGAAGCATAATCAGTTGCAAACATCAGGTATAGAATGAATATTTTAAAACCCTGTGTCATCCAAAACTGGGTCCTTCTACATACATACATCAGGTAGGTCTGTTTTAACAATCCCCATCCAAAGGAGAATAATCTCATCTACAGAAAACAAACAAGGAGTCCTGTGGCACTTCCAAAGACTAACAAATTTATTTATCACATGAGCTTTCGTGGGAGAAAATCCCACTTCGTCATCTTCACTCCTTGTTTGGCTGACCTAGACTAACATGGCTATCCCTTTGGAACTCATCTATAGACTATCTTTCAGACTGACATCCACAATCCACTATACAGAAACCACCTCTCCACACCTTTGGTAACTCAAAAAACAATGAGAGTCCTGTGGCGCCTTATAGACTAACAGATTTTCTTCGGCATAAGCTTTCGTGGGCTATAACCCACTTCATCAGATGCACCTGACGAAATCTTGCATCTGACGAAGTGGGTTATAGCCCACGAAAGCTTATGCCGAAGAAAATCTGCTAGTCTATAAGGTGCCACAGGACTCGCATTGTTTTTTTGCTGTATACAGACTAACACGGCTACCCCTCTGGAATTTGGTAACTCAGTGTCTTGTTCTCAACCACTACTCTGAGGCTAACAGAGTCACTAAAGGCACAGGTGCAAACTGGTCAAAACAAATATCCTAACACCTCAGGAGTATCCATGATACGAAAGCCATCCACTTTTTCCACAGACCCTTTTAAGCTGTTTCAACCAAAACTCCAGGATGCTGTAATCATCTATTATGATTATTGCTAGTTTGTTGTGCTACATGGCTCAAATCAATTTTCACCTTTGGTGTGTGCATCTGATAATTTCAGATCCAGAAGTCAAACTGCATAATTTATGCATACTGAAACATTCATGCACTGCACACCCATGTGAGATCTATTCAGTAAAACTGAGTTTCGGCAGCAGTGATTTGTGATTGTGACCAATAGGATTATTAGTGAATGGAAAACTGAAATGCTAAGAATGCAACCCTGCTTTCCTCACTGGGACTGTCCAAGTCTTGAATTGCTAGGAAGAGACCACTCAGTGACACACAATCCAGCTAATCACTTTAACATTTTATATTTTGGTTCTTCAACTGTTTAATGGATTAATAATTAGCACTCAGAAGATATTTCTCTTTGGCAAAGTGCTCCCCAAATATTAACCAATTAAGTAAGCCACACAGTCCTTCCAGGGAGCTAATGCTTGGCACATAAATCACTTTTTACCTAGAGCCCAAAGCATTTTACAAAGTTACATATCATCATCCCTATTTTATGGAGAGGAGAAACCGAGTGAGGGAGAGGAAGTGACTTGTACGAAGCTGCTGACAGACAAATAGAAAGCTGCAGTTCTAGGCTCTCAGTAGAAGAGCACCATATAAACTTGTCTTTCTTCCAACAGAAACTGGTCTAATAAAGACTTATTATGGACTCATAGACTTTAAGGTCAGAAGGGACCAGTCCGATCATCTAGTCTGACCTCCTGCAAAATGCAGGCCTCAAGACCTCCCCCACCCACTCCTGCAATAGGCCACCAACCTATGACTGAGTTATTTACCTCCTTAAATCATGATTTAAGGACTGAGATACAGAGAATTCACCGGTAGGTGAACCATGCCCTGTGCTACAGAGGAAGGCGAAAACCCCCCAGAGCCCAGGCCAATCAGCCCTGGGGGAACATTACCTCACCTGCCTTGTATCTCTAATAATCTGGGACCAACATGGCTACCACAACACTGCACAGGCATTTCTTGGAGGTTTGACTGAATTAAGGACTTCAGTGCCACCTCAGGTCCTCAGTTCCTCCAGTCCAGTTGTGAACAGCCAGGAAATGGCCTTCCTGTTGGTTCCTATTGTTAAGTTCCTGCGTGCCAAGCAGCTCCCTGAGACACACTTTGCTCTTCTGCAGTGGTATTAACACAACACGGAAAATTAATCATCATCTTGCCTCCAGTTACAGAGGTGATTTTTTGAAAATTTAAACACCCAGCTGGATCCATGTTGTCAATGGTCTTGAATGGTACCAGCAACCTAAGCCGTGACACTGAACCACAGAACAGTCCGAGAGACTGAATTAAACCGATGCAGACCTGCTTTACAGCATTAGAAAGTCAGGAGTAAATTTACCTCATGCAGGATCAAGATGGAATTAAACTAACTTCTGAGGTCAAGCAGAAAGACATGGAAGAGAAACCTTATTCCTTCATACAGGTTCTCAGCACAGTTACGTATCCCTCCAGGATAGTCTGGGCCAACATAAACACACTTTACCGGGGGAATTTGAAAACCACTCTATCTCCCTGCAAATATCAACCCGAGTTAAACCATGACATTTTAGTACATTGAGTACTGAAGAACAACAACGGGCCTTTTTCCAGTCCAACCAATCTCCTACGGTCATTCAGCAAACTATCTTGCAGGAAGCAAAATGAGGCTTTTGCTTTGCTCAGGCTGTGTGAGAAGGGAAGAGAATTTTGGTTTGAACTGGAGCAAGCCCTGGAGTCTGTTCAGGAGTCAGGATGAGTGTTTGGGAAACAGGTGGTCTCTTCTAGCAACTGCCCCCTCATAAGTATATTCCTTCTTTTTGGAATTGTAGCCCTTTTTCACCTCTAGTTTCAAACAGATACCACTTATTCCAGCCCCTCAGCCTGCAGCGATGTGGTCTCCTGCCCAAGACTTCTGCCAAGTTTAGTTTTAAAGCATCCCCAGTAACGGGGATGTCTCCACCTCTCCTGGGAACTATTCTGCAATTTAAGAGTTCTTGTTGTCAAAAACTATTTCCTGATATTCAGCCTATATTTTCCTTGTCCTCAGATCCCCATCATAGCCATAACTTATTTGGTCCCCTCAAAGCAATTCCTCTCTCTCAGGGACGTGTGCAGCCTTCAAATATCTGTAGATTGCTGCAATCCCACTTAGTCATCGCTTAGCCAGCATATACAGATTTAACATTCAGTATTCCCTCAAATCAATCCACCTCCTGCCTCCCTCACCAAATCTCTTTGCTTTTTCTCCTGAGCTCCCTCCAGTTTCTATCTTTCTGGGATCCACAAATGAGCAACACCCCAGGTGCTGTCTCAGAGCTATACACCACAGAATGTTATATCCAGTTTTCTATCACATCTTCGACTGCAAAACTGTAGAGAATCCTACCAGATGCACTGAAAGCTAGACAATAGTTATAGGTGATGTATAGGACAAGAAGAAGGACATGGGCCTTTACAGAAATGGAGGAGTGGTACATAGACTAGAACTGATAACCTACAGGGCATCTGGACTCTGCCAGCTAGCTGGACATTGCTACTAGATTTCAAGGCTAACAATGATAATTAAGATTCCAAAGGGGTAGCCGTGTTAGTCTATTGTAGAAAGACAACAGAGTCTTGTGGCACTTTTAAAGACTAACAGATTTATTAATCGCATGATTAATTAATGATTAATCGCATGATTTATTAATCCCACGAAAGCTCATGCGATTAATAAATCTGTTAGTCTTTAAAAATGCCACAAGACTCTGTTGTCATGATAATTAAGAGAATACCACATACCTCATGCATAAGCATGTGTTTAAATACCTAGGCAATTTAGCTAGGCACAGGTATCTGCAGCTGAATTATAAATAGGAAAGAAATCTTTGCAAAGAGTCTGATTTGCTACAATAAAGGCCTGCCATGTTCAAGCATGACATGAAAAACCATGGTTAGTGAAGCTTGGAGAATAGATTTCTCTCCTGAGGGAGAAAGGCAGAAGCCAACACCACAGAGAGTCCCTTCAGACTACAGAACAGACATTTAACCTGTAAGTGGATCTCAAGCTCCAGACAACATTGATGTGAGAACTCAACACTGAAATCACTGATAAAAAAAGTAACAAGTATAGCTATAAAATAGAGAGACATTTTTGGTCTTCTACAAACCCTTCTATCCAAGGCATTTTACAGACATAAAACCTTCCCACAATCCGGTGGGGGTATTTAAGTATTATCCCCTTTTTCAGAAAAAATGAGGAATAAAAAAATGTAGCAACCCACAATCATGCAGCAATGCACTGGGCAGAGCTCAGAATGGAACTCAGGAGTCCTGGCTCCCAATTGTCACTGCTCTAACCTCTGGCATATGTTGCCTCTTGAGAAGCAAGGCATCCTATCACCCCTGGCATATATTTTAAGCTTGGCTGAGTAGATCAATAAATGACAACCCAGTTGAGAGTTTTGCTTCTAAACAAACTGTGAGAGAACAGCATTGAGTCACCTTTGAGGCCACTGTAAGATTCCATTTACCATCCTTCTCTTACCGTTTCACACACAGCAATAGTCCTAGAACATAAGACTTCAAATCCACTCATCAGAGAGTCAGGCGGGAATTCAATGTTATTAAAATGATTTTACTAACAAAATACAGTAAAACACTGTAAATAATTACATTAAAAAGAAAATCCCACAGCTCTAGGTAAGTCATTTTTGATCATGGACTACATATTCAACACACGGGAAACCAATTAGGAATCCTAAAGTGAGAATGTGCATTGTTAAGAAAATGGTACAAATTAGAGAGAGAGATGCCCTTGATTAAAAATTAAAATTGTTTTGTATTAAAAGAAGAGTTATTAGGGAAACATCAGTTTTGATCTAAAGTAATTTCAACAGACAGAAAACTGATTTTTGTGGGAAAAGCAAATTAAATTCCATCTGGCAGACAACTTGTAAGAAAATTTTAGGAAACAGCATTTCCTCTTTCATTTGCTAACTAGAGGGGAGTAAACACAAAGGGCTTGACTGAGCATTTGAAATTCGTCATCATAAGCCAGGTTATTCATCTGCGTTGGGAGCTTTTAAAATTTCTTTTTAAATGCAACTGTTTACCCCTCCATAACTGGTTATTTATCGACGAGTTACCACATCTATTTTTCAGGCCTCCTCATGGCTTGTTGTTTACTTTAGGCAAAATGGCACATGTCAATTGCCCATGTTTAACTTGCATTTCACTGCAAGCTATTGAAAAGCATAAACTGGATAAATGTTATCCTAATGTTCAGATCAAAACATCATCAACTCCTTCATTTTGCTGACAGAATAGCAGAACTTTGCTGTAGCTTAAGAAGTCTCAGCCAATAGAATGCATGCGCTGGGCATCAAATGCTGGCATAGGCAGAGCTTTACTTTTCTCAAATAAGACTCAGGCAATGCAGTTTTTTTACATGGAGTGGCTTAATATCAGAGCTGCTTAAAGTCCATTGCCAGGTGACCAGAGATTAGTACAGGGCTTGACAAAATTGGCTCCCAGCTAGGCGCCAGCAGTTTTATTTTTGGTCACCAGAGGGCGCTCCTCCATTGAATTTCTGCAGCAGAGCTAGGAGCCAAACTACAAACCCCGGTTGCCATGGCAACCTGGCACCCGGGATTTGTCGAGCCCTGGATTAGTATTTCAGGACACAGAGGAAATGCTGCTGTAAAATAAAGGAAGCCAGGCAACCCAGTCACTAAAACAAAACCGGCCACTTACGGAACAGAATGATTTATCAAGACTTTCCGTACTCGATGAGAACTCCTGGGAAAAGGAGGAAAGGGTTTTGTTTTTTTTAAAGAAGAAAGAAGGGGGGAGAAAAGGCAATAGTTTAGCTCCAACTTTATAAAATCATTTCTCATTTATTTAAAAAAAAAAATCATGCTTGCTAACCTTTAATTAGAAATTGCAACACCTGATAAAGAGAATCTTATTTTTGTTGGCTAATACTACAGTGATCGTGATTAAGTGATATGGAAATAACTTCATGCTATTTATACGCAAGCAGCTTTTCAAAACACAGACAGGGTTCCCTGCTCCAAAGAGCTTACAATCTAAGGTATACCTCATTAGATTAGGACTGTTATTGGTGAATTCTTACAGTATCAGATATTCCTTGACTTTCATTGGTCAAAATCTTCCCCCAAAAATTTGCTCATCCCACAAAAAAAAACAAGGAGTCCTGTGGCACTTTTAAAGAGTAACATTTATTTATCACATGAGCTTTCGTGGGAGAAAATCCCACTTCATCAGATGCTTAAAGCATCTTCAAGTGTCTGACAAAGTGGGATTTTCTCTCACAAAGGCTCATGCGATAAATAAATTTGCCAGTCTTTAAAAGTGCCACAGGACTCCTTGTTTGTTTTGCTGAACTAGACTAACACGGCTACCCCTTTGGAACTTGTCATCCCACAAAAAATGAAGCTCAGAAATACTCCAGATTCTCCAAAGCACATTACTGCTGTCTGAAATGATCTGTTATAGAGTCCAAATCAGCAGGCATTATTTAAAATGCCCAGATCAAGGATCATGGTTCTACTGTGATAGATGCTACATGCAAAACAAAGATTGTCCCTAAAATCGTTCACAATCAAAACTACAAAACCCTTCCGCCATCACCGAGTCCATCTATAATTTTCCATTGCATACGTTAATTTGGACAGCCCTTTCACTAGAAAATTATCCTCATGGTAATTTCTCCTAGAACAAGACTAAAAAACCCAACAATTAAGCCATTTTCTCAATCAAGTTGGCAAGGCAGAATTATAATCAAGAGGCGAATATACTGAAGAAGTACATTCACCATACTATCAGCAAAGCTTCTTTGTAACAGCAGAGCCACATGCACAAACTATTAATTAGACTTCTGTGCAGCGGACAAAGACAAATTTTGTATAGCTGTTGTAAATGATTATTTTAGGTTCCATCACAAATCATCCCTGAGCAGATGGATGACCTCAATTTAATGTGCTGTTCAATTACTTATAACATAATACAGTTTGTGCATAATCCTGTAGTTTACATTTCCATGGTCTATACCACTGGTCTTCAACTTTTTTTGGATAAGCACTCAGTTTTTTCAATATTTTCACATTCGCAGTAAGTTTACCGCCCACCTACATAAAATTGTTACTTTTTATAAACTGCCACTGTCATTACATTAATTGTTCCATTGTCGTACTGTTAATCATTCATTATAATTTTCAATTTACTTAAATTTTAAACTCAGATATTTTAGATAGGATAGCAAACAAATTTCATTCAAACAGTCATTATTTATTCATTCATATAAAGTTTTTATAAATTACAGCTGGATGAGCGTGAGCATTATCTCCTTCCTTCATTTTTGTAGCGCCCACCAAAAATCACAAAACACCCACAAGTGGACGGTATCGCCCAGGTTGAAGACCACTGGTCTATACTCATTTTTATGGTCTCCACAGCTTTCCAATAGCTAAAAGTGAAAAATAAGAAGCAGCGCCAAGGGTACAGAATGGAAGTGTTAATATAAATGAACAGCAGCTATTCTACCCTACGGAGCAAAGTGCAAATTCACCCTAGACAACACAATCCTGTAGAGCAAGGGTGCTCAAGGCGACTGGTGCCCTGGCAGAGACAGATTACCAAGCAGCTCTGGTGAACAAACACACCGTCTAGTCATTTTTCTCCCCACTTCACAAAGCAGGAAAAAATTCAAACAGTTTCATGCTTGGAACCCAACTCAGCAGCCAGTCGTGGTGCTCCAGAGTTTAACCATTTCACTGGAGAGATTTTTCCACACTTGACAGAAATCCAGACAGCTTCCAAACCACCTCTGAAAGCTTCAATGGGAGCTTGTTAAAAACCTGGCTAAGATCTGCAGCATGCCCAGACCATGTCTCTATACTTGAAATAGAGGCAGCTACCGTTAGTTCTATTTCATACAAACTCAGGGAAGCCCTTGATTTCCTGGAGTGCTATCAAAATGCACCTCATGAGGCCAAAATCAGGGCAACCTTTCCTCGAACTCCTGCAGAAAAGAAACGATTTATATAAACATGTGGTGACACCGTAACACAATTCAGAAGTTTGAGATGGCGCAGAATGCAGTGACCGGTTTATAAGCAGTGCTTCTTGGCAGCATCAACACCTACCACCTCTCTAGGATCTGCACTGGCTACCTAATGGTTTCCTGACTTGCTTTGGTTTGTAAATCCACAAACGGGCTGAGATCTTTCTAATTTGAAACACCCCCTTTCTTGTCATGCCCAGCTGTCAAAACTGCCAGGAGCAGAGCTGACCCCCCCCTTGATTTAAAAAAAGGAAGTGGGGGGAAACCTGGAGGTACAGCACTTTCCATGAAGCACCCTCAGATATGGGATGAGCTCCATACCCCAAAGTCTGAAAAAAACTTGGGTGTGTTGACCTTCAATGCACTCTACAATTAGTCATTTGCTAGGGCGGATGATCTGTGTGGAGAAGGGGACTTCTGTGCTCGTTAGGGATTCAGATCAGGCAGCAGTCAACTGTCAAATTAATTTTAGGTTTGTAATCTGTGGCCAATGCATGATATAAATTAAAAACCAACACCCCCCCCCCCCAAATGTTTATGTTTCCACAAAACACTCTTCCCTTTCTTTTTCATCTGGCTAAAAGGCAGCAATATTCTGATTTCTTGAATAAAATATGGTTAAGAGCAAAACCAGTGTTTCTGCAGATCTCATTTAAAATCCTTCAACCTGTTATTTTCACACAAAAAGAAAGACTAATGGAACCTTACACCCTTGAGACTGGTGTGTAATTGGGTTTATAATTCATTTCCCAAAGAGAAACGAACAGGCCTGGCTTTAGTATGTTAATTACAGGGATATGCTGATTCCACAAGGCTTACCATGAGAAATAATCGCATTTAAATTAATAGTTTCCATGTGACCACATTAAAAAAAAGGCCGGCTGTGGTGGTGATGGCGAAAGCAGCAACAGTGGGCGTGTATTTTTTTAAGCAATAGCCTACTAGGAAGACTCATCAGGAAGTAACTATTTGCTTTCAAATTCAGGAAATAAGGTGCAAAATAGGTAAACAATGCAAGTGTGAATATTAAGGATGAATTTTCACACAGATAGAACCTGTGCATGTACAGCAAGCAGAACTCAACTTTACAAGGCTGTACTTTCCTCTTGCTCATTATTGAAGCTCTATATTTGAATACCTTTCCTTTCATTGGGCAGTTTTCCCTGCTGTCAATCCCACAGAAGAGTCAGAGCTCTGTCTTTGTGGCTTATAAATTAATTTTGATGTCCCACATTCAGAATGACAACTTCTAAGCAGAATGAAGTTAAATGAACTAGTGAGCTGGGAAGCAAAGATCATTTAAAGAGATCAGTTTTGTAGCAGAAAGACGGATGGAAGGAGAAACTGGGTAAGAACTGGAGATAAAATATTTCCAATTGTATGTTTCACCTCTACTGCATAAATTCAGGCACAGACTATAAATTGTTACCCTGTGAGGGCTATTTTTGGTGCCATATGTCTCTGTCCAGTTCCCAAGGAATGAATGCCCACATCAAAAAAATCCCACGCAAGGGGCACTAACCTTCCCTCTTAGTCTCGGAGGGTATGTCTTCACTGCAGGATTAGTTCAGGTGTGGCAAGCTTAGCTTGGATGGAGCATCCCTCCTATAAAGAGCTACCGGTGGCAGACCTACATGGCTGGGTCCATAACAGAGTGCTGGGTATTTCATGGTTCCGAGCAGTTCATTATACAAGACCCCTCTGTTAAGTTATTTGCAGCATACCATAGGAAAACTTTTCTGTCCTTCCTCAACTTGTGTGTGAAAGTGTTGTCCTGAGTCTGGCTGATATCTCATCACAGCTTTACTAGAAGTCTGGGGCCATTTTCTGGCCAACTGGCAGCACAGGAGAAAGACTTCTTGGCTAGTATCTCTGTTCAAATGCTCTGGAAGTGTAGCAGAAATGAAAAAAATGTGGGGTTGAAGTGCAGAGCAAAAGAAGGCAGGACCTAGACAAGGAAGTACAGCACGGGTGGAATTGTGGGATAGATTGGAGGATTAAATGCACGTGGGAGTTCTCACTGTAAAAGAAGGGGATTACCAGCTTGAACTGATAGGAAACCTGAGGTCAAGACAGTGCCTTCTAGCACCAAAAAGCCTCTGGAAGCCCACAAGAGGTGTTTCTGTGTAGGTGGGAAGGAGTTAAGGGCAACACCCAAGCCAGAGCCCTCATTAAGGCCTTGTACACACTAGAGAGTTATTGCAGAATAAGTTGTCTTATTGCGGAATAACAGTCCACCGTACACACCTGAATGCTCCTTGTTGCATTACAAGTGCCCGGTTACATCAGAACAGTAATACCACTTGTGTCAGAGGCATAACGCCTATTGCAGAACAGCTCTTGCACTATGAAGTGTGTGTGAACGCTGAGGAACTTTTCTTCCGCAATAAATGGTCTCTGGGAATGTCCCAGAATTCCGAGCCTGACCACTCTCGTCCTCCACTTGGACTCTGCTGCTCTAATGCAACTACCGCCTCCCTCCTGTGAGTCCCGGGAACTTTTGTACTTTTTCCTGTTTTCCTGGGGCAACGTTGAAAAAGGACGTGAATGGCTAGTAGCTACAGTGAAGGATGACAAGGAAACACAGCATCCCAAGGGAACTTGTAAATTTACGCACTGTGCTCAGCACTTCTCTCCTTCTACCAAGAGTTCCTAACGCTGGAAGCTGATGAGTGGCACGGTGGGATAGGTGCAGGGCCGTCCCTTGGGGGCAGCAGGGCCCTGGGCCAACTGGCCTAGGTGGGCCCCTCCGCCACGCTGCAGGGGAGCATGGCAGACCCACCGGGCTGCTCCCCGCCCAGGGAGCCGGCCCCGGAGGCCGAGGCCACCAGTGCGGGGAGTGGGCTCTGGCCCCGGGCCGGGAGGCCAAGGCCGCCAGCGCAGGGAGCCAGCCGCATGCAGCCGTGTAGGACAGGCTGGCCCAGAGGCCGGTCCCCACACATGTGCTCTGCCCCAGGCCTGCCTGCTCCGCCCTGGGGGTAGGGAGGACTGGGCCAAGCATAGTGCTCCTGGCCCATCCCGCTCTGCCGCCTTTGCCTCGCTGCGGAAGGCAGTGGGGAACAGGAGGAAGCAGAGCCATGGGAGGGTGGGGGCTGCGGTGCGCGCAGGCCCCGCACTGCCCTGCTGGGAGAGGGACAGCGCAGGGCCCATGTAATCGCGGGGCCCGGGGCGATCACCCCGTTCGCCCCCCACCCAGGGATGGCCCTGGATAGGTGCCCACAATTCAATGCTCTTTCTTGCAGAAATGCAAAGAATAATGTGGACACTCCTTTGTGTTATAAGGAGTGCAGTGTGGATGTGCAATTGCGCTATAAACAGAACGCTTTTATTACAATGCAAAGACTTATTGTGGAACAACTTCCTAGTGTAGACATGGCCTAAATTCACAGTAAAGACATTTCCAAAGAGATCAAAGACCAAACAGGCCCTGCAGAATGAATCCCTTTTTAAAGCTGGCCCTCCTGGTCCCAGCAAAGAAGTTGACATTGTCTTTGTTGTGCCTGCTCTGTAATTAGATTTCCATCTTCAAGGCTACCATTATGAGACTTTCCTCCAAACCTAAAGTCATAAAAACAAATTTTAAAAGTTGGCAGGAGAAATTATTAAGCCACGTGAATTTTGTTTCTTTGAACTGAAGCATTCCTCAACACCAATGGCCCCCTTTAGGAAAGCTGCATAGGAAACCTTTCCATACACACGTCCAGCTTTCTTGCTCTTTATTTGTAATTCCAGGCAGATTTTGCAACTGATTTGGATCTCTCCCTATTTTTTTTAGGCTCAATACTTCTACCACAGTCTTCCTTACTGCATAAAGAAGTAGAGAAAATAATACAAGTGTGAGGTACCATTCTGTTTCTTGATACAGACCTTGGGATATTTACCACATAAAGTTTGAGCTTCTCTGCACACCAAAATCTGCAATGGTTTAAACAAACCCAGTTTTAAAATCTATTGGGTTGAACCTGAACGCATAATGCATATCTGCATAAAACTTACCTCTAGCCTGCACTGGTAGATTTACTGACAAGCTAAAACGGGTACAATCAATTTTAAAGCATGGCACCCAAAGTTGCAACCCTTTAACTAAGATCAGCATAAAGTCAGTATTAGTTAAAGTATTGCTGCTGGGTATTGACCTGCCTTGAAATACAGGGCCAAGCTAAGCCCTGAGTGCACCACTGGAGATCCTGGAAAGCACTTGAGAGGCCTTAGCACACCTTCTACCTGCACACAGACAGGCTCACCAGCACTGATGACACACAGCTGCACGAGAAGCCCTTCTGTTGAAGTATGTCTTTGTTCCCCAGCTCTAGCACGGCACTTTTCAGATTAACGAACAAGGGGTCTGATGTTCTGTTATATGGACTGCTGCCCACCTCAGTGCAGTTAGCGCTTGCGAGAGGGTGGGGGTTGTCTGGACTGGGGGCTAAGAGAGGGTAAAGAAAAAAAGATTGTTGTCCTGCACTTCCCAAAACAGAAAAAAGTCTATAGTCAATACATCAGTTTCCCCCTATGAATGCACTGTTGTACCACACGTCCAGCTAGTAAATTAGTAAAGCTGGGTTTCATTCCTACAACTGTTCAGATATCAGGTGCCGAAAACAATTCATTATTTCAGAAATTTGAAGTCAGCATCTTTTACCTTGCCAGCCAAGTAGCGGAATGGGTAGATTCCTTCCTAATACCTTACCCTACCACTTTTATAAGAGGCGCACTGGTGATTGTCACCACTGCAAACTGCTAGCCTTGACTCTGGTGTTTGACATCGAAACAAGTATGGCAGGGGACGCCTAGGCATTGTTGGCTTTGTTAAGCATTCAACAGAACTAGCGTGGAGGGAACTTGTTTAAAACGGCTCTTAAGGCCTGCCCCACCTGGTTACTGCCAACTAGCAATCTGCGCTGCATGGAGCCAAATCATTTCTGATCTCTTTAGTTAAATAAAACATTCATCCAGTAAAAACGTACTCTCACAAGTAGCCAGGGTAGTCAAGATGGAACTTCTACCATGCCGAGGTCTTAAGTGGGACAAAAGTGATGCTTTAGTTTTGCGCTGGCTCTCTCCAGAAGGGTCTGGGTCACCTTTAGGGGTCTGTCTGTAAAGCAGGATTGAGAAATATCACTGAAGCAATATTATGTGTTCTTATTTTTTATTCAAAGGGCACTTTAAATGAGAACCTATTAATTTACATAAGGCAAATCCTGTCTGATTTTTTTTTAAGTCTTAATTTAAGTTTTAATGGCATTTTTAAAAGGGAAAATCCCATTGCAAAGAAAAGAAGTTTAAATAGTGTTTTATGTGGAACAGAAGTGGTTTAGACTGAACAGCATCCAGCAATACAAAGCAAGATACCTTTCCATCTACTTAAAAAGGTCTCCAATTAACCATTTATAACCAGACACCGCTAGTCTGTGACTTGAAGAGAAAAAGAGGAGGTTGTGGAAAGGAAGAGTACACTAAACTTGGCTTTCAGGAACATCATCTGTCATATTCCTTATTTTGAGCAGAAAAAGGGGATCTCTCCCTCTAAAGCAAAAGTGCGGAACGTGCTTTGCCTAATTCTGCAAGATACTGAACATCCTTCCACACACACCCTGCCCCCCCCCCCCCCCCCATCAGGATCAATGCACCGTACCGCATAAGATTAGGTCCATATTTATTTTGGATTAAAACAGTGTTTCTTAGCCACAACTCAAATACTTTTACCAGTTTGAAAGCCCATAATGACTGAACTGCACAATGACTTTAATTATATATTAATGAGATATTTCTGCTGCACTAAGCAGACTAGAGTATGAATAGCTGACTGTTCACAGGCCGCGACCATAAAGTGCATTTCTTCCACATTACAGTGATAACCTTTGTTGCCGAGTTTAACACTGGACTCTTTCTAGTCACACAATGGGCCAGCTCCAATAACTGTGACCCAGGTTGAGACACACAGACAGAGTCCAGATGAGTCAACAAGAGGATGAAAATTATCATATGGTTGAGTCATTGGATGAGATGCTTGGAATTTTTCTTGTTAAAGGGGAAAAGCGATATTTGTTTGATCCCAGCAAAAATTAGAGATTTTTTTAGACCAAATATAAGCAGAAGCAAATACGCCAATTACAGACCTGTTAAGAGAGTCAGTCACGGAGTTTCAGGAACCTCTAGTTAAAAGACAGATGAAAGGAAGACCAGGGCAGCACTCCAGACTCCGAAACTCAATTCTCATCCAGTCTCTTCTGCCCCATGCCAACAGCAGGTGGGACTGGATTACCAGTTTACAAGCTACCCCATTTCCTTGTTCAATGAACAAAACTTCAGAGTAATCCACAAGATTTTAGTAACTACAACTGTTTACAAAGAGTAAGTCCCACTGACTTTTAGAGTGCCCAAGTCATTTAGAAAACGGGATTCGGGCTGCTAAATTGAGGTGCTTTAGGAAATGTTGTCTTAAGTAACTAAAAACAATGAGCCTTTCCCCCCTTCCATCCTAAAGTCCCTTTTAACACCACGCTGGCAGTAAGTATCAGGCCCACTGTTTTTAAAGTGCAGTGAAATGTAACAAAAAGCCATCCTCTTCTTGACCATCTCACACAGCATTCTAGGATCAGAATTATATGTCTCACTGGAAATCATTTCAGATAAGTACTTTTCAAAGCTGTTTTAAAGATAGCCTTGGAAACCTCAACCTTTGAGTAGGATTTATACACACCCAACTCCCACTAATTTCAAATGGGTGTTGCGTGGGTAAATCCCACAGCTGGCTTTTTAAAGTTCAAGCAAAAGCTATACTTTGACCAAAAAACATTTTGATATAACTTAACAAGTGTATTTATATAAATTGTTAAATTAAAAGTTTACCTTAAAGCAACATGGAAAAAATCTGATAATTGAATAATTACAAACAATACCTGAATTCTCACAGTCCCAAATCTGGTCTCTTTGGACAACTGGTTACTAAACAAGAATGTGTGTGTGCGCGCGTGCGCATGTGTGTGAGAGAGTCAGGGTGGACAAAACTGGCTCATAGCTAGGCAACAGCAATTTTACTTTTGGTCGCCAAAGTACACTCCTCCGTTATATTTTTGCAGTAGAGCTAGGCAACAGGATACTAAAACTGGCCACCACGGTGACCAGAAACAGATTTGGCAAGGCCTGATAGCTAGCTAGCTATAAACTATCTAGCATTCAAAGCTATAACAAGCCCCAGTAGATTCCTTTTGATGGATAGAGATAATTTAGTAGTCACCTGTGCTAGAATTTTAGCAGTTAATCCATTTAATTATACCAGCTATAGCTCTTATTCCAGAATATGAGTGGTTTATGATTAACCCCTTCCGAAGAGGCATAAATTAAAAAGCCATTCTTATTCTGGAATAAGAATATAGGTAGTTATAGTAGTATATCTGTCTGTCTAAATTCACATCTTAGTTTACACAAGTACACCTTTCCCATGTAGCCATTCCCTAATTCTGAAGGAAAACTCAACCAGCTTGACTGAAGAAAAGGGTTGGCCAAGACTACATGAGGAGGAAGGGAAATCAATTCTCTCAGCACTCGAGATTTAGACTGGGGATTCCTTCACACACACTAAACTAAGCACACACATTTTAACAAACACATTCATGGAGAATCTGATTCAACTCAGTTTAATTTCTTAATGAACTTTGAAGAGGGTTAAAGAACTGGAGAGGAATAAAGAGCAATTCCATTTATGCTTATCTAGGAAAGCAATTACGAGTCAATTCACTTGAAGAAATGAGCAAACTCCTGCGCTCTACACATCAGCGGATTCTATTAGCCTGGACTGAACTATGATATTAATAAAAGTATCACCTCACACCAGCAGAATTCAATAAGGCTGTCTTGTTTAAACTATCCAGGCAAATCTGTGCTTCTAAAAAGCAAACTAGACAGACTGCTTCACCCTATGACAGTCAGTTTACCATGTCCACTATCAGCATATTTTCTAGATTATATCAACCAATTTCCTGTTTCTATTAAACATATACACACAGAAATCAACTCAAATCAACCTGGGCTCTGTTTATATAAATCTGGGGTCATGGAGTCTTTAAAAATCTTATTTACAGGTGCCCTTAGCATAGGACTAATTTTTCTGATAAAAAAATAAAGGGAAAATTTCCTGCTTTAAAGGTTTTATAGTCTACAGCCAAAAGAAAAGCAGAAAAGTAATGGATACAGAATACAAGCAGGTCACTGTACTTTGCTTGTGTTCTGTTAACGGAAAGATTTCTTTAAAATATTCAGAAGTATTATGAGAGCTGAATGAACGGATAAATGACAGGACGTCTGAGCAGGGCTGAACTGCTAAAGGTAGAAGGGTTACCAGAACAGATGAGGATGTAAAAGAGGCTTGAAAGAGAAGAACAAGGTTTGTGTGGACTACTAGATTGGGCTCTCTTCCAAGCACAAGAAAATAGAATGATGAAAAAAGGCATGGAGCCACAACTGGGAAAGGACAGGTTTGGTAAGACAGAGTTGGCAGAGCATAGTCCATGAGTGGGAAGTTGATAAGAGCCAAGACTTAGGTGGGGTAATAAAAAGGGAGTAATGGTATGATACAACTGAACTTTATTTCTTGGCCACAGTTGTTTGACCAAGGTCAGTATTATTACGGTCATACAATCCAGTGACTTCAGTCGTTGCTCTGACAAGGACTATGGTGCAGAACCTTAAAGATGAGGACGGAGTCCCAAGCATGATGCAGAATGGAGTAAAAAGCTAGTGTGAGCACTTCTGCATTGTAGTGTCATTTGACTTATCTGCTGAGGCAACAAATGTTTGCGCCATCTTACAGTAGTCAATGCTGGCTCAGGGAAGGACTGCACAGTGCAAGTCAAGTTCCTCAAAGTTCACTTTCCACTTTATTATTGAGTAAGCTATTGCCCTTCACTGAACATCTTTGCAGCTCACATTGGTATGACAAAGCCGGCTACATAAACCACAGGATTGCCAGCATCAAATATGCAAACACACAAAGCAACAGATTTATCTTCCCCTCCAGAGGAGAGGTTAGAAAATTTGTTTACAGAGGCACCAGCAAGATCTGATCCTGCCTCCAAACTAGTGTGGAGGCTGAAAACCCCAAGGCCCAAAAGAATGGCAGCCACAGAAATTAAAGTAGTATGGGACTCCTGATAAGTATTATTGTCTGTGGAGCTTGTAACATATCAATTGGTGGCGTCGTGCATGGCAAATATTTATTGTGATCTAGCATTAATGTGTAACAATCAGATGGAAAGTAAAGGAGGAAGTAACATGGCTGATAAACAAAGAGCACAGCAAGGGATGGCTGATGGATCTTTGACTGGCTAAAGATCATGAATGTGTTCACACTGTCAGTATAAATGAGACGCACAAAGCTGTGCTCCTAGTCAAAGAGATCCAGTGCATTTGGACAGGAATAGCCTATAAATAAAATCGATGCAGAATTAAATATTGCTTTTCCTAACCTTAAAACTTTAGGCATGACCTCAAGAAGCTCAAAACCTTTCATCCCCAGGCCCTTTCCAACCCTCATTCATACCCTCCTGTCTGCATGGAACAGGGAGGGAATGATAGAATTTGTTTCTCCAGTTCCAGAGGGCTGCTGAACATGAGATGGGAGGGCGTAAAATTGGGGTGCAGGTCTAAATCCACTCAGTAACACAAAACCAACACCAAGATGGTGTGAAAAACTGCCATGAACTGAACACAGCAGCACTTCCTCTACTGGGGTCTTAGGAGATGAAAAGAGGAACCCGGAAACAACCTTCAGTGATGTGTGTCTGATTTCACACTTACCTCTCTGGTTTATCACTCAGGTGAAGCAAGCCCACAAGAGGCATTAACAGCTCCTTAGCAGGAAAACATCCCATCCTCATCACATTCTTATCTCTACCTGGGTGCATCCTCCGGACACAAAGGGGGCCCTGCTGTTTGTTCATTCCTGGATGGTGGATTCCAGCAGGGCAGGCACATTTGGGGCACCACAGATGAGGAGAGAATTTATCTTCTCTTCAGACTCAGCAACCAGTGAACGAGCTATTACTTGGGCTTCAGTTCACTATCAGAGTTTCCCTTTTCTTGTGCTAATGGTATCAGCCTACATTCAGGTACCCTTGTGGCAGGCAGCCTGCCAGGAAATTGTTTTGGAAAACAAAAAGGAGTGGGGAAATTGTCTTTAAAGCAGGCCAAAAGCCAACTCCTCTCCCTAGCAACTCAGAAGTGTAGAGGTGACACCTGCGACTTATTGGTAAATTTCCACATTTATCACCAGCGCAACAAGAAGCCTTCAATATTAAATTCTCTGGACTTTCTCATAAAAAAAACTTCACAGCACATTCATGGACACCAGCAGCCTTTGCCCAGCCATTACAAATTACTCTTGCCTAATTATGATCACCAGGTATTTCTCTGCACCAAGGAGAGACTCTAGGTTTATTTTTAAGGAACTACTTACAATTTTATAGCATCAGGCTCACATTCGCAGAGCTTGGAGAGATTTCAGAATAATGCTCAGACACGTTTTCCACCCAACGAACACAGCTCATCGTCATAACAAAAAACAGTGTAAGTGATCTTTGTAAACATACAAAGCTAGCCATGCCTGCTTTCATTTAACAGACACTTACTTCTATGGAATCCTTCATGCAAAGACCTCCCAACATTTATAAGTGTGTACTACTTAATCGAAGTACCCCAGTGAGCTTACTTGATACCCTTAGGCGTTCTTCTAGCACCTTCTCCCAAATTACATCATCATCTTCTTCTTCAGAGAAGTGGCCATCTGGTCATTATTATATATACCATGGTAGCACCTTGAGGCTCTAACTAAATGCATGGCATGGCCCCAAGGGCACTCTCAATTTTCAGATGGGGAAACCGAGGCACAGAGCAGCTGAGTGACCTGCTCAGGGTCACATGGACAATAGCAGAATAGAGCTCAGCTCTTTTGCCTGTCTCCTGCACCATAATACCCTGGAGTCTAGACATACCTCCTCCTCCTAACGTTCATGTGATATCTGATGTTGTAATAACTCCATGTTATATTTGTGAGGAATTGCAAAACTCATGCACTTTTGTTTTAGAAAGGGAAGAGGAACCAGAATCATAGATGCTAAGACAGCAAGGTGGAGAAAAATGGAGAGAATGTTTCCAACTGATAAAAGCTGGTTTTAGATTCGGAATCCTTAGAGAGGATTAGTTTTTTTACATAAAGTGCAGAGAGATCTGTATTTACACAACCCTCCGATGCCACCACTTCTTAAATATTGCTAATGCTGCTTAAGACATCAATATCACTGCCTGAATCTGACGAAGTGGGGGTTATAGCCCATGAAAGCTTATGCCCGAAGAAATCTGTTAAGGTGCCATAGGACTCTCGTTTTTACTGGTTGCACATCTATCTTCAAACTGGTATCACTCCAAAGCTGAGTTTCTGTGCCATAGCAAGTTGAAACTTTTCAAACCAGCTGCAGAGACTATCGCTTTCAATATTTCCTCTTGGCAGCCAGTCTAGATTCTCAACTATTATCCAATTAGCAATTTTCTAATTCAAATTTTTACCTTACCAGTTGAACCAGCTCAAATAATAGACCAATCTGTTTATGTGCAGAAAACTAAATTAGGAGCCAATTCTGTGAGGATCCAAGAACCAACATCTCCCAGTTCATAGTAAAAGTTTGGGTATGTATGCAGTTAAGAAAAAATTCCATTTAGATCAGATGGCCTGAGTTTACTGACTTAGAATAAAAAAAAATCAGGATCCTTTTGTTCTCTGGGTGTTGAAATCTTGTGGGTGGCAGGAGGAGGGGGGACAGGCACAATGGAGTGAATGAGCCATACAAAATGGTTACTTTGCTGCCATTCTCAATGGGGGAATCGAAGTTGGATCTCTTCTTTGCATAACCTAACAAAGTGCAGCACTGTCCTTCATCACAAGAGCTCTCTCATTATGTCACATGATACTAAAACAAAATATCATTTAGCAACTTTAGACAAGGACCAAGTTATTTTTTTATTAAAACACTGTAATTCTAGAAAGACCTTGTTTGAACTCATCTCTGAAAGCAGCTGTGATCTATGTCCACATCTCTCCCTTCAAAAAAAACAAACAAACAAACTACTACTCAGTTTAAAGAACCACAATTCTGTGGTCTGATAATATATGGATTTTACTTGTATTGCAATGGGGCCCGGGATTCATGGACCATGATCCCATCATAGGTGTTGTAGAAACACAGAACAAAAAGAATGCCCCTCTGAGCTTATGGAAAGTCAAGAGTGAAATGTACTGGAAGGACTGGGACTAAAGAGAAGCCTGGAATAGGAGAGGGCTGCAGAGACTCAGGATGATGGGACACCAGAAGAGCTAACATGGAAGAGCAGAACTTTAATATCAGTGGATGCCGTAAGCTCAAGACCCAAGAGCACTGCTGAGATCCTGTACTGGCCAGATCAAGAGGACTGGCAGAGGTGTTGAGCGAGGGAATCCAAGATTGACATTTACTTACCCACCTCAGAGAGGAACTGTATGGATTAATCCATGTACCATGGTTTCAAAGTATGAAGGGTGATATATAAATGATAAGTAGAGGAGGATTGCCCACGTTGCACTGTCAGCCCCCTCACTTGGAACAGAATACAGGTCACCAAAAGTGGAGCACTCCTACTCTAACGAAACAAACTACACAAGCCTCCGGTACCAAAATATTGCAGAGAAGCAAGCTGGACCCGCAGAACATCAGCTATGGAACTGGTTAATGTAACACTATCACTGATACTATTCACAAACTATTCGCCTGCTCTAGCCACCCAGACGATCATGATGGAACCAATGCAGACATGTTTATATACAAATTCCAAAGGGGTAGCCCTGTTAGTCTATTGTAGAAAGACAACAGAGTCCTGTGGCGCTCATGCCTAAGGGCACCAAGGAGAATGTTCTACATCTTTACATTAAATCCGACTAGACTAATAGCAGGGATGTGAGAAAATAAAACAGAACTTTCCTTTATTTAAAGTTTAAACAAAGCCAAAAATAAAGCTCAGTTGATGAGGCAACATCCGTCACTTTAAATTCAAACCTCCCCCCAAAATAAAAAACCTTAACAGGGGGTGAATAAGAGATGGGCTCTGAATGAGCCGCGAGACAGGCGTACTTCTATTGAAATGTAATCAGCTGATGTGAGCCAGGCTGGTTTCCACTCACAGACAGTAATGACTATTTGCAACTAGACTCTAAGCTCTTGTACAAAAGACGAGAAATGCCTAAGATGTAGAGCTGTAACTTTCCCTCCAGAGTCAGCTCTGCCTAAATCCATTTATATACTTCTGTACCAAGAGAACTGCCCAAATCCACCTTTTTCCTACTCTGGGGAACTCTATTTGGTGCCGAGAACTTATTCACCAGTTAATTCAACACAGTTACTCACACAACAAGCCAGCATGGTGACATCATTCCATTAGCTGTCAACACAGCAACTCTTCTCCCAGAAATGGAGCAAGCAGATCTCCCTGTACAAAGGTTGCAGAGCCAGAAAAGGCTGCAAGACATTAATCTCTCATTTTTCAACTCAGGAAAAAAAAAGAGGGGGAGAGAAGGAGGAGGAAACATCCTTTAAAAGATTAGATGTAAATTGTGGCTAGGAGTTTCTAAGAGCCATTGCCCTGAATAAACAGTTTACACAAGGTGTTCGGGGTACACTGAAATTACCTTACTTGCTGACAAAATAATGCAAAAGAAACTGATTTCTTTCCACTATTAACATTGAACTCCAGTGCTAACAGAACTGCCAAGATAATTTTCCAGTCCAGGCACAAAATGCCATCTCTTATTATGACAATACATTATTTTTCCATCAAAGACAGTTACTGACTGATCCTCAGCAAGTAAAATTTTACAAAGATGGTTTTATAGGTGCTGAAGACCCTTGCCAACTTGCCCATCAGTAAATCAGCAGTCTGCACCGAGAACTGGTTTCTAGGTTCACCGCTTGCAGAGGGAGCATCACATTGCTTCCCTACCCTGCCTTGGCACCTCCAATCCAGCAGAGAGAAAAGGGAAAGAAGTTAATTCTGGATTTGACAAAAGAAAAAAAAAGTGACACCACAGTTGCAAACAAGTGAGAGAAAGGATGTGATAGCCATGAGGACGGAAAGGAATGGGGGGCAAGAACAGTCTACTCAAGCGAAGGTAGCAGAGAATCCATCTCTGGTGCATGGAACCTTGACTGTTCAAGCAAAATTTCTGTAGCCAGTCCTCAATGGGAAACTCCATCGGAGACACATTTTGAGAAGAAGTAGGTAACAGCAATATCTCTGAAATTGTAGGGCATCTGTATCTTATGGCTTCTTCCCTAGGAAGACTGCAGGAGTCCTGTCATGTTACAGGATGTTCTCAGACGTTTTGTATGTTCCCAGGGCCATCCCTTGGGGGGAGCTGGGCCCTGAGCCAATTGGCGTAGGCGGGGCCTTGACCCCCCTCATGCTGCAGAGGAGCATCGCGGGCCCACTGGCCCGCTCCACCCACCAGGGAGCCGGCCCCAGAAGCCGAGGCCACTGGCAGGGGGAGCCATCTTCGGCCCCAGACCAGGGAGCCAGCTCCAGCCCTGCCCTGGTCCGTGAGGCTGCCAGTGGGGCGAGCCAGCTCCGGCCCCGGCAGGCCAAGGCCGCAGGAGGGGAGCCAGCCGCATGTGGCAGGTCAGCTCAGAGGCTAGGCCCCACACGCATTCTCCATCCCTGGGCCTGCCTGCTCCACCCTGGGGGTGGGGAGGGCCAGCCCAGGGGCCAGGCATAGCGCTCCTGGCCCGCCCCACCCCACTGCCTTCGGCTTGCGGCCAAAGGCAGTGGGGAGCAGGAGGAAGCGTGGCCATGGGGAGGCTCCGGGGGGGGGGGGTGCCAGCAGCACACATGGGCCCTGCACTGCCCTGCTGGGAGTGGGACAGCGCAGGGCCCGCGTAACCGCGGGGCCCGGGGCAATTGCCCTGTTCAGTCCCCCTTTAGGGACGGCCCTGCATCTTTCCAACAATGATAATTCAGACTATTTTCTATGGATGGAGCACTGGACCCTACTGTCTTCTATTTCTCCTTCTAGAATCAGGTTACAGCAAGTTATCATGTGTCCAGGTCTCAAGTTCTTCAGGTGGAAAATTAAGTTTGCTATGTACCTGTAACCTGTGTCCACATGCAGACGCTGTTGGAGTCTCATCTGACCTGGGGAGCAGGCACACCTGGAGCTCCCAGGGTTGGAAAGCATCAGAAATACCTTGATAGGGACAGCTGAGGAAAAGATTCCAGGAACGAAGATGACGACAGCAACTCAGTCTGTTCCCTGAGCCAGAAGGAATCCGAGTGACAATGGTATCCATTTCAATCCTGCAGGTTTTTACTACATTACCCCATGCACTAGCTGAAGGGGAAGAAACATATACCATTAAAACTTGTCATGAAGTTCAGTGACGACTCCACAACCAGGCAAGGATTAAAAGAAACGAGTAAGAGCATTTGAAATAATGCACCTCGTATGTGGTTACTGCTGAAGCCAAGTAACATGACGTCACAACTGGAACAAGGTGGCCTTAACTGAAAGAATTACGTGCAGTAACAATATGAGACAGTCTCAGTTAGCAGCATGGGAAAGGGTAAATTCATCCCCGGTGTAATGCCACTGCATTCAGTGGGAGCTACATGTGCTCAGTCGGGCCCATAGAGAAACAAGCATGCACTCTTGAAAGCTGGCCTTTTCTGCTGGCAAGACACAGTTTGGGTTAAGTAGCAAGGAGGCGTGAGGACGTGTCAGCGCCGGAACATTCCCAATCTTCTAGTTTAGTACAGAAGGCACCTCACAGCTGTTTGTGTGATTGTTCAATGCTAGTGGGAAGAATATTTTAATTAAAAAACCCCAGTATTTTCAAGAATCAAACCTTCTAAAATCTTTTTGTGGGGAATGGAGTGCAGGTGAGGACAGAAGGAATCAAGATCTAATTACAGGATGTCTTGATGATTCCAAGACTTGATTAACAGGGTGTGTGGTTTATATTCAGGGAGCAAAAGAAGCAATCTACTTTCCATCCTGGCCCCATAACCCCATACGACATGATCACAAGATACCATGTTATTCCTCAGTAAAGGAAGCTATTAGGAGGCAGAGACTTGCACGTAAGAGGAACAGAAAGTGGTTTCATAACCCAAGACAGACAGAAATGGTGATTTATTACGGTGACGTAAGAAACCAAATTGCCTTGTCATAAAAATCAAGGTATCCCTTATCGCTAGTGTTACGGTGCTAACTCCTACATACTTGTTTACCAGTTCAGATGCAGCACCATATTGCTGAGCTTCGGAAGTACTCTCTACCCCAGTCCTTCAAAACATACTGACCAGATCTGTGAAGCATGCTGGCACCAGATTGCTTGGCAACTGATTGGATTACACTAACATTCATCCTAATTATACTCTAAAAGGAATGCACTTTGTTTTTTTTAAAAAGAAGAATTAACACCTGCTTTAAACTGGACTAGCTTAATCCAGAACTGAAGGCATTTGCAGAGGCCTGTGTGGACCCGAACGTATCTTATTAAAAGACTGCATAAACAAGAACGGCAGGGCAAGAATAGTCTTTGAATTATAGATTCATCCCTTAATATTCAAACTGCAATTAATTGGTTCGGTGTTTCAGTGCTTCCTGATTCCTACAGCCTTTTTGGTGAGTCAGTTCCCATTGTTTTTAAACGTTTTCCTAGACCAGGTTAAAGCTAATGGAATGATTTACTTTTCTCAAAAATCTAGCAATCCACTCCATCCACAGACCCATCCCTCTCCCAAACTGCTGACCTGTGTTTATCTAATTTAAATGGCAAGCATGTTGCATCTGTTCGTAAAGCAGATGAAAGTTTATAGTGCTAAAGAAGTGTTCTGATAATAATATATGCTAGTTGGTGAAAGTTAAATATTTTGTCCCCGGTCTTATCTGAGGTTTTTGCAGGTTTAAAGAAACAGGGCAAATCTGAGTATTTAATGAATGTCTCCAGCAGGCCAATGCCAATGTATAACCAAATGTTTGGATGAGGGCATCATCAATAAGATCAGAGCTGAAAGAAAGCTCAGTCACGATCTTTGCTAGTAAGCCACTGTGTTTCTTCATCCTAGGAAACAGAGGTTACATTTTTATAATCAAGCTCTGCAAACTCACAAGAGAAAGAATTTTGGGGAGTAAGAAAAAGGCAGAGAGACTTTCTCCTGGGGCACAATTGAAGTACACTTCTTATGGTGCATGACCAAGTTAAATGAGGTCAGCAACGGCTGAATTAGAGAGGGACATCACTGCTCACCCACATGTCAATGCTTGGAGGCACTCATTAATGTTCTCCTAACAGACCCTTAAGAATAGCAACAATTCAAGAAAAGCCCCAGTACTCACTTAGGCTAATACCTTGTGCCATTCTTGTGGCACAGAGGCTGGAAATAACTCTCTGAGATCCCCCTGCTCAGGGGGCATCTCTGGCCAGTGTAAGGACTCTAGAGGGGCCCTGCACCCAATGTGTGTTGAGGGTCTAGGAGTGCACTGAGCTGCGGCTATTCTCTGCTTCCCAGGAGCCATGGAAAGCACAGAGGAAATGAGACCCTACTTGCTCTTGCGGGGCAGGGCTCTGCATGGCCACAGAATACTGGGGGGCAGGGGATTTACAGACACCTTATCTGCCACACTCCGACACCTCGCAAGTGCAAAGAAGGAGTAACTGAGAATGTCTTAGCATTAAAAAGCTGCCTCTTAAGACCACCTGAAGTCGACAGGAGCGCTGTTTCCATATGCGTTTAGCCATTTTAACACAAGACAACAGTGTTCCTAAGAATCTAAACAACAAACGGTGGACCGTGACCAGCTTCTAGAACATTTTGAGGCTGTGAAAGTTTTCAAAGTGTCTGGAGAGCTGAGGCCTCCTCTATTGCCATACAGAATGTAAAAGCTCGTGTGGCCTCTGGACCAAAATATGTTTTAAACATTGCCAAGAGAAACTCTTCTCAGTGCAGCTTTATATAAATTATTGATGAAAGCTTCAGTTTCCATTATGTGAGCAGCTGCAGTCAGTATGAGCTAAGACGACCTCCACGTGTCCTGCTTTCTGTCAGCCAGCTGTTTTTACCAAACAGTGAACTGCCAGGGACATGAAACATTGGCTTACCCTGGCACAGGGGTCTGCAACTTCCAGCTCTTTGGCTGCCCCCTTGTGGCTCTGGGCTCCCCTCTACCACTGGGGAAATCTGCAGGGAGCCCGAGCCAGGATTCAGGCCCCTCACTTCCACTGGGGGACCTCACGGCAGATGTCCTGGCCCAGCTCCCCACACCCCCCACCAGGAGGCTACACCCATTGTGCCTCTCAAAACACTTGGTTATTGAAGGAATTTTTTTAAATGGCTCTTAGCTTTCAGGTCGCCAACCCCTGCCCTGGCACATGGTTATTTTCCCCTTGGCTCATGACCTGTGAATTCACAGGTTAAGGAAAACTGGACATTTTTAACCACTAACCAGCCAGGCTGTGTTCAGCTGACATCATGAACGCTTCACGTTCTGTAGAGTCTCATTTTACAAGGCTCCTAAAAAAAGCTTACGGAAGTTTTTTATATACAAGAAGTATGCGGCCTCCTTTGGGATTCACAAAACAGACTCCCTAACAGAGAGGATGGGGGACCAATAGCCAAGGATGTCAGCCAAACTTCCTGCTGTTACAGGAACAACCACAAGATCTCCAGCGTCTAGACAGAGAAGAGAGGAACTTGGTTTTCAAGGTCTCCTCTGAATGAGAGGCAAGCAGACATACATCCAGAGTGAGCCACATGGAACTGAATGTGTGTGTGTGTCTTGGAAAGATGAATGGCTGAGTCAGCCCTGCTTTGATTTGAACCTGTGGAGTGATAAATCGGTATAACAAGCCGAATTCTCTGTCTGTTACACCATCCCTTCTGGTTAGATGACTCACTACCTCAAGGGAGTGTTTCAACTGCTTGAGTTAATACAGAGGAAGTGAGGCATTGCTCCTCTCCAATTTCTTTATCATAGCTCACAGATTTGCACTCTACCCCTCCCCATCCTCTCTCCAACTAACACTGTAGCACTAGAAACAAGAGCTACACATCTTATTGCCTTAGTTTCCACAAGAACATGTGGAGAAAGGATCGAGGTCATTTGAAAGCAATATAATAAAGCTCAAATCACCAGATTTTTCCTCTCCTCAAAAACCAAGGATACAGCTTTATCCTTTTGTTCTGAAAGGCTGTCTACCAGACCTGTGAAATGGACATTGATATAGCTAGATTCCTTTTGTAAGAAATGTAGCTCAAGTGAAAGCATCAGAAATAAACACAGTACCTGGCAAACAGATAAAGTGCTCTGTAGAGGCAACAGTATGGTTGCAAAGACCATATGAAATCCTCATCTACATGCGTAACTTTTCTACACTTAAAAATAACCAGTTTCCCCAAGTCATTTACAAGGCCTGCGAGGGCTATTCAGGACTGGAAGAAGCATGGCAGGGAAATGTACATGGGCATGCAAGTGTGACTCAGTCGTTATTTAATGCTGGTTAACGTTAAATTGCATTAGCACTAAACAAAGCAAATCGGCAGCGCTTCACACAGCCTAACCTTCCAGCACACAGTTTAGGTTCCCTGTGCTAATGGCAGGGGAGGGGAAAGGAGGGTCGATTAAAAGGTCTCATTACAACAGGCAATTTGTGCAACAAGAAAGTCAGCTCTCTTCTCAAAACCAAGGACGGCATTTGCATCAGACCTTCATTCTGGAAAGTGAAAGACGACTAGAAGCAGTGGAGTTGTCTGAGCTTATCTGCACACAGGTACTTTTGTCTTGCACCACATTATTTTTTAATACCTTGATGAAATTCTCCTCAGGCAACTGCGAAGGACAGGCGCTCTGTATTGAAATCAGGTCGCTTTTCTTTCCCTGCCTGACACATTCACCTACAGGGGCATCTCCACCATCCTGGTTATGAATCTCAACAACTTCCTTGATGCAAATGAGGGAGACAGGGAATGAAAGTTCAGCAGAGGCCTGAAATATTAATTCTGGACTTTGCATCAAGGTTGCAATTTCACATCCATGTTCCTCATCCGATGAGGTCCTAAGGTAGCCAAACAGCATGTACTAATTTAAAACAAAATTTGCAGGGACCACAGAACCCAAGACAAGTCTCCAGTTGAAGATGATTGATCACTGAGAGACTCATTCATGTGAACAATGGCCACGTGACCATCTACAGTAGCTATCATTAATTGGCATAAAGTATTTCCGTAGATATCTGCTAAATTAACAGGGACTTCCTTGTAATAGGAACAAGCTCTGCTAAGACTCAGGGTTGGGGAATAGGAACTTGGGTTCTATTCTTATCTCTAGCATTAAATCACTATGTAACTTAATTACCTACCTACTTATATGGACACATCCCTGTTGAATTGGAACACTTCATAAACAATGGTAAGTTTATTTTTCCAAGACCTTGTAAGATAGGAACCAGTTGTCTCCATTTCTACAGACCAGCAAAACCAAGATGGAAATTAAATGACTTGCCCAAGTGATAAAAGAAATCTATGGCTTGGGTAGAGAATCCAGAGCTCTGGAATCCCAGCCCATTCCCTTAATCACAAGACCATCCTTCCTTTTCTAGCTTCCCCATCAATAAAGTAGGGGAGGGGACCAATACTCACCCATCTTCACCTCTAGGACTTTCAGATACAAAAAATTAGCGAAGGACAAAATATTTTCTTTTATTATAGTCAAGACTCCCTGCATGAATGGGCTCTGCGCTTTCCCACCATGACTACAGCACATAATGCCACTGTTTGGGAAAAAATGTTAACAAAATGCACACCCTTTGCATGGGTTAATATAAAAATCTCCAGCAAAGGCAAAGTTAAGAGATGAGACCCAAACATGCATATACTGTTGCAGACAAACTGCATTTTAGAGAGACTCCCAACATTACCTCATCCTCACTCTCGACTTTGGGATTGCTGGCGGTCCGTTTCAAATTGCTGCTCAGGCTGATGCTAACTGTAGCATCTGACTTGGACCTCTGGTGAGTCCTTTTGGAAGGCGACAGCCCCATGTCAGGTGCCGGGCTCAGAGATGGCAGCTCCCTCTTTTTGTGAGCCGGCTTCAACTCATCAGAGAGGATGAGCTTCCGCAGCTTGGTCCCACGGGAGTGTCGCTGAGTTGAGATGTGCATGTCCGAGGAGTAGGCACCCAAGAGCAGGGCACACTGGAGGGAGAAGTTGATGCTTTGCCGGCAGCGGTGGACAATGTAGGGTTTGATCGCATCACCAACATCTTCATCCATGTGGATGTACATGTTTAGCAGCTGCGGCAGGTAGAAGTCCACATCCTCGTTCCTAAAGCAAAACAACCTATTTCCAATATAAGCTTGCACCCCAGGCTCTTTTGAATTGTACAAGTACGAAATGGCCATGGAGATATCAAAGAGTTTGGATTCAAAGAGCCGGAGCAGCCAGGACTGCTTAGCTGAGTTGTTCTTCTGCCGCCTCCGGGCGCTTTTCACTGTGTTGGCTGTGTTCTCATCCTCCTCCTGGATCCTGGAGGGTGTGCTGGGTGAGTCATCCAAACATTTGATTTCACAGCCATCTCCAACCTCTCCATTGGCTAGTTCCAGGTTGGTGTGTGGAGTGCTCTCTGTTCCACTGCTGTCATCTGACTTAGCCATGCTGTCCATGGAGACCCCGTGCATCAGTTTGACCTTCTCCAGGACCTCTTCGCAGGCTTTTTTTGCCACCTCAGGGTCGATAACTGCCAACTCCCCAACACCTTCTCTGATGATGCTGAGGGGAGTTCCTCCATTTCCCTGCAGCACTGAGCCGGATGACTGATCCAAAGCTGTCCCTGGAGCTGCGTCTACAATAGCGTCACCCATAGCAGTGGCAGGTCCGTACTCTTCAAAACTGAAATGAAAGCAACATGAAAGATAGTCAATGGCACCAGTCTGGGAAGGGGAGAGAGACCATCTGCCTATTAACCTGTTGCAGAGCCTGTTGGATGCGCGTGGTGCCCTAATTTTGGGATGTACCTCAGAAGGTATCAAGAGTTGAGACATTCGGGGGTGAACTTTTTTTGCTATAACCTTGTGCATATAGGGATGGCACACACATTGATGAAGCTGCATAAGTGCAAACCTGCAATATACGTACTAGTTACACTGAGGCAGCTTATCTTAATGTAGATCTTGTTTGACTTTTACACTGTTTCTCAGGGCCCTTCCTACACAGTCTTGAGTTGCAAAAAGCAAAGGAAAAAAAATAACCGGGAAACTCTATTCACCTTACACTAAAGGAATTTTGCAAGGTTATGTAGCCATTAAGGGATTATGACTTTATACACCCAGCTGGGCGTATCCAAAGCGCTTTGTTCGTAGCTAGATTGTAATAAATCCCTCCCCACTTGGCTTTTATCATTTTATCTTTCCTTTGGGACAGATACTAACACTTAGCGCTTACCTAGCGCGTTGAACGTTAAATTACATGACACTCCTGCAAGGTAGGCAAGTGAATTACACTCAGAAGTTGAGAGAGAGGCTAAGTGATTTGCTCGAAGGCAAAGGGCAAGTCTTGCCAGAACTACAATTAGAACAAAAATTCCCATGCCGAGGCCCATACTCAGACGCCTGGGCTATGCCTCCCCCTCCTTCAAGTCACATTCATTTTTAATATTCTTTATATTAAAAGTCTTAACCAAGAGTTGGAAACACTTCCTACTTTTGTCTTCTCAATTATAAAAGCAACATCATCTCCTACGGTCAGCCAGAAATAAGGAAACCCATGGCCAAGTGGAAATATCTTTTTTTTAAACTGATATTCATTTCAATAAAAAATTATTATTGCAGTTCTAACCACTTTCCTGTCTTATACTGTACAAAATAGCTCACTCCACAATCAAACCTCCCTACACATCCAAATATGGTTCTGTTATTTACTGTAGAAAGAGTTTAGTCTGTTCCCAATCTGACCTTGACTCAATATTTACAGCCTACAAAATCCATATTGGCAGTTCAGAGGGCAAGACACTTCCCTGCTAATTTAATTACTTGGTTTATTTATTTACAAGAGTGAATACCATGTTTATCTGCTAATCCATGATCTAAACCACTTGAAGGTGAGCAATCACATGGTTATTTCCACTCACTGCCAGAAGAGTTAGTCTTCCTCTTCCCTACCCACCTTTAAGAAAAAAGCCTTTGCTATCTGTCGATTCAGAAGATAATCCTGAAACAAATTAATGAAAGGGGCTTATACATTCGTTTTTGTAAGGCAGATTCTTTATTGTCCAACCAAAGCTGAACATCTAACTAAGGGATAAAAGACTGACCCAGTGGTATGCCACTGGCATGGGGCGAGTCATAGAATCATAGAATAATAGGGTTGGAAGGGACCTCACGAGGTCATCTAGTCCAACCCCCTGCTAAAAAGCAGGACCACTCCCCCTAA
The DNA here is from genome assembly GCA_007922175.1 of Pelusios castaneus. Lineage (NCBI taxonomy): Eukaryota > Metazoa > Chordata > Testudines > Pelomedusidae > Pelusios > Pelusios castaneus. Next base: position 1,516,356 of record ML685905.1, read on the forward strand.
ATTATCCCAGCCAGGGTTTTGTCTAACCGAGCCTTAAAAATCTCCAAAGATGAAGATTCTACCACCTCCCTAGATAGCCCATTCCAATGCTTCACCACCCTCCTAGTGAGAAAGTTTTTCCTAATATCCAACCTTGACCTCCCCAGCTGTAATTTGAAACCATTGCTCCTTGTTCTGTCCTCTGTTACCCTCGAGAACAGCCTTGCTCCCTCCTCTTTGGAGCAACCCTTCAAGTAGTTGAAGGTTGCTATCAAATCTCCCCTCAGTCTTCTCTTCTGTAGACTAAATAAGCCCATTCCAATGCTTCACCACCCTCCTAGTGAGAAAGTTTTTCCTAATATCCAACCTTGACCTCCCCAGCTGTAATTTGAAACCATTGCTCCTTGTTCTGTCCTCTGTTACCCTCGAGAACAGCCTAGCTCCCTCCTCTTTGGAGCACCCCTTCAAGTAGTTGAAGGTTGCTATCAAATCTCCCCTCAGTCTTCTCTTCTGTAGACTAAATAAGCCTAGTTCCTTCAGTCTCTCCTCATAAGTCATGTGCCCCAGCCCCCTAATCATTTTTGTTGCCCTCCACTGGACTCTTTCTAATTTGTCCACATCCTTTCTGTAGTGGGGAGCCCAAAACTGGACACAGTACTCCAGATGCGGCCTGACCAGTGTCGAATAGAGGGGAATTATCACATCCCTTGATCTGCTGGCAATACTTTCTTTCAACTTTCTGTATTTCTGTTTCCTCACCTGTGTAATAAGGATACCATCCAAGGGCTATTGGGAAGATTTTCTATCTATGGTACTTATTAGGTTCCCTTGAATCCAAATTCCATCTCAGAGTCCACACTTACCCTCAACAACCCGTAAGGTAGGGAAGAACTATTCTTCTCATTGTATAGATAGGAAATTGAGGTACAGAGAAGAAGCTAAGTGACACCCGAAGGTCAGAGAGGAAGTCCATGGCAGATCAGGGGCTTGACTGCATTAGTCTCTGTATTTCTGTAAAATAAAGATGTTCTCTTCTTTTAACAGAACTGCGCTAGATCTAAATTCTGGATAAATGAAGCTTGGCCAACACTCAAAGTCCTTTCAAACTTCCTAGTAATTTGAAGTGATGTAATTGCATCTTTCATTTCTGAACAGAAACAACACACACAGCATTTTTAAGTTACTTTCCTATTGTGTGCGCCACTTCCTTTGGTGCATACCCCACATGCTTTGAATATATGTGGTATTATTCCCTAAACAACCAGAAAACAGAAGCAAGTTAGGGTTAAGTTTTCATGGGGCAAAGGAGAGCCAATTAAGGGGGAAACTACCAATACATGGATAAAGAACAACTCTTCCTCCAGTGTGTATTTCAACAAAGGTCTATGAATATTATACAAAAGCAGGTATTTCAGTCTGCCTACAACTGGGGGAAGCCATTCAAAGTCAGAAGCCTTAAAATGTTAACATCAAGCCAACTGGGATGACAGACTAATTAAAAAAAAATCTGTGGCATTTCTTAAAGCCCAACCTCAGCTCATCAGCCACATGGGAGGTGCAAAAGTACCTTTTATACCCTGCTGACCAGTCATCCCTGACTAATATAACAATCTAACATACAATCATAGAGGGCTTTCGTGGTCACAGTCTCTCTGCTCTGTTTGATGCAGAGAAATGCTTTTGACAAGTTTCTTGTTAGGCTGCAGAGGAAACACTACAGGGATCCAATTAAACAACTGTTTTCCTACACACTTATTTTAAACTTAAATATATGGAAGCAAGGAAGGAAGCATGGCCATGGGGTTAAGACACTGGACTGAAACTCAGGAGAGCTGGGCTCAGTTCCCAGCTGTGTGTGACCCTGAGCAAAGCACTTCATCTCACAGAGACACGCAAAAAGCTATCTTGTCTAGTCTGCACTCCAGAACAGGTAGGATCTTCTATTATATGTACATACAGCACCCAGCACAACGGAGGGGCACTGTACTATAAACAAAATAAGGCTCAGTATTAGACATAGCAGACCAAGAGGTATTATTCCTCATAGCTTTACAACACATCAGCCAGAAGAACTGCAAGGTAGTGAAAAACAACATCTAGCAACAGACCCAGATAAGGAAGCACTTCTACCCCCTTTCAGCAAACCATAAAATGGCCCCTGATTAAAGAGATTTAAACATGCAGGGTGTCCCTACTCAGCGTATCCTATTAGAAATAGAAATGTTTAAGATTTTAATTTATTCAAACTGCACAGAAAACCTTGTCATGCTCCAGAATTGTTAGAGACAAAAAAATGATCACACTGAAATGATGAGCTGTAAAACCCCCTTAAAGCTTCCATGACTTAAGCCACTACATGCCATGTGTCATCCAGAAAACAGTTTTATACATCTCATCAAGGCATGTGTGCACTCCCACCACGTGTAAATCTCAAGATGCAACAGCTGCAAAGCCTAGGAGAATCCCCCAAATCCTTTATCCACTCCCCAAATGCACCCAAAAGCCTTCCCTTTGGGAAGCAAGGCTTGCTCAGGAACAACACAACAAGAGGGGCTCCTTTTAGTGGTGTCAATTCAGCAATAAAGGGAGAAAGACTTACAACCCGTTCAGTGTCTTAAACTTGGATTAGAGAAGCACGAGAGCCAAATCCAACACACAGGCCTAGCTGGACCCCTCTCCACGGCCATTCTAACGCTGGACCAGCACAGGGCATTCCTTTAGTTCTCAGAACGATGGTTTAATTCCAACTTTCTTTCTGTATCTTCTTTCTTACTGATTTATTCCATAATTTGTCCGTAACTGTGGTGCTTTGGAGAAAGCCAAAGAATCATCTCTCTCTCTAAATGCTCTGTACCAGTCCAGCTAGGGAATGGATTTGCTGCATTCCTCCTCCTCTATATTTTTCTGTGGTTTGGATCAGCTGATTAAACTTATTACAATGGGCTATTCACCTCTGTTTATAGCTTTGAAATCTCAGCACAGCTCCCCCATTCTAAATCACTGTCCTCATTAAGATAACCAACCTACCAGATACAGAGTGAAGCAACATAATCTAGAAAGCAGCTTGAACTGAATTTACGTGGTTCTTTCTTCACCTGCCCTTCTGACCTGGTTGGCAACTAAGCACCAAATAAATGGCAGCCCCTGTTACTACACTATTTCATACATGAAGCAGCAAAGAATTAACAAAATCAAACGAGTGCATTGTTTTTGGTGACTTCTGGTAAGAGCTGAGGGAGATCTACTGGAACAGATTGGGTGGCATTTTAAAACAGCGCTCCATTACCGCCGGACTTGAATAAAGACTATTAGCATTGAGACTGGCCAGCAAACAGAAATACAGGATGGAGAGTCAATAAAACATCTGGTCTCTATTACACAGTGTTGCTTTTTGTTTTGCTCCACATTGATGATTTACTGCAGTTCACTCCAACTCCACACATTTTTCAGGACACACTGATCAGGATGGGGGGAAGGGGAAGAATAAACATTTCAATATACACTAAATTAAGACTTTATTTGCAGCTTTGCCTTCACTTTACCATCACTCTGCATTGCTGCTGCACTTTTCACCGGATTTCAAAGTGCTTTACAAATAGTAACCCTTGCAACCTCCCCCATAAGATGTTATTCTTACTTTAAAAGATGGGGCACAGAGGGACATGACTAACCCAAACTCAGATAGGGGTTAGGGTTAGCAGAATGCTATTAACAGCATTTAAACAAGGACCAGTATAAGCTATTTCTATCTATGCATCTTTCTCTTTCAAGTAAGGAATTCTTTAATCGGAGAAAAATTCTCTCAGCATCAGCACAAATGGATTGCCACCCATTTTTACACCTGGCTGAATGGATTAAACCTGAAGACGATATACATGTCTCACTCCATTCAAAAGCCAGACACAATCAGGGGACAGACTCTGCCTTTAAGGCTGTACCCTGTTTGATAACAAAACATTTTCTGTAATGTTTTTCACACAAACTGTACCCACAAAAAAAAAAAAAAAAAAAAAAAAACACACTTTACAGAATAAGAAGGCTTGGAAGAATTTGATTTTTATCCTTTTATCATTTCAATGGATAATGTTTATTTAAGAATTGTTTACAACTTTTATCAATTTAAATGTTCAGAGTTGCAAAAAACTATGGGTTTTAAGCATTCCCGCTCCCCTATTTTCAGGAATTTAAATTTCCACAGATGGGGGAAATTATGAGAGGGGTCAGACAAATATTTAGTGATGGGTAGATGCTGAGATTCAAAAAGCTACAGCTTTATTACAGTTAAAACACAGGTCAACATCACGTGTCACAACAAACAAAGTAATAGCCTTAAATCAAACTCTAACACATTCACAAGCAATGTTTGACTTACTTTGCCAATCCGTCAATCCCTGTCATCATCATTGGAAATTTTATTCCGTCAGTGATGAAACTGATGTTTGCCAATAAAAATCTAACCCTTCCAAGCCTAACAAGTTTAAGTAATAAACAGCAGAAAGAGGAAGATTAAGAGCCACAAGAAAGAGATGAGATGTTTTTCGGTTGAGATTTGATGTGAGACGGGAAGTCAGCGAGGAGGAGAGATGAAGAGAAGCTGTTCTGGGGGCCAGCAGATGCACAGCGAAAGGCCTTCCACATTACCTGTGATCGTGTGAATGAGCACAGGAGCCTGCTATTAGAGTCTTTGTCCTGCCTCTGGCCCTGATCCAGCAAAGCACTTACGTACATGCTTAATTTATCAAACTCTTTGGTAACTAATTCCAGGCAACCATCTCCTCATTTCTGCATCTGACCTGCAAAACAACTGGTGTCATAGTACAGGGTTCTACAGAGTATGACCCACGCTATGGCACCTGCAAGGTGAAGACTAGATGCTGAAATGAGGAGCGTGGCTACCTGGTACTAGATTTATATCTTCTCTCTATTAATCCCCAGAAAAGAGGGACAGATTCTCCCACAATACCCAACAAAAGCATTCACAGAGCAGCATAGTTTTCAGTGGTGCTAAAAACCATAGGAAGTACCAGTGAGAGACAATAGTAAAGCTAGTGCTGGCCCCCAGGAGTCCTGACGCCTAGCCCCCTCGCTCTAACCACTAGCCTGCACTCCCGGGAGTACCCTGTAAAACATATTAAAGGAAAAGTACAAGACGGACTGTCAGTGAGTACTCAAGGACTCCTTAACATAGGGATTGTAGTCAATGTGTCATCACTGCTTCTTCTGAGCCCTCGTGGCATGTCTCATCAAAGTGGAAGGAAACCCGTAGTTGATAGATCTGTGGATACCATATAAAATTAATCCAGCTCTTTTCCCACTGAATCAATAGGGTCACCACACACATGCATCAAAACTCTAATGCACCTGCCCAGTAGCTGCTTTTCTCAATCAATAATTGGGCAGGGGTTTTATGCTGTATTGTAGGAGCCAGACAGAGTATCAGCTAAAGAGACTGTTTACCAGTGGTTTGATCCCACTTAGAGACTCGGCACCAAGTACCTCGTAAAATCCATTTTGGCACAAGAACAGTGGCTGATTTTGCAAGTTCGCCATAACAATGCACTACGTGGACCTCAGCTTAAGACAGAGTTCCAAATAGTTTGACAAGCTGAAATTTCTGCTACAGTTTGGTCTCATTCTTGGGTTATAAGCACTCAACATTCCTTCATGGTTTTACAGGGCTTCATTTTATGCCAGATTTGATTCAACCAAGGCTGCATTACTTAAATAGTAACAAGTCTGGGGCTCCTGCGACCAGGACAAGGTGTTTCTCCTGAATCTGGATGAAAACAGGTCCATTCTGCAGGATATGCAGCAAGGAACAATGACAAACAATATCAAAGATATTATACAAATAATTTCTAATAAATCGCTGTTCCATAATTACCGTAGGGGTTGAGCAGCAAACTCCTTACACAAAGAACTCTGTTATTAACAGAAATTTTGGATGCAAACTACTAATGTTTGTCCTTCTGCAGCATTTTCCATAGAACTCAGGTACTTTATTTATTCAGCCTACCCCACTCTGAACATGTAACCCGATGCTGGAGGGAGGGAAACAGAGGCAATTTGGCCAAGATCATAAAGGAAGTCATATCTTCTGACTCACAGGTCTGTACCACTGGAAAATAATTAAATTCAGTGACTTATTTTAAAATTAATTTTTCCGTATTAAAATCTGTGTGGCTCGATTAAGAGGTGCTGTGAGAGTTAGCGTAGAACAGAGGTCAATGAGAGCTGCAGGGACTCAACTCCTTTGGAAATGAGACCTTAATGCCCAGGCTAAGCAAAATTAGGAAACAAGTCAGACTTTGAGATCCACCATAAAACACATTAACTGCAGCAGCAACTCGATCAACCTGCAACTCTTCAAAATGCTTCAGCGGTAATTTGCCCTTCTCTAGCTCTTTCATCTCCGTGTACTTTGCAAATACCAACCTCTTTTTTAACAGAGATAAATCAAAGCCTGGTCTATGCTAAAAAGTTAGCTTGACCCAGCTACACAACTTATGAAAAATCCACACGCCTGAGCAATGTAATGACGTTAATAACTCTAGTGTTGATTGTGCTAGGTCAATGGAAAAATGCCCTTCTCTCAGCGAGGTGGATCACCTACATGAACAGGAGAACCTCTTCTGTCAGCATAGATCAGGTCTACACTGCAGCTGTACCGCTATTGCATTTCAAATGCAGACAAGCCCCGGGGTTTAGTGATGTAATGTAGTCTGGCAATTCCTATCTAGAGCAGTTGCCTGTCTCAAAAAATGATCAATACCAAACATTTCAGAGGAAGAAACTCTGCAGCAGGCAGGTACGGGGCAGCCTGCCCCAAGAGGATGCAACATGCATACTATTTTAACAAGAATATCCTAAGTTATCAATATTGGAACTAAGGCCTAGTCTACACTGGGGGAGCTAAGTCAATGGGAAAGACGCAATCTGTGCGCCGCAGACTGCATATCTCCTGTCGACTTAGTTACTCCTACTCATCGCGCTGTCTTCACTCGGCACCATTGACTTGAAGTGCCCTCCAGTCAACACAGCCTTACTCCACTTGGAGGGGTGGAGTCTCAGAGTTGATTGGAGAGCACTTCCGGGATCGACTGAGCAGGTCTACACTGGCCAGTCAATTGATCCCGCTGCATGGTCAATCTGTGAGGATCGACGCAGTTTTTTCAGTGTACAGAAGGCCTTAGAGGTGAAGTGATCTGCCCAAAGCTACTGCCAGAATTGGATACAGAACCTGCTCTAATTGTTAAAATGCCACTGACAGAAATAGCTCATCTCCTGCTGTTCCAAACATAGAGACCCAAATTGAGCAGCGATCTAAGGCCCACAGGAATGGAGTTTCTGCTACAGTCACATTCAGATTTTCAGAAGAGAAGTTTATCTTATTGTTGGAGTTTTCTATTTACATCAAATGGAAACTGCAGACTTAGGTCCTCAACCTGCAGCTGGATCCACCCAGCAGGCTCTTTGAATCTATGTGAACCAATGACTTCGATCACCATTACTGGATGGGGCTCACAGTTTGCAGCATAAAGGGCAATATAAAAATAGCATATTGCACAGCTCATAAAACTAGTCTGGATGAAACCCACCAGCTTTCCTAGACGTTAACAAGACCACTAAGACAAGAGAGCAGAGTGACCTGAGAAGGGGCTTGGAGTAAGGACTCCCAGGTCCTGGGCCCTGTTCTGCCACTGACTTGCTCTGTGACTTCAGGCAGAATACTTCACCTATCAGTTCCTCAAGTTTTACCATGAGGAGATTCTCAGACAGAAGACACTATGAGTGTCTAGATAGTCTAGATAGTGAATGAATTGATAGGGTAACATATATAGACCATTTGATTGTAAAATCTACAGAACTATCAACTTGGAGCATCTCTGCAAAAATAGATCTGGTGATAGATTGTCCACCATGAAAATTGAATGTTAATAAAAATTGCTTCTCTGAAGTACCTAGTAGTCCTAAGCATTTACAAACTGTGGGAAGGACAAGATGACTCAGTTGGTTGGTAATAGGTTACAAAGCCCTCCACATCTAGGCTGTTCAAATTCAGCCCTGGACGTTAACAAGAGAGAGATATGCCTACAGAATAAGTTGGGAGGGGTGTCAGTCCAGTTCCAAAAAGTTATCCGTATCAGAAGACCCTACATTAAACGGTTTAACAGCAGAGAAGTCAGTGAGTGATTGGTATACAAAACAGTCAGGATTGACAAGTCATTCATGGTTAATGTTGAAATCAAGATTGAAGCAAAGCCTAGGACATGCTTATATGGCCACTGTACCAGTTAAGGGAATATTCACAGGACTTCTGTTTCTGTTCTCCAAATCAATCCACTGTCTTTCACTGGGACCACCACCCGTGTGTCTCCTCGCTCTCTTCTCACTCACTCACACAAATATATTTCTGGGGGATTACATGGAAGCGTTTAAAACAGAAGGTGTGATTGCTTGGGGATAATGGATTATGAAATGACCACCCAGTCTGCTATGTACCTGGTGTAATCGTATCCAGCACGGCAGCTTCTCCCTCCTTGAATGTATACACGCAAACACGATTGAGCTAGTCATCTTTGGCAATGCAGACTTAAGTGGATTCTCAGAGATGATCCCAATCAGCTGTTTGAAGGAGGGGAAAGGAAAAAAGAAAAGATTCTTCTCAGGAATAAGAGAGTCTCTTGTAACCAAAATAGACCAAACAAGCCCTGGTTGCTGCTTGACTGAGTTCAGTAATGATCCATAGCTGCTTGAATAATAAACACCAGTGCTTATAAATCTGAAGCCCAATGGAAACCATGGCCCCTGGAAAACCTCCTTTGGCCATCTCCCAGTACCCCCAGGAAGAGTCCTTCCTCCCCAGCTTTACAAGAGACAATAAGGCTTCATCCAATCCTTTCAGTTTTCTCTTTTGAAAAAGACAGTGAAATTTGGCTGCTGCAGCAAGAGACTGGCTGCAAATCACATCAGAAAAAGGCAGTGCTAACCACATCACAGAGAACAGGCTCTTCTGGAGTCTGCAGGACTGGTGGGGGGAGACAGAATTTATCCAAAGCAATAACTAGTAATGTCAACACAAGAATCACAACAGCCTCTTCCACCCAGAAACTCGAAGTAAATTAGAGACACCAGAACAATTCCTGTCTCCAGTCCACAGCTTTGGGGGATTTTTTTTTTTTTTTTTTGCCCTGGGCTGTTACTTTCAGTGGTATTTACTGGGGAAAAGACAGAAAAGCCTTAGCACCAGCTATGCCACCATAAAGAATTACAAGCCAGTTCATTAAGTGAGATGAAGGGGGTAACCACGTGAAGAGGGGTTTCATCCCAGAAAGGAGGATAAGATCCCTGGAAGACAGAGATAGAGGGCAGAGAAATTCAATCACTGGGAGGGGAATCCCACAGTTCCTAGGAAGAGGGATGCCAAGTTCCAAAGGGAAAGCCGTGTTAGTCTAGTCCAGGAAAACAAACAAGGAGTCTGGTGGCACTTCTAAAGACTAAAAAAATTATTTGTTAGTCTTTGAAAGTGCCACCAGACTCCTTGTATTTTTTAGGTAGAGGGTAGACACTATAGATCTTCAAAGCATCTGACGAAATGGGATTTTCTCCCATGAAAGCTCATATGATAAATAAATCTGTTAGTCATTAAAAGTGCCACAGGACTCTGTTATAACTCCATATGGGGCAGTGCAGGAACTGAAGAATAGGGTAGGGAGGGGAACAGATAGCATAAAGCGGGGAGGGAGGAAGGAGGGGCTAGTTATGGGGAAATACCAACAAGGGGCAGCTAAGCATGAGAGGGGCCTGAATGATGGCCCCAGCAATGGGGGGGAATAGGAAAGATTGCAGTACAGAAGGAGGACCCCCCGGGGGCGGGGGCGGTTCTGATAGGCGCAACACATGGAAAAGACCTCAAGAGGCAGCTAGTTGGGGAGTGGTCCGTCAACAGGGAGGCATAGGGTGGGAACAACCCGAGCCGGGGGGTACGCGGAGGCCAAGAGCATCCCACAGGGAGGTATGGGCACAAAGTGGGGGGCAAGGAGGGTGCTGGAGCAAAGCCAAAGGAATGGTCCCCACGGTCGCAGGGGAGAGACAGAGGACCTAGAAGGGGGGCTCAAGAAGAGATGATGAAGGACCCACTGAGTGATGGCGGGGGGCTGGAGAGGGGGTTTGGGGGGCACAGAGTGGGGAAGGGGACGCGGAGTGGGAGGGGATGAGCAGGCTGGGGGGGGCGGAGGAGACTCTGGGCAATGGGAAGTTCACGGGGGGCGAGAGGGGCTGGACAGGGGATATGGGGCGGGGGGCGCTATGGGGCGGGGGCGGTTCCGGGGGAGCGGGGCAGGGGGCGGGGAGATCCCCCCTGCCGCCGTGGGGCCGGCCCGGTCGCTCACCTACCAGCGGGGGACGCGCCTCGCTCCCCGGCCGGGACCCGCCGGCCGCCGCCGCCGCAGCCTCCGCGCAGCAGCAGGCCCCAGCTCCGGCTGCCCGCCGCACCGCCTGAGGGGCCTTCGCATACGCACCCCCACCACGGAGGCGGGTGGAAGCCCCCCAAAATTACCACGCCCCAGAATCCCTTTCCCGCGAGACGCCCCTACCCTCCGCCCCGTGTTTTCCAAAGGGGGTAGTGTTAGGTGACAAGGACCCCAGCCACGCATAGACATTTATGTACTGCGTGGGGTGGCTACTTCATTGCCTGATGAGAAAGGGGCCCAGGCAAGGCAATGGCTCAGGCAGGCTGCAGCTGCGAGAGTGGCGGGGGCTGTTGCACAAGAAGCCAGCCAACTTGCATGTGGCATTTAAAGCAGCAGCTGATCCATCCCCTTTCCCTGAGCTTTGCAGGGGTTCAGAAGGAAAGCTGTGCCGGTTTATAGCCACGTTTTAATATTGCACTTTTTTAAAAAAATGTATTTCTTCAGGACCCATAAACTAGGTCTTTCTGCAGTTTGCAATGATACCTTGGGGGAGTTACCCCAAAATTATCCCAGAGTTTTTCAGAGGAGCTTGGTCTCTTTAGAGAGAACACACAGGTTCCCTTCCACCTTTGCATTCTTTGTTTACTTAAATTTTGTAATGTAGTGTGGCTCCTATGGGATTAGAAACTCTATAAAGTTTTTAGCGTTTGTAAGGGGGTACTTGGGGTGAAATTTTCAAAAGTGCCTAAGTGACTTAGGAGTCCACGAACCATTTTGAAAAGTGGTTTAGGAATAAGTAGCCTATGTCCCGTTGACTTTCAATAAGATTTAGGATTCCTGAGGCTCAGCAGACTTAGGCCTAGTCTACACTGGGGTAATTAAATTGGCAGGAGATATACAATCTCCTGCCGACTTAATTACTCCTACTCACCACAACATCTTCACCCTGAAGGGCCCTCCAGTCGACCCAACCTGTGGAGTTATTGCGTGGACTGGAACGCTTCTGGGATTGACTGAGCAGGTCTACACTGCCCACTCAATCTATCCCGGATCAATGCAGTTTTTTCAGTCTAGAGAAGGCCTTAGGTGCCTTAATACCTTTGAGGATCTGGGCTCAGGAGTCTCTCTTCTGAAAATGACACATCGAGCAGTAAGTGTGTCACTAAGTCACGTAGGTGCTTTTGGAAATGTCACCATCGGTTTAACAGGAATTTGTTCCCACCATTTTGAAGGCTGGGTGGCCCCACAGCTAATGTTTTTCTTGCAGTTTTCATTGGGATCTTGTGTCAGAGTTTTGCAAAGTGAAGTGAAGATGTGTAAGCAACAGGGTATTGTTACTTAATTTGTTCTTAGTGTTAGTGTCCAAAGATCAACTAGGTTGGGCCCCACTGTGTATGCGGGTTGTATATATAATAAAGGACTGCCCAAAGAGATTACAATGTAAAATATAAGCCATAAGAGGCAAATGGGACTATATATTCCCCCTTTTGTTCCCCGCGCAGGGCTGTGCATGGCAGCACATCTGTGGTGTCTGGGTTCATATACCAACCAGGTTGACGGCACATTGAAAAGAAGCAGAAACAGACATAGATGAGAAGGACTGTTCTTCAACCTTCTCAAACTCAGGATTTATTTTTGAACTGGAAGAAACATAGCTGAACTGTTCTCCTTTATAGACCTAAAGGTGCTTGATTAGTGGTGTGTCTCCGAGGTTTTTGTGCTCCTTCATTGTATGGTATTTCAGTATGTCTCTTGTGAAATGCTGGATGCCGAAGAATACAGAGTTAAGGCCTTGAGTCTGCAAAGATGTGCAGACTTATCTTTATTGGCTGTGTCTAGTCCCTGTGGGATGTAAGCATGTGTTTAAATGCCTTGCTGAATTACAATAGATTTAAGTATGCGCTTAGGTGACGGGGTCACGGTGACTCAATCTCCTACCTTGTAACCTAGGAATACACCAAACCACGGTTGCTTTGTAATTTGATTGCTTTGTAACACTGCGCGAAGCTGATCCTTATATGTATGTTGTTAGGGTAGCAACCGCTTACCTTTTTCCAGTGCCTTCCTGCCTGAAAAATCCCATGGCACTGCCCAGCTCCTGGCTCCTGTACACGCAAATGGAAATGCAGCCACCTCTAGCATGGATGATAATACAGCACAGTTGCTTAACTTTGGGAGGAGGAGGGGAAAACTGACCAAGAGTTCAAACCACACACCTTCTACCCTTAAAAGGTGTGAGGACACCCAGCAAGATTGGGTCACAAGACTCCTTCTCGCTCAGATGGCTGTGTATGGTCTCAGTCTGAAGGGTGAATAGCACAGCCACACCCCTCATGAGCGTGATTGGGCCAATGAAGTTTCCTAATAACCCTTTGCTGTTATCCAGTATGTTGCATTCGTAGATCTCACAGTGCTTTGGGAGGGTCACTGCCATTATCCCCACCTCTGTGACAGATGGAAAAACTGAGGCACAGAGCAGCAACTTGCCCAAAGTCAGGACTGGAGCCAAGACTCTGGAGTCCCAGACCATTGTTCTAGGTGCTAGGCCACACTGAACAGGGCCTCCCCTGGCATATTCCAAAGGGGTAGCTGTGTTAGTCTATTGCAGAAAAACAAACAGAGTCCTGTGGCACTTTTAAAGACTAACAGATTTATTTATCGCATGAGCTTTCAGTTAGTCTTTAAAAGTGCCACAAGACTCTGTTCCCCTGGCATGGTGTGCGTGCACACATGTAGGGATCTGTTGCTTTCCCTGAGAGAAGAGTCCCATCCTGGATCCCTGTTTGTGGGGAGATAGCAGCTCACTTTGCCCTCGGCCCCCCTGCTGAAGCACCCCATGAGTGGGGGAGCAGTTAGCACCCCCTAATGCTGGTGATCTGAATAATATAGATGCCAATTGCTACCAACCAACCAACACTTGAATCTGTGTCCATTTGGCCTATGGGTGAGATGAGTTTCATGGGGCTCAGCCCTGTTTATGCTAGAGTGGTCCCTGTTGTCTGCAGGCTCTGTGAGGAAATTATCCTCTCTGCCCCAGGAGTTACTCCTGGATGAGCCGAGGAGGAGAAGTTGGCGTTCCCCTTGCACGTGTTGGCACTGTAAGGTGGCCCCTTCCAGGCCAGCAATCCACCAGCCGAGCCAGTCCAGCCCCATGGGCCAGACCCTGAAACAAGCTCAGCACGTCAGGACAATCCAGCCATGCTGGGAGCTGCTGTTTTTTAAACCCTCTTGAAAACTTGACCCTTCTCTAAGTATCTAAATATGAGCTGAGCTCTGGGAAATCTCCCCAGATGGGTGGAGCTGAGATTCCAGTGAACTGGAGCTGCCCACTCCTACCCCATTAGGCCCCTTCCTCAGCCTGTGTGAATGCCAGAAACCCCGCAGCTTGGGGGTTAAAACCAGCCCAGCTATTTCTGGCTTCCAGAGCAAATGTCCCACGGTAAATTACATGGATTACCAGGGACTGACCCCATACCACAGGCAACAGAGGCCATGCAAATTGCAGAGGCAGGTGCCAGCCGGCATGATGCTTTCCAGTAATTTACACCACCTTAGTTCCCATCCCAAGCTAGCTACCTCCAGCAACATGATAGCAGCTGGCAGTGCCCTGGAGTACCCTCCTCGGCGCACGGAGCCTCCGGGACTCATTAGCTAATGCTTATGAATGGCTGCGACGCGTCTATTCATAGTCACTTGGAAGCCGTTCTAATGTTGGTCCACAGCTGCTGGCTCGTTATAATGTGTTGGTAAAGGCTGCTGTGCCACGCACAGGAAGAGCCTGGGTGAGGTGGGTAGCAGGGGCTCTGCTTAACAGAGGAGTACAGAGACGAGAACTGACTTGTTCATGGTTACGCCGTAGATCACTGGCACGGCTGAAATTAGAACCCATAAATCCCTCATCCATTGCTTTCACCATTACACCATGCTTCCTCCTAGATGCCTAGGGCCCTATTCTAACTACTAAACTCCACTTCCTTCCCCGAGTGGGGAACAGAACCTGCCATTCCTGACCCCCAGCTTCCATATTCTAACCACTAGCTCCCACTCCTTTCCCAGGCAGCCTGACTCCCATTTACTGCTGTACACACTGGACCACACTCCCCTCCTGAAGCTGGGAATGAACCCAGGAGTCCTGATACCCTGTCCTAGCTCGTGCTTTACACCACAAGCCCATGAGCATAACAAGGGGCCCATAAATCTGCTCTGGTCAGGTCTGACCCAGGTTCAGAACTTGTTCTGCTGGCTCTTGTGCTGGAATCTGAGAGCAGAGGAGAACCATGCATCACCCAGGAGACCTGCACTGGGCGATTCACTGGGAAGTCCCAGGGATTCCCACAGGAGCACAGCACTCCCCAAGGAGAAGGGCTCACAGCAGAGTGGGCAGGACACCGATGAATCCCAGTGCCAGGGCTCAGCCAGCTGTGTGTGCCTGACACTCAGTTGTTGAGTTTTGCAGGGTTGGTAACTGACTGCACCTCCCAATAACCTACCCCACTCACTCCCATGGATCCCAAAAGTGCTTTGCTGAGAAGAACGAGTGCCCTTGTAGACCTGTATGCTGGAGATAAATCACCCAACATCATGCACTGAGGCTCGGTCTGCTCTACTAGTGTAACTGCACCACTCAGGGATGTGGATTTTCCTAACCCCATAGACAACGCTATGTTGATGGGAGGGCTTCTCTCATTGACATAGCTACTGCCTCTTGGGGAAGTGGAGTGCCTACACGGATGGGAGAAGGCCTCCCATTGGCTCAGGTAGCTTCTTCCCTACGTGCCACAAATGCAAACAAGACCTGAAACAATCTGAGCGTTCCTGACTTCCAGCCCCCCTGCTCTAACCACTAAACACCACTCCCCTCCCCACTGCCCAAAATGAGATCAGGGACTGTGGTCCCCAATGATACAGAGAGACAGCCCTAACCCAGAAGCAGTCACAGTGTGAATGGTCCATAAAAGGCTGTTCTGAGGAAGGAGAAACATTCTTCTTAACACCTGAGGACAGAACAAGAAGCAATGGGCTTAAATAGCAGCAAGGGCAGTTGAGGATGAACATTAGGAAAAAATTCCTGTCAGGGGTATTTAAGCACTGGAGTAAATTGCCCAGGGCAGTTGTGGAATCTCAGTCATTGAGACAAACACCTGTCACAGATGGTCTAGAATGTTTGGTCCTGCCATAAGTGCAGGGGACTGCACTAGATGACCTCTTGACCTTCTATGAAGGGACAAAGGATGAGATGGGACATAGAAGTGGAAAGTGACTTGCCTACAGTCACACAGCAGGTCAGTGATAAAGCCAGGCACAGAACCAAGGCTCCTTGGGCCCAATCCCCTGCTCTAACCATGAAGTCCTACTCTCTCCCAGAGCTGTGAATGAGACTCAAGGTTCCTAGCCATGAAGTGCTTTGCACTTCTAAACAGTATAGCAGATCTTGACATACCTAGAATGCCCAGCAGCATGACAAGTGGGTTGCACCTGAATGTACCTAGATCATCTAGCACTACAGCAGGTATCTTCCACATGGCTTTACCTAGAACATCCAGCACCAAGGCAGGTGGGTTCCACCTAGACATATCTGGATTATCCAGTTCAGCAAGTGAGTTCTACCTGATGTGCCTAGAACATTCAGCAGCAAGCAGCTGGGTTCCACCTGGATGTACTGGACCAGCCAGTAATATGGAGGTGGGTTCTATTTGGACATACCTAGAAAATCCAGAAGCATGGCAGGTGAGTCTATCTGGATGTAAAACAACCTGGAGCACGGGAGGTGGGTTCTACTTGGATTTCCCTGGACTGTCAGTGAAGTGGCTGATGTGTGCCAGCAGGCATTGCGGTCAGCCGTTCACAAGAGAAGTGATCCGACGATGCTATTGTTTACATTTGTGTAACCATTTCTCTACTCTTAACTCAGCTTCCCAGACACAAAATGGAGCTCAAGGGCTAGCTTGCGATTCATGCTGGTTGTCTATTTGGGGTAACTCAATGGGAGCCACTCTGGACTTAGACCAGAGTAAACGAGAGTGGAATCCTACCTATGACGTTGCCAGAGCCTGAGCTAATCTCCCATCAGCAGGGAGAGAGCCAACTGTGGGTGAAATCATAGGGAAAACAGCCTCTGATTTTGCTAGGGAGGGTGGGAGTTGAAGGTGATACTGAGATCACCGGCTAGTTGATTTCACCAAAAACTCTCAGGACACAGAGACGTCCCTGCCAGCACCTTGCTCCAGCTCAAATGCATGAGGGATGATTTGGTCATTTCTTACACATCCATTTATACATGTGTCTCTGGGTTCCCAGCCTTTTCTCTGCACAGCCCACCGTGATACCTTTTGAGGCCCACCAACATATAGTTGCCAAATGAACTCATAAATATCCATGAGCCAACCCAGAATTCAAGTAGTTTTTTTAAAATTCCGTGGCACACCTGCTCAGGCTTATGGCACATCAGTGTCACAGCCCACCAGTTGGGAAACACTGCTCTAGAGACCCAGGAAGATTCCAGTGGCTAAGATTTTGGGGTGAGGTGGGGTGTCATCACGTTCCCATCTTCCCCTAGGGCTGATTGTTGAGGGTCTGGGTGCAAGGGATAGGATAAAAAGGACCCTTTGGATCTGCCCCCCCCATAGCCCCTTTAGTATTGATCTCATAGATTCCATGCAATCCTGTTCTGAGTGCCAAGTTTTTGCAGCACAGGCAGCAGACTGGGCATCTGCTTGGAGCCATCTGTGCTCATTAAGGGGCTGTTGCAAGTACAGGCTGGTTGGGAGTCAGGCCTTGCTTCACCGAGACAACATGGCCCAGGAGGCTGGGACGCCTGTCTCGATCTCTAACTTCTCTGCTCCAGGAGAGCCTGGGGGAGGGGACAGCCTGCTTTGTCCTGCAGCTGGTGGGAGGGAGAAGGGGGTGGAGTTTGGGATTTTTGTGTGTGTGGTTGAGGTGTCAGTTATTTTTTTCCCTCTTGGTGTGTCTGGGTGTAAAAGGGTGTGTGGGGCTGGGTAGGCCTGATGCCTCTGTGTGGGTGAAGATGAGTGACAGTCTGTGCGGGAAGGGCGAGAATCTAATAAGGAAGTATGTGTGTGCACATGTGTGGGTGCACAGGTGTATATGCGCATGTCTGTGCACACACATGGATTTGCATGTACCTGCACTATCACTTCGTTCCTTGCAGGAGGGCCGGAGAAGCCCACGGTTTGGCACCCAGACACCTGTGCCGGTTTGCTGATCTAACATCACAGGGAGGGAATGGAGGGCCACTCCAATGACTCATCCACCCCAGAGCTGCTTCGGGGGCTTCTCCACCATTCCCCTGTTGAACCCCAAGAGCTCTCCCTGCACCTGAGCTGCGTAAATGCCCTTGGTACAACTCCACCCCCGACTGGAAGAACCAGAAGAGCAGGCCTGAGCTGCGTGGGTGGACATGGCCAGGTTAGGCAGGCTTCCCGAGTCACTCAGCCCATCTGGGGCCACTGTTACTGGCTTGGTTGCCAGGTGTTACCAGCCTGGGCTGGCTTTAGCCCCATGCCTCCCTTTGCTCAGATCAGCAATGACGCTCCTGCCCCTCCTCATGAGTAATTAGCCTTTGCAAAGTCCAGGGAAAGATCATCACTGTTTGGCATCCTGACTTGCACACACCCGCTTTAGTCACTAGACCCACACCATGGGGGTGGGGAGCTGTGGGTCAAGAGCTAGGGTGGGAGTGGGGGAAGGGAACCTAGGGCAGGAATAGGTCAGGAGTCAGGGCCACCAGCCAAGCTGCATGGGGAGAACTGGCCTGGAATTGCAGTGGATTTGCGGCTATCAGCCCCCAAACTCATACAGGCGGACACCCAGCACTCACAGGGAAGGAAGAGTTCATTTGCTCCCCTTCCTCTCACCACCCCCAAGCAGCTCCTGAGTCCACAGCTTTCACCAGCACCTGTCACAGACCCTGCAAAGGTCACACTCTGGCTGAGCCGGCATTTAGCAAAGGGGCCAAGGTGCGGGTCTCCTGTCTCCACAACAGGTCTGTTGTGCCACGGGCAGGCGGATGCAGGGGCCCTCTGCTGGGGACTGGCAGTATGGACCCCGGTGATTCAGTTCCCTCGGCTATAGTGCAAAATTTACTCTGCAGAGAGGAATCGCAGTGTGAAAGGTCATCAGGCCAAGGGGGATACATTTAGGAGCACCTGCTGTCCTCAGTCCACAGCTGATCTCTGCCTTAGCACTGACCTTAGACCGTGGCTCTCATGCAGGCACACAAGTTGGATCTGTGACATTGGAGGCAGCCTCAGTCAGAAAACAGGCTCCCTTTAAGACCCAGCAACGTCTTCTCTTCCCTACAACCTGTTCCCAGTCCCCTACCTGTGGGATTCACCCCCAGCCCCTTCCTCGTATCACTGCAACAAAGCAAAAAGCAGTGAAATAGTTCATGCTGACACTTATGTCTTGGGAGTCTGGCTGGTGAGGCTTGCCCATATGCTCAGGGTTTAACTGATCGCGGTATTTGGGGTCAGAAAGGAATTTTCCCCCAGGGCAGATTGGCTAGGGCTGGGGGTGGGGAGTTGCCTTCCTCTGTAGCATGGCTCACTCGCTAGTGGATTCTCTGTA
The DNA here is from genome assembly GCA_007922175.1 of Pelusios castaneus. NCBI lineage: Eukaryota > Metazoa > Chordata > Testudines > Pelomedusidae > Pelusios > Pelusios castaneus. The sequence continues at coordinate 1,535,333 of ML685905.1, forward strand.
CTTTAAAGTCTTTAATACATGATTTGAGAACTTTAATAACTCAATCATAGGTTAGTTCCAAAGGGATAGTGCCACCAGACTCCTTGTTTGTTTTTCAGTCGTAGGTTAGAGGTTTATTACAGGAGTGGGTGGGTGGGCAAAATTCTGTGGCCTGCATTGTGCAGCAGATCAGACTAGACGATCATATTGGCCCCTTCTGACCTATGAGTCTATTTAAAGGGTCCTTAGGGTTTAGCGTCAACACCCCTAGGAGATTATGGGAGGTGGGGAAGTTCACCCCTCTCGGAGTTTCACATCTGGGAAGTTATCCATGCACTCATGAGGGGTGCAAACTAATCTTTCCTCTTTAAAGTCAAAGCCTAGATGCTGCAGACTGCTGGGGGTGGGTGTGGCCACGGGGCCACATAAATATTTCATGCATGCAGGACCTGGTGCTGCTGAAAGAATTTCCAATCCTCTGATCCACCTGGGCCCCACAGAAAAGACGGCTGCCTACCTGTAAATGTCATTCTTCAAGATGTGTTGCTCATGTCCGCTCTAGTATAGGTGTATGCACGCCTGCATGCATGGTTACCAGAAACTTTTCCCCTCAGCAGTAGCCGTAGACCCAGCCTCAGTGCCCCCCTGGAGTCCCACGCCACAGTAGATCAGGCGCTGCCAGGTCTGTGCCCCCTCAGTCCCTTTTTTCCGCTAACTCCGGAAGCAGGGATGGCGGGCGGGTGTGGAATGGACATGGGCAACACATCTCGAAGAACAACAGTTACAGGTAAGCAACCAACTTTTCTCCTCCGAGTGCTTGCTCGTGTCCATTCTAGTATAGGTGAATCCCAAGCCTTACCTCGGATGGTGGGCAGAGTTGTTGCTGTATCGACTGCAGAATCGCTCTTCCGAATGCTGCATCATCCCTATCTTGCTGAACAATGGCGTAATGAGCGGTGAAAGTGTGGACCGAGACCACATTGCGGCTTTACAAATGTCCAGAACTGGGACATGCACCAGAAAAGCCATAGAAGAAGCCTGAGCCTGGGTAGAGTGGGCTGATATCGAGCGTGGAAGAGGAACCCTTGATAAGTCATAACACGGTATAATGCATGAGGTAATCCATGCAGAAATATGCTGAGAGGAGATTGGCAAGTCCTTCATTCTGTCCACCACTGCAATAAAAAGTTGGGTCGATTTATGAAAAGGTTTTGTGCATTCTAAGTAGAAAGCCAAGGCCCTACGGACATAAAGGGTATGCCTCTGGCTATGAGGTTTTGGAAAAAATACAGGAAGGAAAATGTCCTGATTGTAATGAAAAGATGTAACAACCTTAGATAGGAATGCTGGGTGAAGTCTGAGCTGTACCTTATCCTTTGAAAAGGTCATGTAAGGGAGCTCTGATGTTAGTGTTGAGCGTTTGGAGACCCTCCTTGCTGATGTTATCACTACCAGGAAGGCTACCTTCCAAGAAAGTAATTGTAAGGAGCATGAGCCCAAGGGTTCAAATGGGGGCCCTGTGAGTCTACTGAGGACCAGGTTTAGGTCCCATAGAGGTACTGAGTCTTTGACCTGTGGATATAGGCGTTCTACTCCCCTAAGGAAATGAATTGACACAGGATGTGAAAAAATAGGCCTGCCCAGCAACGGCTGGTGAAAAGCTGAGATTGCCGCAAGGTGGACTCTGAGGGAGGCCAAGGCGAGATCCTGCTGTTTCAGGAGAAAAAGGCACTCCAGAGCTGCCTGGATAATGGAAGACAGAGGTGGTATATTATGGGACTGTGCCCAGAGCGTGAAACGCTTCCACTTAACAGTGTAGGAGCGCTGAGTAGAAGGTTTCCTGCTCCCCAGCAGGATTTCTTGGACCTGGAGAGAGCAGGCCATCCCCTCGGTGCTCACCCATGGAGTCTCCAGGCTGAGAGATGTAACTGCCCCAGGTTTGGATGGAGTAGCTGACCGAAGTCCTGAGATAGCAGGTCTGGGCGAAGCGGGAGCTCCCAGTGTGGGGCTATTGATAAGTCCATCAGGGTCATGAACCAGAGTTGTCAGGGCCAAGCTGGTGCAACCAGGATCATATCTGCTCTGTCTTTTTTTATCTTCAGGATGACCCTGTGGAGCAGCGGAATCGGAGGAAAAGCGTAAAGAAGGCCCTTTGACCAAGAAATCAGAAAGACATTGGACAAGGCCCCCTCTTCCGTGCCTCGAAGGGAACAGAACTGTGGACACTCCCTGTTCCAATGGCTGGTGAACAGATCCACTTGGGGATAACCCCACCTCTGGAAAATCATGACTGCTATGTCTGGGTGGAGTGACCAATTGTGGAGAGGCAAGAACTGTCTGCTGAGGCAATCTGCCTCTCTGTTCTTTACCCCTGAGAGGCTGTGAGGTGAAAGGAATGTTCCTCCGCTAGGTCCCAAAGGCGGATCGCCTCTCTGCACAGGGATGAAGAGCAGGATCCCCTTGCTTGTTTATGTAGTACATGGCTGCAGCGTTGTCCGTCAGCACATGTACTACCTTCTCGGTGATAGTCTGAAGAAAAACCTTGCACACCAAGCAGACTGCCCTCAGTTCTCTGACATTTACATGTAATTGTCTGTCCCTCTGCGTCCAGAGGCCATGTGTGCGAGCACCTGTATTGAGGTGCGCCCCCCCACCCCCAGCTGATATCAGAGGCATCTGAAATTAGAGTCAATGAGAGAACCTCCTCTATGAAGGGGACTCCCCAGAGGACAGTTTATGGGTCTTGCCACCAATTCAGGCGAGCGAGAACATTCTTTGGGACCGTAACCACCTTGTTGAGGAAGTAATCACCTTGTCTGGGGAAGTAAACAGTCACCATCCAAGACTGAAGTGGCCTGAACTTGAGGCAAGCCGGCTTTACTACATAAGTGCAGGACACCATGTGTCCCAAGAGATGAAGGCACTATCTGACCATTGTTGTTGGGCACCTTTGGAGCTGCTTTATTAACTCTGTCATTGCCTTGAATTGGGACTCTGGAAGGAAAGCCCTGGCGCGGATGGAATCCAATGTTGCTCCTATGAAATCTAACCTTTGTACAGAAATTAGGATGGATTTTGTTTTGTTTATTCGTAGACCCAATCTGTTGCAGGTGGACAGGACTAGAGTAACACTGTAGCTGACCTGTTCTTGTGATCTGCCCCTTATCAGCCAGTCGTCAAGGTATGGGAATATGTGTATGCCTCTTCTGCACAAGATTGCTGCAACTATAGCCTTACATTTGGTAAAAACCCTGGGGGCCAAAGACAGGCCAAAGGGGAGGGCTGTGAACTGGAAATGAGTTCCCATTACTGTAACGCGTAAAAAATTGCCTGTGGGTCCACAGAATGGAGACACAGAAATAGGCATCCTTTAAATCGAGGGTGGCAAACCCGACTCCCAGATTGAGGGACAGGATAATAGAGGCTAGGGAAACCATACGGAACTTCTGCTTCCTTATGTATTTTGTTGAGGTTGTGAAGATCCAGTATGGGTCTGAGGTCTCCGTTGGGTTTGGGGACCAAGAAGTAACGGGAATAAAAGCCTCTTCCCTCTTGACTGGTAGGATCTGGAGTTACCAGCCTCAAAGACAAGAGGGATTGTACTTCCCTGAACAAAACATGTTCATGAGAGGGGGTCCCTGAAAGGGGGGGAGTGGAATCAGGAGGGATTGAATGAAATTGTATTGAATAATCCCTGGAGATGGTATTGAGTACCCAACAGTCTGTGGTTATATGGGACCATTCTGAAAGAAAGTGGGAAAGACGATCCAGGAAGGGAAGGGGAGAGATCTCATGATTGACCTGGGAGCCATCCTTGAGCGTATCCTCAAAAGGAATGCTTGCAGTTGTTGGAACGCTCTGAGCGACTCTGGCTGTGATGTGTTCCAGAGCCTGAGCCTGGGTAATCACGTCATTTCCCCATGTTTCTGGTCCTATCTCTTTGCCTATAAGGGGCAAATCTATGAAGCTGGGGTCTAAACTGTGGCTGGGATGGTGGAGGAGGAGGCCTAAATGGTCGGTGCGTGGACTGGAGTGCATAGAGGCCTAGAGATCTCAAGGTAGCTCTAGAGTCCTTAAGGCCGTGTAACTTGTCATCTGTCTTGTCTGCAAACAGCATCGGGCTGTCAAATGATAAGTCCTGGATCATTTGCTGCACCTCCTGGGATAGACCAGAGGCCTGCAACTCAGAGGAGCAACGCAAGCAGACCGCAGAAGCCATGGACCTGCCTGCTATGTCAGCTGAGTCGTAAGCTGTTTGGAGGGCCACCCTGGCAACACTGAGACCTTCATCCAGTAAGATCAGAAAGTCCACCCTCTGGTCCTGAGGAAGTACCTCTCCAAAACAGAGAAGAGAATCCCATAGATTATAATTGTATCTACTGAAGAGGGCTTGGTGATTGGCAATACGGAAGTGTAGGCTGGCTTTGGAGTACATTTTCCTTCCAAATAAATCAAGCTTTTTACGGTCCTTATTTTTTGGAGTGGAACCTTGTTGTCCTTGTCTGTCTTTTTGGTTGGTGGTGTCTACCACCAAAGTACCTGTGGTTGGATGGCTGAAAAGATATTCTAAGTCCTTTGGTAGGGACAAAATATCTTTTCTCTGCTGCTTTGGAAATAGGCGGTATTGAGGAGGGTGTATGCCATAACGTCTTGACAATTTTGAGTACTCCCTCATGTACCGGAAGCACCACTCGAGATGGTGCTGCAGCGAGTAGGACATTAAATAGGCTATTAGAGGCCTCTTTTAGTTCTTCTGCCTTTAAATTCAGGTTGGAGGTTACTCTTTTAAGCAAGTCCTGGTAAGATTTAAAATTGTCCAAGGGCGTAGAACTGTCGTGTCCAACTGCCTCGTCCGGAGACAACAAGGAGGACCGTTGCGGAGCTTGTATGTTCTCTTTTGGCATGTCTTCCTTTTCATCAGAACTCACAGAGTCTGACTGGCAACCCCTCTGCGGTGCTGGGGGAGCTGACTCGACCCCCACTGATTGGAGGGAATGCGGATCGGGTCCCGAGGGAAAAGACCAAGGGCCCCAATAAGGCCAATTAAAAGGCCACTGGCCCTGTGCCCATGGTGCCGGATAGCTCTTCGTTGTCTGTCTCTCGATGAAGAGCAGGAGCTTGCAACCGTGGAGCGATCGATGCAGACGTGGCGCCGTGCTTCTTTCTCTTTTCTAGAGGTATGGTGCCGAGGGGACCGAGAGTGAGAAAGGCTTCTGGTTTGATGCTCCCGGTGCTATTTGTACCTGGAGTGATCAGAGGGAGTGGAACAAGATGTGTGTTCTCTGGTGCTGAAGACCTCTTGGTTCTCCTCCTCCCAGGTGATCTTCTGTCCACCAAAGACTAGGTTCTGCGACTCCCAGGTGGAGGTGAACTCAATGGTGCCAGGCAGTATGAAGGTTGTAGTCTCCAAGAGGAATAGGACTCCAAACTAGAGCAGGAGCACTGCATCAATATGGAGGGGTGACCCCGCACCGGGGATCGAGAACAGTACCGAGTGGCTTCTCCCCGTACTTCAGGCATCAAGGACAGTGGTCTCTCACTGCCGGAGTGGTGCCTGGATCTGACAGCCCGCTGGGGGGAATGTGAGGGCACCTGGGGTCTAGTCATCGCTAGGGATCCTGACAACCAACTTGGCGATCCCATAGCAGGCTTGCCCTTAGATAATTGCGCCACTGTCATGCCCTTCTGGAGTGGGCTAGGGAGAGCCATCAGAGCTCTAGTGGCTTGAAAAACCTCTGGCATCAGGGGAGTTGGGATAGAAAGAGGCATCCTCCCACTCCCAAGATTTGGGGGTTGCTCTCTATAAGGTGAGACGCATGTTGGCACTGGTGCATGACCTCCTGGCGCCGAACTGGTGGAGGCTGGTGGAGGTCTAGGCATCAAGAGATTTGTGCTTCTTTGATTTTTTTCTTAGGCGAGGAATTGCAATGCCGGCGTGGGTGCAGTGCAGAAGACGGTACAGCCATGGTAGAAGAGGCCGGTACCAGAGCCGATTGTGTACTGCGCACCGATGCAGAGCTCGGCACCAAAGTGGGTCTTTCAGGCTCCGAGCAGGGTCTAAGAGCTGTTTCCATTAGAAGAGCCTTAAGCTGGTTTTCTCTGTCTTTCTGAGTACGGTGTTTAAACGCTCTGCAAATTTACATTTGTCCTTGCAATGAGCTTCCCCCAAGCACTTTAGGCAGCTATTGTGCGGGTCACTTAGGGAGAAAGCCTTTCCGCACTCCTTACAAGGCTTAAAGCCTAGGGACCTTGGCATTTAGATGGCTAACACCCGAAGGCTGTAATAACTAACAAGGGTAAGGAACGAATGGCTACTGCTATGATAACACTAAGAACTCTTAGCTACTAACTACCGCTATTAACTAAAGGTTAACAACAGATCTTGAGGGGAAGGTACTTGCGGGAGCAAGCAACAGTTCCAGTAACCGTCAACTGCGGAAAGAAGGGACTGAGTGGGCGCAGACCCAGCGGCGCCTGATATACTGTGGCGTGAGCGTGGGACTCCAGGGGACACTGAGGCTGGGTCTACAGCTACTGCTGAGGGGAGAAGTTTCCAGTAACCATGCACGCAAGCATGTACACACCTATACTAGAATGGACATCAGCAAGCACCTGAAGGAGAAACTGAGTTTCTAAGATTGATTGTTTTAAAATAGTTTTACTTGCAATCTTTCATTTTTAAAACAAATATTCTGAGCTAGGGTCTGCTGCCTACAAGAAGTTTTCCTCTACTCCTATAAATCCACCTCCCGTAAAGCAGATTATAAGAGAGTCAAACTCTTTGGGGGAAGACTGCCCTTTTCTTCTGTGTTTGTACAGTGCCTAGTGGCATGGGGGCTGATCCATGACTGGAGAGCCCAGGCGCTACCATTATACTTAATAAATCACACTACAGTGGTTTTATTGTTTGCTGGCAGGAAGGGAGAATGGAGGTAAAGTGCAGCACTTACATCTGAGGGCTTGTCTACATGGGGAATTATTCTGGAACCAGAGTGTCTACACATAGCATTAATCAGGAACAGTTAATCTGTTTTAAAGTCCAATTTTATATCCTACTTTAATCCTGATTAACTTTCATGTGTAGACAGGCCTTGAGACAAACACAGGTTGTGATGGTGATGCGCTGTGACGACAAACTGGATTCTTATCTGGCCAGTGTCCAGAGGAGGTCAGTGCGGGAGCCTTTGCCCAGATCAATCCTGTAACACAAGGATCTCTGTGAGGCCCAGAGATAAGTGGTGAGAAGGAGGAGAAAGTCACTGCGGGTGCTGAATCACATGAAAACCGGTTCTGGTCTCTCTGCTGTCCATAAGGGTTTGTGTCTAGCGCAAACTGAAATCCAAGGAAACTGAATTCAAGGAACCATTTTTCACGTGTGAAGAGCAAAACCTGGTTCTCGGATCCAGAGTGGGGGGCCTGACCACCCCAAGACCACTCTCCTGCCTGGGCAGACACTGGAAGAACAGTTTCCAGTCCCCCTCCATGCAGGTCAGCAAGGAGGACTTTGTCCAAGATGCAGATAGAAGGCCTCCCCCACCAGTTTGGTGTAGCCCCTCACACTGGGGCTCATGGCAAGTAGAGAGGCACCGGATAAATACACCAATCTTCCCTTTGCATGGGTGGTCTAAAGCATTTGGATAGCAACTGCTCAGCTCACCCATTACTTTAATCTCCTTTGCACCACTGAGACACTTGGGGAGGGTCTATCGGACAGAGAGATTCCTCCTTATTCTCTCTGTTAGCTATGAATATAGGCCAAGCCTGCTGATGATGGAAATGCCATCGTTCATCTGTACTAGCGCTTCCTAGTCTCTCCAGCTGAGGGAGCTGCATCAGTGCTAGAACAAGGCTAGAAGACCTGTGCTGGCATTGAACTTAGTGAAACAGTGACATCAGGAGAACAAATGCTGAATTACTGAGAGGAAGGAGATGGTTTAATTGTTTTGGTTTCGTTTTTTTAGCAGGAAAGTCTAGTTAACGCCAATGACTAACCAACCCTTTGATAAAGGACATCTTTGTTAAACAGCCAACACCCCAGCTCTTTCAGGTAGTGTAGGAACTTTCTCCAAGACCCCAGTAAAATCTCGAAAGACTGGATTTGACATTCTTGATTTGTTATTCAATCTTAGAAACAGAGACATCTTCAATGCCCTCTTCGTTCTGTTCAACCAAGGGTCATGGTGGATTCTCCATCACTGACACTTTTTAAACCAAGACTGGCTGTTTTTCTAAAATGTCTACTCTGTGAATTATCTGGGGCCTCTATTATCTAAGAAGTCAGACTAGGTCACACTTGCTCCTTCTGGTCTTGGAATCTATGAACCAGAAGCTTTAAACCTCCTTTATATCCCAGATAGCACCAGGAAAGCCCAGTTTTGTAAAGGCCACCTCCCTTTAAGCCCTTCCAAGCAGAAATCTTTGCTCCCTTGTCATAGGGTCACTTAGATTCCAGGGCCAGAAGAGGTGTTATAATCATCTAGCTTGACTTTCTGCATTGCACAGGCCAGAGAAGTTCATGCTTCCGGCTCATCGCTCTGGTTACCTATGCTCGTGAGCAGATCAAAGCATGAACCAAAAGGGAAAATTTAAGGGGGGAGACACCAAAGCAAAAGCTAAATCAAACCTGGGATCAGGTGGGACACTAGCTTCCATCCCGCGGGATGCTTGGCCCTTCACTGGACAGCAGCCACACACAACTTTTTTTTAGCAGCAGGACTCAGGATGCGCCCCAGAAACCTGGGTGTGCTCAGATTTCAGCCCCTGGTGTAATTCCTGCAGTGCAAGTGGTGCTGCATGAAGGGGCATGGCATTGACTCTAGAGGTTTGCTTTGGGACATTTAAATCAGTGGCCTGAAACTGGCCGTGCTGCCCAGCATCCAAGAACAGCACTGCCCGCAGAGGGCACCATGAACAGTGTCTTGGGGTGCATCTACATTGCTTGCTTAACCTGGGTCTGTGGGATCTGGGCTTGTGGACTCACTGGTTCCAAGCTTGCACTTGAGCCATCACGCTTTACTGCAAACTTGGGTTTACAAGGCTTGGACGTAGGTTTCAGCTATGCTAATGTGTCTGTACTGCAAGGCCCAGATCTTCTGACTCGGGTCTGAGGCTGAAGCTGTGTCCCCACAGCAAAATGACAGGGCCTGGATCTGACTCGCAGTGGGACTGAGACTTAGATCCATCCCCCAGCAGGTCCTAGGATCAGGGTCCTGAGTGCTAGCTGACCCAAGTCATTGATTTGGGTGTGGATGGAAGCAGGGGCTTGGACTCGAACGCAAGTCAGAACCCAGGCTCAGTGAGCAGTGTGGACACACCCCTCAGTGGCTGAAGTGGACAGACGTCACTCAAGTCACTTCTTGACCTGAGGGCTCCCTAAATCCAGAGAGATCTTTTCCACCTAAGGAGCAGCCCTTTCTTCTCAGAGGGAACAGGAAAGAAGGTGCATTGGCCTGGCCTCCCAATGCAGGAAAACTAAACTGCTGGATCACAGGAAAGATAACGAACAAATCGCGTGTGGCAATGATTGGCTTTATTTAATTGCATGGCAACAAGGGGGGATGGGGAGATGCGGTGTGTCATTCCACAGCCCTGGGAAGTGATGGAAGCAGTTAGCAAATGAATATCATTTTTAAATCTTCCCTGCGAGGTCTCTGGTAGCGGCAGAGCGCCGGCTCCAGGCTGCGTGCAGGTGACAAGTTTGGCTTGCTGAGGTGTTTGTGCTGCAGAGAGCGTGCTCAGGGCGATCTGCTGCGGACAGGGTGGGATTAGAGTCTTTGGGAAGCAGAGCTGTGCTGGCCAATGGCTGCTTTGTCCTCACTTGGGCCGGCAGAGCACAAACCTGCTGACACCTTCGACTCCTCCTCTTCCAAGCCAGACGTGTCTGAGAGAAAACTGGGGGAGCTCCTGAAGGTGGATAGCTGAGCACAGTTGTCAGGGGCAGGGGCTGCTGATAGCAGCACCAAGGCTGGGTTCTTCCCAGGGCTCTCTGGTTAGGTGTCTCCCAAGGGAGAGTGGGGGAGAGATCTCCCCTCCTGGTGGCCTTGGGTTTCTGCTGCAGAAGCCAGGCTCATTCTGCCACTGCTGACCCAGCCTCGCCTGGTTTCATCTGTACCTACCAATCGTCCTCCACCTTCACCTCCCGGATACCAGCTTTTGGCCAGGTCTGACCGCTGAACCGGCCGTCCTGGATGACGCTCACCTGAGAGGTGCCTGTGGCTCGGTCAGCATCTGGCGAGCTGCTTCTGTCGGTAGCGGGCGACACTTCCTTAGCCCGGCCGCCCAAGTCTTCCTCAGAGAGCTCTTCGGCCTCTCCAGAGCCTGGGCTGGGCGACTCTCGGTTCCCACCTGAGACGAATAAGCCCCGTGATGCGATGCTCTTTCGGCCAGTGTTGCCCCCTCCTCTGGTGTCAGGAGACACTCCCTCCTCGGTGCCAGGCAGCATCTCTTCCACACTGCTGTATTTATCTGGTGAATCTGCCTCATCTGGCTTCTTCCGGGGCCGACCACGCTTCCTCTTAAGGGAGGCAGCCTCACCAAGTGACTCCAGGAAGCGTTTAACCCCTTTGGCTCTCTGGGCCTCCTGCGGGCTGCCTGCCAGCCCCTCACTGGTCTGGAGAGGGCTGTGGCATTCAGCGCCACTGCTGGCTGCACCCTTGGTGTTGGCTGGGATTTCAGCCATGGGAATGCCCACGCTAGTTGGTACATTGGGCAAGATCATGTTGATCACTGGCACTGTCGCTTGCTGGCTGACCAGCCCCGCTGCCCCATTCACGACCGGCGCCAGGTTGATGGGCACAGAAGAAGTGGTGCCCACTGACAGGGGCAGGGCGGCCATCTTGACTGTGCCCCCGACAGGTGTGGCCATGATCTTGGGCGCCAAAACGGGAGGGGAGGAGTGCACAGCCTGCACAACTGGTCTCTCACCCGGCTGGAGGCGAGGCAGGAGGAAAGGCAGGCGAGCCACCAGGGCATTCACTTCGGGGCTGTTCACCGGCTTGGGGGTGTCTGGGGTTTTCTTCCTCTCGGCTCGGGGTGGGACAGAAGGTTTTGAGTTATTCTCCTTTTTGTTCTGACAGGCAAAGACAGATGGACATTGGCAGAAGAGGCAATACCACACCCCGATAACACACCTATCTTCAGAGCCTCTGACTGATAGCACACCTGACTAGGCTTCAGTGATGAGGGCCCAGATCCCCACTCCTGAGGCTACTATCACCCCCATTATATAGGGCAGAGACAGAGGCAAAGTAGTTAACTGACTTGCCAATTGCATGAATTCAGTGGCAAAGGTGGGAAGAGAATCCAGGAGTCCTGGCTCCCAGTCCCCTGCTCCATCCTTAGACCCCACTCTCTTCCGAGAACTGGAGTTAGAACCCACGAGACCTGACACCCAGCCCCCTCACTTCTAACTCATTAGACCCCACTCCATTCCCAGAGCTAGACACAGAACCCAGGAGACCTGGCTCCCTGGTCCCCTCTGATCTAACCACTAGACCGCACTCTTCCTTAGATTAACAGCAAACCAAATTCCAAGCAGGGGCTAATCATATTTGCCTCACAGCAATTAAGGGAAGGCCCTAATCATGGTGAGAAGATTTCTTCCTAGACCCAACACTTGTCTTACCTGGTGCTGGGTTCTGACAGTGCTGTCTGGAGTTTCCAATCCATTTTTCTTGTCAGTTTGGGGCAGCCGTGTGTCCCGGGGGGTATTTTCTGCATTTTCTATAAATAAACCAACCAACAAATACATAGACTTGATTGCTCTTAAAATTAACACCATCGCTATAAAAAGACATCTTTCCACTAAAAAAAAAAAGTCTCTTCCCTTAAATTATTAATGCTTTGAGAGCCACCAATGAGAAGCACTAAGAATTATTTATTACTATTATTAATGATTTGGGAAAAATGCATTTTCTTTCCATCCTGGATGTTATTTATTATTAACACAAGTCAGGAAAGCCCTGATGCTAGTCTGTTTGACATGTCCATACAAGAGAGCTACACAGGTTTAATTAGGGCTTGTCTACACTCGAAATACTGCAACGGTAACGCTTCAGAGTAGGCACTACCTACATAAAAAGGAGGAGATCTCCCATTGGCGCAGGTAATCCACCTCCCCAAGAGGCAGGAGCTAGGTCGACAGAGGAATTCTTGTCAGCCTAGCTACAGCCTCTCAGGTCAGTGAATTTACAACAACAATGGGGGAACCCGTCTTATCATGGCAGTGAGCGTCTACACTGAAGAGCTAGAACAGAGCAGCTTCGGTGTCGTCATGGCCGTAATTAGACTGACGCAATCCCTTACTTCAGTTTCTGAGCCCGTTTTATTCTGGTTCCGCTTAAACCAACTCCCAAGGGCTTGTCCACATATGAACACGGCACCAGTACCACAAACTGGGGCTTAAATGGACATTACACCACCCAGCGGCAGCAAGGAGACTGCACAGGGCTGTAAGGAAAGTTGTGAGCCGGGTTTATTAAAGTTGCAGGTTTGGCGCAATCACACCAAAACTGGATCTCCACCCCACATCCAGCCTGGCTCTGCTCACGCGGGAAGGGAGTTGCCCCATCTCAGCCCAGGGTGCAGACACTATCTTTTTGTTCTGTGCATGTACAGCATCTAGCCTTATGGGGCCTTGTCCATGACTGAGGCCCCCACAGGCGACTGTAATACACTGAAGCAATGGTCACAGACAGTGTCTGTCCCAAAGACCTTCGCGTCTAAGTACAGATAGTACGACACCGATAATAAATAGTGACACACCACCATCACTGCATCAACACTAGGATTTTGGACTGTTTTAACTAGACCAGTATGGCTAGAACACTACCACTATTACAGGCCTCAACAAATCCTGGGAGCCAGGTCGCCATGGCGCCCAGGACTTAGGTCCTGGTGCGAGGGAGCGTAGTGGCGCCGACATCTCTTTCCCCCCACCAGCAACAGTGCCACTGGCAGCAGCGTTTTTCAGCAGTGGGGGGGAGGGGGTGTCTTTAATGTGCTGCCGCCACAAGGATCGGTGACCATGTCGGTTTTTTGGCGGCGGGGGGCCCTGTGCACTCTGCACCACCGCCACCAGAAGAAGTGGCAACAGTGGCTTTTTGGCATCAAGGGGCCTCTTCACTGCAGCACACCTAGGGGTGCCTAAGGTTTTGGGCTGGCCCCTGGGTCTGCAGCAGATTTGTCGAGGCCTGCACTATTGGTTTCAGACTAATCAAAGTGGAATTTGGCTACACACACCCTCCACCCCAACACCGGCTGTACCACTTTAGCCAGCATAGTAGAACAGTACAGCCGCTCCCAGTGCATATGCAGTTATACTGGTGTAAACAGCTTGAAGAGGCACTACTGGAAACTGGGCACTTGACTGCCCTTCAAATTCTCTCCCTAAGGGCACCCCTACAGTGAATCAGCACTGAAAAGGTTAATCTTAGGTGATGTCAGACCCCTGCAAAGATCAGAGGGAACACTGCCTCTGCCACAGAAGCAGGCAAGGGTTAAAGTAAGGGGGAACGCACCGGAACGCAGTTCCGGGGCCCACAAATTTGAGGGACCCGAGTTCCAGGGCCCCTAAAAATAGAAAAATCCAGCGGAACACATGTTCCACCCTGCCCTGGCTGCTGGCAGGTCCTACACCCCACCGTTGTTAATCACAATACTTACTGTGTTATGCAATGTTTGCTAGTGTGACAATAATTGCTATAGACATAAACGCCATATAAAATTATAAATATTTTTATGGAGCGATAACCGAGGCATGTGGTACTGAGAAGTGGTTGCAAATGCCTACCTGGGCTGGGGCCCACACATGTATGAAGGGGGCCCAGACAATACGGGAAGGGGGCCCGGAGATTAGGAGGGTTCCCGGGCCCATCAAATTATACTTTAACCACTGTCAGTCCTCTGCCACAGGGAAGCTGGGCCCTTATGGGAAAGGAGCCAGGCAGCTAGCCCCACCTGCCACACAATTAGCTCACCTTCCCAGGTGGAAGAATGAGCAGTCACATGACAGGCAGGCCACGTAGCTAAATCAGGCTTCTGAAGCGGAGACGGGGCAAAGGTACAGGGAAATATGGGGCTTTACATTCTTAATTGAGAAAACCAAGGGAACAACAGTCCCTAAAAGGAAAACTTAATGGGTCTATAAATTATATCTATGTGGGCAGCAAATAAGCATAGTTACAAGCTTCACTTTTTTAGATGTGATATTTAACAGCAAGCGCACGTGGAAGGACCATACTGAAATTGTTAGAGACAAGTGAAAAGGGCAGAATCAACCTAAATGTATTTCTGGAACTTCCTGGAGGAACAGAGAAAATAGCAGAAGTAATACTGCACACAACGCTAATAAGACCAATTACTGAACATGATGCCGTGATTTCAGTCCAGCATCAAAAGCGAATTTCCAAAAGCTTGACTCAGTCCAAGCTCAGGTGTTGCACAATGCATGTGGTGCCTTCGTCACACTGCCACTGTGTGAATTACAGATAGCGAGGGCTGAAAAGACTACTAGTTTAAGAATTAAGCTTTTAGATGTGACCTTTTGGGCTAACATCATTGAAAACAGTGATGACAGATGCACTAAGCTGATATATGATGAATGCTGGGAATTAAATAGTCGGCATGTAGAGCAAAAACTCAAAATGCCTCATTTAAGTAGGGTGAAAGCAATTGTAGCATAAAGAAAAATAAGTTATAACTGCAAAATTATACCTCCTGAAGTCAATACAGAATAATTGTATAATGAAATTGAAAGAAGAAAAGGAGCGTTAAAGCCGCAAGACACAGCAAACCAGTACATCTGTGGTAAGTGAGAATGGTACAGACAAATGTATACTGATGGCTCCAAAGATATGAGAACAGGAACAGTGGGAGCAGTTCTGCATTCCTACATGCGGACTCAAGAAAGCTGTACAGCCATCCAGTTTTTGTGGTTGTTTTGATGGATGAACTGGTAGGACAACGCTGGCATTAAACTGGGATACATATGTGCATGCACCTGCTGTGGACGTTCTGTCTGATTCCTAATCAGGACTCCTGACCATCAGAATCCGCACTTTAGATAGAAGAAATGATAAACTGATTGTTATTGTTAACAACCAAACTGGCACGGTTGGATAAGCATGCATCTGATGAAGAGGGATTGTGCCCACTAAAGCTCATGCGAGAAATAAGTTTGTTAGTCTTTAAAAGTGCCACAGGACTCCCTGTGTGTTTTGCTGAACTAGACTAACACGGCGACCCCTCTGGAACTTGTCAGGATGGATCCTAGTGCACTGAGGGGTGGTCGGTGATGAGATGGCTGACAAAGTGACAAAAAATGCTGTTAAACACAAGCAAATTGATTTAGAGGTCTCTGTTAAGTGAAGTGGAATTTAAAAATCTAACTAAAAATGAGTTAAGTGAAGAATGGCAGGAAATAGGGTCAAAAGAAACAAAGGGGAAAAGATGTTGTGAAACATGCCCAAGCGTCACATATGGCGATGGTTTAGAGTCACATATGGGGATGGGGAAGATACTCAGATAATCCAGGCCGTGACAGAAAGGGTGAAGTGGCTCTGTTTAGAATTTTAACAGGCTATTGTGGCTTAAACAGTAATTTGTTCCTAATAAACAAACAGAGATGGATTATTTGGGACAGGCCATGTCTAGGAAAGAGCAGATCAACTCCATTGCGAATGCATGGTGTACCATCACAAGGCGGTATTTAAATGGAAAACTCAGAGGCCTTTAAGTATCCAAATTTTTGCTGCAACAGTGAGTAAGAGCATCAGGAAAATGAGGACCTACAAAAAAGAAATACTGCAGTTCTTAAAGTACACTGGGAAAGGTGACTTTTAATTCTTGAATTATTTGTGGTGTCCAGAGCTTGCTTCTGCACTGAAAAGTTGTATCGATCCAGCAATGTTGCTCAGGAGCGTGAAAAGTCCACACCGCTGAACAATACAAATAAGCCAGCCACGCTCTTGGCATAGACCGTGCTAGTTTGATGGAAGAATTTTTCCTCTCCAATTACAGGGACAAGAAAACCCCTCCCATTGGTGTAGTGAATGTTCACACTGAGATGCTTCAGCGGTGCAGCTGCAGCCATCTGAGTGTAGACATAGCCTTAGAAAAAGACATGAGGCAGAAGCCTGTGAAGACCAGAGGAAGGAGAAGGGTCACTCAGAGGAGGAGGGCTTCATGAGCTCCTCTACACAGAGCCACCCTCCCTAGTTCCCAGTCAGAGACTAAAGGGGCAGGAGCCAGCTACGGAGGCTGGAGTATGGACAGCAAGCCTGCTAGAGGACAGCATCAGCCAGGACAGGAGAGCTGGAGAATGGACGATGGACGGGAAGGGCCATGCTCCAAGGTTGCACTGAACATTCTCCCACTCAGGTCTAGCTGGTTCTTGCTCACAAGCATTGGGTCCAACCCATCGCCATATGTGGAGTCAGGAAGGAATTTCCCCCAGATCAACTTAGCAGGGATCCTGGGGGGTTTCACCTCTCTCTGCAGTGTGGGGCACAGATCACTTGCCAGGATCAGCTGGGTTTCCTCTCACTTCATTTCCTGCTGTTGTGGAGACCTTGGGCACTGGTGCACCATGGTGCCCCGTTCTCTGCCTGTGCCATGTAACTGACTGCCTTCCTAAGGGCTGGGAGGCTTTGGACTCTGGCTGGCTGTTTTTTTGGTGCGGATGTTGGGTGGGGTGGGTGCCCTGCCATAGACAGGAGGCCAGGCTACTCCCTTCTGGCCTTAGACTGTGTCTAGGAGCCCTGAGGCTGAGGATGGGGTGGAGAGTTCTTGAGTCTCCTTAGGAACGTTAATAAACCCAGACCCAAACGGCGATGTTACTCAACACATGGAAGCTGATGTCAATCACTGAAGACTGGCAGAAGGGGAAACTAAGGCAGTAGCATACCTAAAGCCAGCTCAGATAGGCCGGCCTGAGGCAACTTCAATGGCCCGTGCGCTGCACGGGAAATCCCAGTACTCTGCCAAGCCCCACACTAGGCAACAGCGCTCCCACTTGTCCCGCAAGACAAGTGCAGAAACGGGTCCTGTGGAAGGAATTCCTCTTCTGAGCCCTCACCTGAGACCACCATTGCCATGACCAGGTCGGCGCAGGAGGAGCGCGTGCTGATGATGTGCTGCTGGATGAGGAACTGAGCCACCTCCACGATGTTGTTGAACGAGCGCTTGAGGATCTTCTCTGCCCAATGGCAGGTCAGAGCGCAGGCCGCATCCATCAGCTCGTCCTGGTACGACTGCACCAGATCTGTCAGTTCCGACTGCAGCAGGGGAGGGAAGGAGTCAGTGACTGGCATCAGGCTTCCTAGCGCATCTGCACCCCTCCTCGGGCAGTCAGTGGGCACCCGAAATTCCTGGGGTGCTCTGGATGTATGCCCAGTACTCCTGCCTACATTCACAGGGGAGCCTCATGGCGCTGTGTGGAGCGCTCACATGGATGGATCATGTGAAATGCCAATGTACAAAAGCTGGGGGAAGAATGGGTTTTTTGAGCAATGGGACGGTATTTCTGAAAAGCCCAAATACATCCATTTTGGGTCAAACAAATGTTTTGGTTTTGACACTTTTTAAAGGTTCAGAAAACGAAAATTTCAAGACAACGTTGTCTCAAAGCAAAACATTGTAATCAACGTCAAATGTTTATGGCTTGGTGCAGCCAAATGTGTGGTTTTTTTTTAAAACCAAAACATATTTTGACTGAAGCATTTTGCCCGGCTCTATGTACAAACCCCTTTATGCCACTGCCAACCCAGAAAGGGCAAGGAAATACATACTCCAAGATTCCCACTGCCGCTAGCAAGGGAATATGCAACCTCCCCCTGATCCTCCTCTGGCCAGTTGAGCTAAGCTATGATCTTCCCATGGCCAATGGCATGAAGGCAAATCGACTCACCACTAAATCTAAAATTCAGAGCAGGTGTCATAGACAGCTAAGGCTGGTGCAGTTATATAGCAGAAATCTGCTGAGACCCACCCTAACCACAGAGAGATACAGGCCAGGAGCTGCTTTCATGATAGGAAGTGGTGTTTCTGGGTGACTTACGGTCTCGGTAAGTTTGAGGTCCAGGCTGGGGAGGGGCAGCATGCTAACCACAGTCTTCCTCCTAATCCCACTGTAGCAATATGTTTGGCAAGGTTAAGGGATTTCAGTGTGAAGCTGGAAGGAACTAAATAAAGCTGCAAAAATGAGATGGTAAAAGTTGAAAAGACGTAGTTTATGTCCTAAGTGTGACTCCTGCCACCTCCAATTAGAGATTTAGGAATCAGGAGTCCTCTTTGCTTATCAGGGTGTACACGTCACTCTGCTCTGGACGAGTTCAGACAGCTTCTTCACTCCCATGGGCTAGCCCAGATCTGCTCTCTGCCCTTCATTGATTAGAAGAGGAAAGTAGATTCTCCTTCCTTTTCAACTCTCAATCTCAACTGTTGACGGAGCTAGTCACCGAATTTAAACTAGTTGAATAAGCCGAAATGAAGGAAGTATTCCCTAGACCTGCAGAAGTTGCTGCTGTTTAAGGCTGGGTTAGCACACCAACAATTCAGACTGGAAATGAAGCATCAGTCTTTAACAATGAAGGTAATTAGCCATTGGGACAATTTATCGAGGACTGTGGTGGATTCTCCAACCCTGGACAGTTTTAATTTAAGATTAGATATTCTTCTAAAAGATCCGCTGTTCTCCAAATAGGATTTATTTGGGGGAAGTTGTAGACTGGATGATCTGGACTCACAATCAATCAAGGGTGTAATGATACATTTCCTTTTGTAGCAGCTTTTGTTAGGATCCCAAAGTGCTTTTCAGACAAAACAGTGCTGCCAACCCCCTGTGCTCAACATTTCTGAGTCAGACACATCCAAAAAACTCACATGATTTGTAAAAATAACAAACCTGAGTTCTTTTTCATTTGCTTACTGGGTTGTGAGTTTTTAGGGTTTGCAGTTTCAAGCTGTTCTTTCCAATCATGAAAGCTAGAACCCTGAGGGATGGTTGTCATATGAAAGCCAAGTTTCCTCATGGAATCATGTGATTCTAAGAAATGGGGCTATAAGGAACTTGGCAAAATACCATGGGAGCTGGCAACACTGTAAAATTTTGCTAGAGGATCTCAAAACATTTAAATGAGTTTGTTAATACAGGCCTCAACTAATGTGCCACACACCTAAGTGTTGGCCCAAAAACTCAAGCGCCTAGGTTCGGGACTTTAGAGGGCTCCCCACCACCAAAAGACCACAGCCACCGCAGCCACTTTTGGCAGCAACAGTACAAAGAAGCCACCTCCCACACTTCTGGCGGTGGTGCAAGGCGAAGCACGCCACTGCTGAAAAACAGCCACATGCTGCTCAAGGCACCAGCAGCTTTTTTTTTTGGTTGCCCCTAAAATACCACAGCGCAGCTAGGAGCCACAGTAGAATCACCGGGCACCACTGCGACTGGGTTTTGCCAAGCCCTGTGTTAATATGAACTGGGAGTAGAACCCAGTAGCTCTGAAATGCAGTTAGCTTGTTTCAGTCCAGTGCCGGCACTAAGCATAAGAAGGTTAAGCGATTGCTTAGGACCCCCAGCAGCTCATGTGTGCCCTTATTTACTTCCTTAGTATGTGCTGGGGGGGCTCCCCAAACTATTCCTGCTTAGGGCTTCTAATGAGCTAGCCTGCCTCTGTTTCAGTCACTAGACCCCAACCCCCGGACTAGAACTTGGGATAGACCCAAACAACCCTAATTGCCAATTCCCTGCTCCAATCGCTCAATTCCCCTGTGGCATTGCAAAACGTAATGAGTCATGACTAATATATGAGAAACCAAACCTTTTCAATCCATTCCTGTTTTTAAACTTTAAAAAAAGCCAACCCTTTCTGGGGTTAATTCGCTGGGTTGTAGACAGTGATTATTTAGCATATAAGGATATTTTGATTGTCCTCGTCCTCCCAGTCTTCTGGCTTTGATGTTTGGGAAGATCTCCCGGATGATCTTCCCAAAATTGGCTGCACTCAGAGGGCGACAACAGAGGTTCTCGCAGTACAGCCTGAGGGATGAGACAGAGAGAGAGGTCACAGGCAATTACATTGATTCTGCCATGCTTTAGCCTTTTCCATTTCCCTGTAGATTACCATCAGCAGGCCTATGGCAGAACTAATCAGTGGGTGTTAGTAACTCCTGTAGTTAAATCGTATTACACTCATTACAAAGGGACTTCATAAACTCAGCCATTGCAAACTCAACCTGATCTACTCCCTGTACGGAGGGAAATCTCTCTCCACCTCTGAAATGCAGCCTCCTCTGGGTGAAACACTATCATAACAGCTGCACAACAAACTACAGCCCAATGCTACAACTCTTGCTCCAGGAATGGATTTTTTTGCCCGTGTAAGAACAGCTGAGCGTGGTCCTAAAATAACACAGAGGACGGTATCTGTGTGTGTTATCTGAAACACCTTGGGGAATTTAACATCGCTGAGCAGCACTAGCAGAGCTGGAATTTGGTCAGGGTTATTAACTGGGTGTTTTACAGTAGTGCCTTGGCAACCCAGTCACAGAGCAGGAAGGACTCCGTTGTGCCAGGTGCTGTACAATCTTTGGCTATGTCTACACGTACAAAAGCTAGTTCGAATTAATTAATTTGAACTAACTAATTGGAACTAATTTTAGTTAGTTCAAATTAACTTAATTCGAACTAGCATGGCCCCACTAGAATGCTAGTTCGAACTAGCTGTGGCCATGCAGGACACTTGCTTAGTTCGAATTAGTCAGTTGCAGGAAGGTCAATCTGCCGATTAGTTCGACCTAAGCAATTAGTTCGAACTAATATGGCCACACTGACTTAGTTCAAATTAACTAATCGAATTACCCGTTAATTCGAACTAAGCAATCAAATTTATTAGTTCGAATTAAGGAAGCCCTTAATTCGAACTAATGAAAGCCTAGTGTGGACAAGGCTTAAGTTAATTCGAATTAGGCTTCCTTAATTCAAACTAACTTGCAAGTGTAGACATAGCCTTTATTAGTTATACCAGTGGATACAGCACTCCGGGACCTGGGTGGGGGCAGAGTCAAACCAGCACAGGCTGGTGCTCTTGAGGTCTGGCTCAATGAGGCTGGGTTTATTTTTGTAGGGCAGGTGGTGGCCCCCCCAGCCCAGGATCTCTGGGTTGCAGCCCCTAAGTCCCTTTACTCATCTGGCCCTGGCTGCTGCCTGTGTTGTGGATCAGGAGCAGACTGTTGAGGGCAGCAGAGAGCAGCGGGGGGCAGGAGCCCCAAGCTGAGCTGCCAATTATCCGTGACATCTCCCAGCTCTTCGCAACATACCTGTGTGTCCCGACACAATGGTTGAGAACCCGAGTTATACTACGGTAGCATGCAGGAACCCCCCTCATGGACGAGGATGCCCATGACACAAGACCGGGCTGGGCAAACTTTTTGGCCTGAGGGCACATCTGCCTCTAGGCAGGCCAGAGAGGGTAGGGGAAGGGGTGGGGTTGGGAGGAGGAAGCAGCCACTGTTGCATGCTGTGTGAGAGTGGCGGGGAGAAGGGGCAGACCTCGGATGGGCATGCAGCCGCTGTGCTACTGCCAGGGCACCACTGGACCCAGGGGGAAATGGGGGGGGGGCCTGCCATGCTCCAGCCAGGCGCAGCTGGAGGACCTGATGAAAGGCTCCCATGGGCTGCATCCAGCCCACAGGCCATAGTTTGCCCACCTGTACACTAGACTCTGCATATTCACAGAACGAAGAGACAGTCCCTCTCCACGGAGCTGGCAATCTAAGGATGCTATGCGTGCAGATAAACTGACCATCTGTGAATTGAGGCCCTCCACGAAGGCCTCCCAGTCAAGTATGGATGTAGCCAGGCCCTGCTTAACTTATGAGATCCAGAGGGCTCGTGACACAAAGCCCCTGGCTGCGCTGACTCCCGCTGGGCCCCGTACACATCCTCACTTGTACGTGTCGTAGACATCCTGCTTGGGAAGGCAGGTGTCCGTGTGTTCCTCCAGGTGATTCCGAATCCAGTTGCACGCGTGCATGTGCTCAGCTGAGCTCAGGGAGCTGAGGTCCAGGCTGCTGCTCCCAAGGAGGCAGGTCACGGTAGACAGGCAGGATCAAATGAAAAACAACATTAATTAGCAAAGAGGCAGCATCAGCAGGGGGGAGAAGCATCAGGTTGGCAGGCCAGGCTCACCGCCTCTGTGTAGCAACTTTCAGAGGATCACAGACATTATTGGGAGACTCTCCCCCACCCATACCAATGAGGCTGGGAATAATATAGAAGGGGTAGGGGTGATACATGAGGAAACTGAGGTATCCAGAGGATTACTCAACAATCATACAGAGAATCAGCGGCATCAGCTAGAAGAGAACCCAGGAGTTCTGATTCCCAGTCACACTGCTTTAATGACCGAGCCATGCTCCTTCCCAGAACTGGCAACAGAACCCAAGGAGCCCACAACTTCTGCACTCCTTTCCATGAGCTGGCAACAGCCCCCAGGAAACTTGACAACTCTTACCCCCGACCAGTTTCCTCCTGCACTAACCACTGAACTGTACTGTAGAGAAAAACACGGCACAATGGTGTTTTGGTCTGTTACTTACCTTTTTTCTCCAGAACTTGGACCAGACGGCAACTGGAGGTACAGATAGAGTTTATCGTTGTCCGAAAACTTCTGCACATCTTGCTATTGTTTTCAGGGGCACAGAACGGAAAAGACAAAATGTTTAGAGACTCAAAGAAGGCAGCAAAATGGCTAGATGTTTGCTAATTGCAACCATTAAGATGACATTTTGGCAGATGATTTCATGACCAATAAATCATGTTTGCAGCTGTGCAAGGCAAGGTAAATAAAAATCTTATGCATCAAGGCATGATTTGACCAATAAAGGGGCCAGGAAGGAAGTGTGACTTCTCTCAACCCTCTATTTAGCAATACATAATTGGTCAAGGGCAGCATGTAGGACAGGGGTGTCAAACTCTTTTGCAATGGCGGGCCAGATTTGACTTAAATGTACTTCAAGTGGGCCGTACATACCATAAATCGAAATACTACGGCACTCTCGTGGCATCACAGAATGCTGTGTATGCGGAACTGTGCTCCACAAGACCTCTCTCTCTCTGTTGGGCGAGAGTGTGATCTTGCGGACTGCTGTACCGCATATCCAGTGCTCCATGATGTTGAGAGATCCGACACTCTTGCAGCATTGCGGAGTGCTGGATATGTGAGACCACACACTCTCTCTCTCAATTAGGGAGAGTGTGGTCCAGTGGAGTGCAGTCACGGGCCGAATGGAAGAGGTTTATGGGCCGTATTTGGCCCACGGGACGTATGTTTGACATCCCTGATGTAGGAGGATGGTCTCCTTTGCTGCGAATATGCATTGCTCACTGCTCCTCCTAGAGATCAGATCCTGGACTAGCTGAACCAGACCCATTATGGCTAAATTACAGGGTTAGGTAGAACTGAGGGACTGAGCCTGTATGATAAGAGGCAGAACAGCATAGGCTGTTGCCACTAAGAGAAGGTACAGAGTTGACAATCACTTCTGCTGGTCTCTATGCTACAAAGCTTTTAAGCAATATACAGAGCAGACCAAGGCACTCACCAGAATGCTATCCACTTTATTCTGCACGGATTTGCTGTTTAAAAACAGGAGCAAAAATAAAGTGTCAGTCATCGTTGTTATAAAGCTGCTGAGTGTGGACTGTCCAGCACTCCTTGTATTAAGCAGAACCACAGGGAACCACCCCATTGGTGCCCCGGGAAAGCTCACTGCTCCCTCCAGTCAGCTGGAGTCAAAGCACGGTTTTTGTGCATACCAGAGAAAGCTTTTATGCGCAGCAGCTGCTGTAAGAAAGTCGTCTCAGTCAGCAGCTGCTTTAACCTCCGTCCCACAGATCCACTCCTCCCCACCATCAAGATGCATCCACTTAAGGGTTAAAAAAACTAGGAAATCAACAGGCAAAAAACTTCGAGAAACACTTAGGTTTCTTACCTGCCCACACAGCCTACCTGACTCAAATCCACAGAAGTAATGAAATGAAAAATTTAGCCACCTGTTTGCCACCCCTCTATCCCTCCACCCACCATTGCCACAACTACCATTCACCACAACCTACACACCTTCACTCCTCCCTCCTCACAGCAGCAGGGACAGCTTAAGGCCTGAGTAAACTGGGCATGTGGCCCAGCCCCCAATGGACTGGGGGCTCCAGCAGGGAGGTGTAACAAACATTGAGTCTATGCAGAACACCGAGTCCAGTGTGATTCAGGAAACTGGATTTTCAGAGCTCAGTTGTGACTCTGCTGCCCGCAAATCCAAAATACCAATATTTTTAAAGCAGTAGAAGACATTTTCTGTTACCGCTGTGTCATGTTTAAGTTCACAATAAAATTTTAAAGGCAAGAATGACTATTCTCTACTGGTAGCCCTCCTGCCTAAGATTATTGTGCCCAGGGAAATGGCCTTGCACACCAGCTGTGGGAGCATTTGATCACCCAAACTGCCCTCCCCCAACATGACATGTCAGCCTGTGAAAGCAGCCTCTTGGAAGTGACCCCTTATCGCACTGGGCCCTAAGGACCCACACAGCTCCCCCCATGGCCTCCAAGACTGTCTCTCTCCATGGCTCCTTGTAGTGAATCCAGCCAAGCCAAACTCCTGAGGCTTGTACCAAGCCCCTTCAGGGTGCTGTGCTATCAGGGAGTATTGACAGTGACACAGGCCGCTTTTTTCAGAAGAAGGGAACCTCTGATGAATCACTTGGCTACAGAATGAGAACATCCTAGAAGAGAGGGAGAAGCTATGCTATAGTCCAGCTTGGTTAAACCAGTGCCCTGATGAGCCAGCCCAGGTAATTGACTCCGTATCTGGCTCTCTTCCTGCATTCCCCCATTATCTCCCCAGCTCCAGGCCCGTGTCCCTCCAAAATAGTTGTCCTTCCAGTCACATGACACATAGTTCTCCAACTCAGCTCCCACATCCAGCCTGCCGAGGTTTCCTGCCTTAGGGCAATGGTTTTCAAACTTTTTTCCTCGGGACCCAGTTGAAAGAAATCATTTATGCCCGCGACCCAACAATTACATCTTTCACCAATGCATTCCAGTCTTTTGGCAGTGGCAGCAGGGGGCGCCACGACTTAGTAGCTGAGGATCTGTGACCCAGCACTGGGTCCCGACTCAAGGTTTGACAACCACTGCCTTAGGGCATCTCTTTGTCTTGCTGGACCCGCCGTTGATTTGGATTTGTCTGAGCCAGTTCATTCCCCCCTCCCCACACCCAACAGCGAGGTGACACACAGACTTTGCGCTGTTCTAGTAGCAATGTTCTCCCTTTTACACCCATTGGGTGGCAATGTACAGAGGGAAACTGAGGCACGCCTAGGATTCATAAAAATATTACAGAAAATTCCCACTTCATCACACCTCTGCACCAAACACTCACAATGAACAGCGTTAGGAGGAGATAATTTGGTTATCTATGTAACTGGATTCCAGGATTGCCACTGCCTGTGTCACTCTGAAGTCTAGAATGTTGATTGAGTCTGTGTCATCATATGCACATGGTCTACAGAGGACCACTGAGTCAGTGTGAAGTGATGGATACAAGCTACAAGCCTGGCTGACACCTCTTTTTGTTCAGAGTCTCACCAGGTTCATTCATCACCAGCTTTCGCAGCCTGTTGGCTTCCAATTTTTCAGTCCTCAGTCCCTTTCAGCTTTTTTACACTTTGCAAATTATACCCAAGTGACAGCAAAGGCTTTCATCTAGTAAACAGTCTTTCTCCCTAGCTTTTATCCATCCATTATCTTTCGAGCATAGACCTTCAAGCACTTTACAAAGGAAGTCAGCATGAAGGAGGAGAGGTTATGCCTGGACAGTTAAAGTTGCCATGTGTGGGCTGGGGTAGTGGTAATGAAAAGCTGTGTGTCTGTGGGTGGAGCAAAGCGGTACGGACGGCTAAATGGCGTATCATTATTCTTTTTATTTCCTTGCTCCTGTGGGTTTGAGTCAGGTATGTTGCATGGGGGCAGCAACTCCAATCGCTTCACAGTAAAATCCTTTGCCTCTTAATATTTCAAAACCTTGGTGTGGCTTTTTTCTCACCCTGAGCGTTATTTACATCCAACTGATCACCAGATGCGGGGTCGGGAAGGACTTTCCTCCCAGGTCAGATTGGCAGGGATGCTGGCAGGTTTTCACCTTCCTCTGCAGCATGTGGATGTGGGGGGTTGCTTGCTGGAATTATCTGGCTACTGGTCACTTCATCATTTCCCTGCCAATGTGGGTACCTCGCACACTGGCATTTCTCGGTCCCTCCTCTTCTCTGCCTGCAGCCCATGACAGGCTAGTCTCCTGTAGTCTGTGGTGCTTTGATCTCATCTTGGTTATTTGGTTTAGCCTGTGGGTGCTGGATTCGGCCTGTGCTAATCAATAACTCACAGGACCTGGCACCAAGGGATCCTGACACCATGATGATAATAGCCAAGGTACAGGACAACGCCTCTGTGACACTGGCTGGATTAGGGGGACCATTTGTGATACTATTTAACATCAATATGTCAAAACTGCAATCATTCATGTCAGGTACCATTAGAAAGATTGTAATTTGCTGAGTATGATGCTATTGTTTAAGTGCATGTGTCGTACTTGGAAGTGATGGATATTATGTTTGATATGTCTGTATTTCAGGGCCACACCCCAGACTGAATGGCTGCAGCCACAGCCAGCTTAATAGCCTATTAAGGAAACTCACAGGTACAATGGGCCCAGGGCAAGACCTGATGAGTCACTAGACTTATTCATGTGACTCTGGACTCCATCTTTTTTCTGTAAACTTCCATAAGCCACATGGCAAAGGCCAAGGGACATAAAAGGCACTTCCATTTTGTCTTCAGTCATCAGCCTTTACCTACCTCTGGATTAATTTATCTATAAGAGAAGTTGTGAGACAAAGGACTGAGACCCCTCAGGCAGAGGTTAAAGTAAGGGGGATCGCACTGGAACGCCGTTCCGGGGCCCCCAATTTTTAGGGGCCAGCATTCCGGGGCCCCTAAAAATAGAAAACCCAGGCAGAACGCTGCGTTCCGCCCAGGGGCCCCCCTAGGAAAGCCGCAGACTCCTGCTGTGGCCAGGCTGGGGAGGTTCAAATCTCCCACCCTGAGCATGCTCAGACAGAGCGTGCTCAGGCTGGGAGTGGCCTGGCTCAGCCCAGGAGCAGCTCTGCCAGCCACCCCTGCAGCTCCGAGCCTCCGGCCAGGTAAGGGGGTTGGGAAGGGGCTGGGGGGAAGCGGCGGGCAGTGGAGCTGGGAAAGGGGCAGAGGAGCCGGGAAAGGGGCTGCGGGGGGCAGAGGAAGGGGAAGGGGCCCCTCAGGCCTTATCCAGCCACGCTGCCTACATGTGGTGGCGGCGGCAGAGGGGCAGGATCAGGCCCGAGGGGCTGGCATACAGCAGTGGTGGGAGCAGAGGGTGGCGGCCGCCGGCAGCATGGCCTGATCTGGCTCCTCTGCCGGCTGCCGTGCTCTGCCGCCACAGGCCAGTCCCGGGCTTTTGTAGGCAGGGGTTAAGGTAAGGGGCAATGCGGAGACCAGAGGTGGGAATGGGACTCGCGAGTCGCTGGATCAAGGGGTGACGGTGGGGGGCTGGGTAGCGGTGGAGGGGACTATGGACAGCTGGAGCAAGGGGTCAGGATGCAGGGGGGCTGGGGAGGGATGGATGGAGTTGGAGGCCTGGGGAGGGGCGGAGCGGGCATGGGGACGAGGAGACTGGGTGGGGGCTGGGTAGTGGTGGAGGGGACTATGGATGGCTGGAGCAAGGGGTCACTATGGGGGGCTGGTGGGGGCTGGGTAGCGGTGGAGGGGACTATGGATGACTGGAGCAAGGGGTCAGGATGGGGGGCTGGGGAGGGGCTGGTGCGGGCTGGGTAGCGGTGGAGGGGACTATGGACGGCTGGAGCAAGGGGTCAAGATGGGGGGCTGGTGGGGGCTCGGTAGCAGTGGAGGGGACTATGGACAGCTGGAGTGGGGACTGGGTTGGGGGCAGGGGAGGGATGGAGGAGATTGGGGGACTGGAGTGGGGGCTAGGGATGGAGGGGCCTGGGGAGATGTGGAGGAGGTTGGGGGGCTGAAGGGGGGAGGAGTGAAGATGGGAGAAGCTGGGGGGTTAGAAGGGCTGGAGTGGGGGTTTGGGGCCAGGGACCTTAGGGAACGGGGATGGGTGCTGAGGACATGGGGAAAGAGGGGTTTGATGTGGGCACTAGTGGACGAGGTTGGGGTGATGTGGATTTGACGCTGTGCTTCATTTGTGAGGAAAGAGTTGGTGAGGCTCAAGCAGTTTGTTTTGTATTTAAAATTTGCATTTAAAATAGTGTTGCCTAGAAAAAAAATGTATTTTTAATTTGGCAGGGGCCACACGTGGAGGCTGGCTGTGTGAAAGGGATTGCCAATGCAAAAAGTTTGAGAACCGCTACTTTAGGAGTGGTACAAAGCTTGGTTCATTATCCCTTGTAAAGTGATTTCAGCTTTTCAGATAGAAGGAGCTATGGAAAAGTGAGGCCTGATTTTATCAATTACAAGTCATGGTGACTTTAATGCCATCTTTCCTTTTCTATCTATGTTTAAATAACATATTTCCAAGTACTTCAACCAGCACCCAAGCTATTGGCAATGCTACAGAAGTCATATGCTCTTGAAATCTTCATTATAGCCTTGTGTATGTTAGCATTTTTTAGGAAAGTTTCCATCAGGGATAAGACCAGTGGAAACCATATGGTAGATAAGTTCCAAAGGGGGAGCCGTGTTAGTCTAGTTCAGCAAAACAAACAAGGAGTCCTGTGGCACTTTTAAAGACTAACAAATGTATTTATTGGATGAGCTTTCATCATCATACTTGAGTTAATGAGGCAGGGGAGGGGGTGATCTGATGGTCTTGTGTTCTGCAGTGTTTGCTAGTTTGTGACAATAATTGCTATAGACATAAACGCCATATAAAATTATAAATATTTTTAGGGAACGATCACTGATGCATGTGGTACTGAGAAGTGGTTGCAAATGCCTACCTTGGCTGGGGCCCGCACATGCATGAAGCGGGCCCAGACAATACGGGAAGGGGGCCCGGAGATTAGGAGGGTTCCAGGGCCTGTGAAATTATACTTTAACCACTGCCCCCAGGTACTGTATGTACACCAGATGGACTATACAAGTCTGCAAATTCCACAAGTCTATTGAAAACCTGATAGATATAGATATATGGAATTTTAAATCATTTGTATCTATCTGTCCCACAGGTGTAGCCGTGAGTTCATCAAAACAATCAAGGAGTCTTGTGGTACTTTTAAAAACTAATTTATTTATTTATTTACCACATGAGCTTCTGTGGGAGAGATCCCACTTCACCAGACGCTTGAAAACGGGGGAAAAAATGTAAAGGGAGGAGGGATAAAAGCACGAAGTAAGTGTATTCACTGCATTTATGCCTCCTCCCTATACTTCCCCCCATTTTCAAGCATCTGATGAAGTGGGATCTCTCCCACAAAACCTCATGCGATAAATAAATTTGTTAGTCTTTAAAAGTGCCACAAGACTCCTTGTTTGTGTCGTATGTATCCTTTAACATTTCTTTTATAGTTTGTTTCTTTCCTTTTAATAAAAGAGTTTTAGTTAGTAAAAGCTCAGCTGGCAGCATAGTAATTTGGGTACGATCCAAATTTATATTGATCTGGTGATGTAGCTGATCCTTTGGGGTCAGGAGAACCCTTTGGTGGGCAGCTTGGAGTTTTAAATAACTTCTCTCTTTTCTGGACCTAGAGGCTGATTGCGAGCCAGAGACTGAGATCCAGTAAAGAGTGCTGTTTATATTTTGTTTTAGCTTCTTGATAACCAGTGTGGGGAGACAGAAGCATTGTTTGTGGCTGGTTGGGAAGTCTGACTCCAGTGTCAACCCTAGTGCTGAGAGAATCTGCTCTCCTTTTGCAGCCTGCCCTGACCTTGGAATTTTCAGGTGGCTACCCTAGGCACAGATGGATGAGGGCTGTGCAGCCAGCACCTTTCACAAACATTAAGTTCACTTAAGAAAACAATTGAGAAGCCAGCTACAGAAAAGCAAGAGGTAGACATGGTCCTTACGAGATGGTGCTTTTCAGTTTCTGCAGAAGGGTGCTGGGTTCCGTGGCATCCCCTCGGGAGTTCCCAGACTGTAAGCTTCCCTTTTTAGAGGCCATTGGAGTATCTTCGTCATCAGCCATGACATCTGGGAACTACCTAAAAGACAAACGCCATGAGGAAGCAGCACAGAATGAACCACCCCATTGTGGATATTCACTCAGCTGGTGCAGAACTGCTATTTGTTATGATTATCAAGTGCCTCAGTCTCTTTCCCTGCTGTTCTGGGAGAAATCTGACAGGTTGGGGATGAGTCAGTTGTTGCTCACATGTGAAAAGTCCAAAGGCAGAGTGGGGTTGTCCTGTGTTTGTACAGCACCTCAGACCTTGTCTGTGACTGGGGCTTTTAGATGCTCCCACAACACAGGTAGGAATTGTGCAAATACATAAATGAATTAAAATTGCAATTCACACTTGTCTAGCTGGCAACGAGAGTTGGGAGCAAAGGCTGACAGAGTCTAACTTGGGTGCCTAACTCTATGTCCCCAGATTTATGTTTAGGCAACCAAAATTAAGTGATTTTCACAGGTGTTCAGTGCCCTCAATTTCCCTCAACTTCAACAGAGCAGTCAGAAAGTCACCTTGGAGGGTCAGGGCCACAGAGAGGAAGTGCAAGGGTGGGAGAGGAAGAAGAATCACTTTGAATGCATGAAAGGGGATTTGGGTCCCAGTTCTGAAAAAAGGAGAGCAGTGTACAAACACGAAAGGCAGAGGGGAGACAGAGCTCTAGTTCCAAAGAGCTCCTTAGCCTTCATTAGGTTGAATCCAATAACCTCCACTGGAATCTGACCCTGGGGACCAGATTCTAGCTAAGGCTATGTACACAGTACAGATTTGTCCTGCAATAAATTGTTGCAGGACAAGCAAAGCGTTATAACTGTAATGCTTTCCCCCGTCCACACATTAATCCTTCTAACACAAAGGAGCGTTCACACGCTCCTTTGCATTTTCGTTAGAAGGAGCAGTGCATGGTGGGCACCTATCCCACCATGCACTGCCCAGCCAGCCTTTAGGCTGGCAGCGGGGCTCTACAGCTGCCGAGATCACTGGCTTCTCAGAGGCAGGGGAGACCCAGCAGTGGGGACCCCAGCGGCAGTGTGCTCTAGCCACCAGGAATGCCAGCGACTAGAGCCCCGCTGCTACAGGGAGTTCCTCTAGCCACTCGGTTTCCCAGTAGAGAGCCGGGAAACCGAGTGGCTCGAGAGAATCCCTGAAGCAGGGCTCTAGCCTCCAGGAGCCCTCCCTGGGGGATGGAGCCCTGGGGACAGTTTCCCTGCAGCTCCTACTTGTCAATTTCACTGCTCTGCTAGAGCAGTGAAATTGACAAGTATGATAGCTCTGGTGTCCCAGAGTGGCATCCTTTGGCACTCTGGGACATTTCTGGAGGTTTTCTAATCCGCAATGAGTGTACACACACACACACACACACTCTATTGCGGGACAGACGATCCTTGGTAAGCATTACCATGATTGTCTGGGTGGTTTACCTGTTGCGCGGCAAGAGGGCTGTTGCCACGTGACAGGCAACATTGTAGTGTGTACGCTCACAGCCTTATCGTGGGATAAGGCTGTAGTATGTACAAGGCCTAAGAGTGTCATGTGGTCATTAAAAACTCCAAGGAGTTATAACCTACCACCACACACACACTTTTCATCACAGGCCCCAACTCTACAATGGGGTCTGTGGACTTTGAGTCCTTTCCAGAACCGGAGCGCTCAGATGGTCAACCATTTCTATGAGTTTGTACAGCACCTAACACAAATGCTGGCTGACACTATCGCAATATTAAAATAAACAATCAATCGTAGAAAATAAGTGTCAATAATACTGATATATAGCTCAAGCTGAACACACTGAAGAAATAATGCATTCTTATTTTCAATGGCTTTCTCAAGGTCACTGAGCAGTCAGAGGGAACAGAACCCAGGAGTCCCGTCCCCCCCCGCAAGGCCTAATGCTCTCTTCTGACCACTAGACCACACTCCCTCCTACAACCAGGTGTAGAGCCCAGAATTTAGACTCTCAGCCTACCTCCCCCAAACAGATTTAGCTTTCTTCTTGCTGTCCTAATTCCCTTCACACACAAAATCAAATCAGCCAGCCGCTAAGATTTTTGCTGAGTTGAGGTGAGTTTATTCCGTTTAATTGCAAAAATGAGGATTCAGCACAGGTCAGAGGTATGCTACCCTCCACTAACAACGCTGCATTGATTATTAGTTTGTACCAGAAATGTGCATACAAAATTGCAACACTACAATTCTGCAAACCTGAGCCCCAGAGCAGCCTCTTTCGTTCTAGAACCTTTTATTTTTTCCTTCTGAGAAGTTCGCTCACTGAGAGGAAATCAATTAATGGCTGCAATGTCCCGGAGGTGGGGTTCGGGGGGGGGGGGGGGAATCTCATGAAGAGGGAGATTTAAATATTTGCAGTTGAACTGTGGAACCGTAGACCTGCCAATCCGCTCTCTTCCAAGGACTAGGAACCTTTCCTCCTCCTGGCTTGAACAGCGTCAGTTTTTATTTTGCAACATGTGTGTCTGCATCGCCTCATTTTATTTGCGGGGGGCTGAGTGAAATTTCTCCTTTCCACATGCTCTGACAGCCGCTGCAGTGTGCACAGGGCAATGCCCAGACTCTTCCGTTTGCAAAAGCAGATTCCTGGCCGTCCCTTTATTATTATTTTTGCAAGATGATTTTCCTTTGCCTGAAAGTGACCAGCAGTTTGCAACGTCTCCTCCTCCCCTCTCCCTCCTCCCCCACAACCTTGACGATGTTGCATTGCAAGAAAGAGATGGGAACAAAACAAAGGAAACTCACCTACGCTGAGCTCTCAGGTTCAGAACAGCCCCTCCTAGAGGGATTCAATCTGCCAAAGGTGAGTTTGCAGGAATGGAGAAGTAGGCACACCCCAGTTGCTTAGTCCACTACAAACCTTGCCTTTTAGCGCCAGATTTGCTGCCCAGTTTAGCCAGAGCAGCTCTCCTGCAACATGTTCTTGTGATTGCCAAATAATCACTCTGTTGCTTTGTGCCCCCCCCCCCGCTACGCACAAATTGCATGTGCCACCCCAATCGCAAAACAGAAAAAGAAAGTACAACTAGTGCTGTTGCAAAAAAAAAAAAGTCCCCTGATTGCTGCTTTCTTTTTCTGATTGGTTCACACGCTTTTGATCTGCCCGGATACTTTGCTCTTTCATTAATGTGATTGGCTGTGGCTGGCTTTTCTACCCGGATACAAACCAGAATGGCCTGTCGATTGGCCGACTGGATTTCAACTCTGCCTAGTAACAAACTGCGGATTGGTGATGGGGGCGACAGCTGGAGGAGTTGCGTTGCAGGCCTGTGCGAAGGCCTTGTTCTCAGCGCTGCCTTGGGGGAGGGGGGGTGGGTTTGCTGTCCCTGCCTCAGAAGCTGATGAGCCTGTTTGCAAAGCAATCTCCCCACCCTGGCCCATGTCCCTCACTATAAAGCAGATCTCTCTGATCCTGCCACCAGACCTGACCCATGCCTAGCCACAGTACTAAGCATTCAAAACCAGCTTTGCTAGTCTGCCTGACATCTAGAGTTTTTAAAGCCCCAGCTCCAGGAGGCATGTGATTAAGGGAACAGCTTAGCTTTTGTTGCCATCTCTTCTGGTTGCAAAGAAGGGCGTGCATACGTGCGCTAGAGTAAAGTAAAAAAGCTCAGAAAGCCACAGATGGATAGCATGAGGCCCACATTTATTATAAATGTTTTTATGTCAATCACATTGTTTTTGGAGGCCCAACTCGGTTTTTGAAGGTTTAGAGGCAAGAAATGCAAAAAAGCTTATCATGATAAGATTTTTAAGTCTTGATTTTTAAGACTGGCTGTATGAGCCACCTGTTTCTGGCCTTTAGAGATCAAGCTTTTCTCTGCAACCACATGGGCCATGCTTTGTTTTAAAATAGGAAGTGGGAGATCTCACATAGTCATGTGACTCCAGGAGCAGGCGCTTCATGAAAAACACCCGAACTCACAAGCATTGGCAACACCTTATTAGTACCTGTGCAAAGCTGGTGCTGCCAACTTGCAAGGAGAAGCCTTTTAGATCCACTTTGTGCTGCATATAAACAGCTGCCCGAAGGGGTATGGTAGCTGACCTTAGCAAGGCCTGTGCTCTGGTCATGGCATGCAAACAGAGAAGCTAGATAAAACCAAAAATATCCTTGCCGGAAGATTGCATTGTATCATAACATTATTTCTTGGCATTCAGAACCCTGATAGACAAGAAGCAAAATCAGAAAGAGACAAACCAGGCTGCTCCCTAAAAAACACCTCACCCTCCGTTATTGCAGGCTGTCTGTCTGCAGGACTGAGTTTGATCAGATGCTTCCCTACAGAGCTCCCTGGCCTGCAAGCAGCACCAGGAAATCTTTTATTTTGTAATTTTTTACACTTTTTTCAATATATGCCAGGAAGCAGCTGGCTGGGGCTCTGGCCCCCATCTCTGGCCCCTTCTATCAGCAAAATAGAGCAGTAGGGCAAAGAGCATCTAAATCAGCTCCACATCCTCTGCAGAGGGCGCCAGACATGAAGTCAGTAAAATAAACTATTTGCCCATGGCCAATTTCCCTCTGCATCAGTGGTTCCTCATGCTGACTTCATTGCTTCCCTCCTCTTACAGCAAGATCTGTAGGGGCAATAAGGCACCTACATCTATGGGGTGTGTCCCATAATGTATAAATCCCTCACCCGGCATGAGGAGGTTATAGAGCAATGGGAGGCTGAGGAAGCCCCACCCCTCCATTCATGCTGAGCATGCTCGGATTGCAGGTGGGGTTTAAAAGGCAGCCAGCCAGTCAGCTCAGTCAGGGCTGGCTAGGGAAAAGGACACACTCTGGGGGCACCAGGGAAGGATGTGAGCTGAATCCACAAATGGTGGGGGGAGGTGAAGGACCTGGAGACTGGGACTGGGGCTAGGGCTGGAAGGCGGTGCTCTTCAGGGATGGATGGTGGCTAGCTAGGTGCCAGAGGGAGGGAAGAAGTAATTTGGGGAAGATAAACTGTGGCTGGTGGAAGGCACTACCAGGTGAATAAAGCCAAGCCAGCCCTTGCTGGGAACCTGGGGGGGTGGAAGGACCTGGGTTCCCAGCAGAAATGGCACTCATTAGGTAAGACAACCACCAGGGTGCAGCAGACACTGCCTCCTGGCATCTACATCACAACAGTCTTGTCTTCATTCTTACCCACTCTCATTGCTGCCATATCTAAGCACCTTCCGGTCACGCATATGGCTAACCCCATCGTGAATGGTTCATTCTCTCTTATCCTCTCTCTCCTGTGCAATGGCACATTTTGTTTTGGTAGGGTTTTGTTATTGTTTGTTCTGAAAGTTCCATATGGTTCCACGTAGGCCAAAGAAGAGAGTGGAAGATTCAAGAGCATGTCAAGAGGTATGAGGCAGGTAGAGTGGCTTGGCCGAGTTCTCTGCCATGCAAATCATAACAAGGGTCCCAATACAGATCCTTGCTGTGGTGTCCCACATGCCCACCTCTTTGGCCCCAGCACTTCAGGTTCAGACTCACAAAACCTGAATCAGGGGGGCTCAGTGTTCCTGATTTAGGACTCCTTGGTCATCTCTTTCCGTCAACTGACTCCATGCCCTGTACCCAGCTAGTGACATGATACTAGCAGAAATGCTTGAGATTTATAAGAATAAAACTTTGCACCCTCTTTGTGTGCTAGACATGTGTGCACACTAAGGTAGAAGCCAGGCAATCTAAGAAGTCTATGCCTGCCTGGGCCCTAATCCGGGTTGGAGTTGTGACAAAGCCCCAAAACAAGGGACCCATACTAGAAATGTAAAATGCTGATACTTCCACTAGCAAAGTGAGGAGAAGGGGACACCAAATCCAACTCAAGAATGATCACTGATGATCCTTGGGACATTTGAGAGGCATTAGCCCAGGGATTAGTGTTGGCTGTGAGGTAGATTGTCCTGTATGCAAAAATAATTAAAAAAAAAAAAATCAAACCCCAACAGTGTGATTTTTAAAGTCTTTTTACTCTGATCAAGCAAAAGTCTAACTTTTCACCCATATTACATGTGTCAAAAACCCTGTTCTAAGTTGAGCTACTCACTGCATACTAAAAATATGCAAGAGGAAGTTATAAGCATTTGTCTGTGAAACAGGAACTCTCTGTGCAGGGTGGAATGAATTTATGATTAGTGTTTTTCTACAATTTCGGTTCCATTTTTTGCTAGCTTTGCAGTTTTCAGATCATTTTTGAGTCATGATTTTTGTAAGATGGTAGAGATGAGGTCAGTGGGCTGACACATGACCTCACACGGCTCAAATTACCTGTTAGCCAGTTGTCTGACTAGATCAGTGGTCCCCAACCACTAGATCATGATCTACTTCTGATGCCAGTTGCCATTGGAACCTATGAGCCTTGTGCCATCTGCTGGAGAAAGGTTGGAGATCACTGGCCTAGATATATTTATAGATCTGTGAATTTTCTGTGCCCAAAATTACTGGAATGGAGAGGTTCATCATTCATGTCCTATAGATAACCTTATCAAACTTCTCCAGGTGATGCCAACAACTTCAGATCGCAATTACTCCATTCTGAGTCACCTGAGATGTAATCTCACATTACCTTCAAGCTGGGAGCAATTTGACTCTGCCCGTATCCGCTATTTGGCTGAAATGTAAGTCTATCAAGTGGCATTGAGAGTGAGAATACCTTATTGCGTTTGAGGCTGATAGCTAAAGAAATCTCCATCTTGCTAAATTGTTATACAATGTTTACAAGGAGCTGTTTCTTTAAACAACCTGAAAACTAGATTAATTTGCTGTTACCCACTTCCTTTTAATCGGATTTATTAATTACTTTATTTGATGCTTTTGTTTCATTAATAAAATGTTTTAAATTGGAAACCCATGCTTTGGATTTATTTTCCCCCCAGATATCAGGTTTTTGGACCTGGGACAGATCAAAAAACAACTGCATGACCCATCCAGTGGTCCATAGAACTGCCTTCTAGCCCTCCCAGAACTGGTGGCCAAACAGGAACACTGCTAGATTTGAAGGAAAGTTGACGGATGTATTGATAATTTATTCGAATAAGTAACATGGGTTCCAGAATCTTTGGGGGCGGACACCAGCCTTAAAGCTGACCGATTTTCCGTACTAAGTTTATACTCACATGGCACTAGGGTGAACAAAGTCTGGATAAAATCAGAATCTTTCCAACCCGCTGGCTGAACCTAGTTTGAAAAAAGATTGAACTTTCCTCCAGGTTTTCTTTTATTCCAGCATGAGCATGAGACACCCCGTGAAACAGGAGCCCCGTTTTGCCCTCCAAAGACAAATGTAGATAGACTTTCCGTCCAGATCATTATGATCATCTAATCTGACCTCTTGCAAAACATAAGTCAAAGAACCTCATCCAATTTCTGCAACAAGCTCTTAACTTCTGTTTGAGCTGCAGCAGCATATCTTTTAGGAAGACATCCAGTCTTGATTTAAAGACTTCAAGTCAGGGAGAATTCTCCCTGTCCCTAGGTAAGTTCCTCTAAAGGTTAATCACCCTCTCTGTAAAAAATGGACAGCTTATTTCTAGCTTGTTATTTTGCAGACTCAAGGGATTGACTTCTCTGAGTTTCAGACATCCAGGAGGTCCCTGCATCACTAGCTGGCACTTGTTTTGAAAACTGCTGACTGGTTGGGATTTAAAAAAAAAAAAATCAACCCTAATGCTGGAGAAAGCGCTTTGCCAGAACTAGGGCTCCTGTCTCCTTGGCTTATACTCAGTTGACTAGCTGCCACAATCTTGCACAGCTGTTCCTGGCTGCAACACACCTGGCACAGCATTTTGCTGATGAAGCCAGGCTAGGAGTAGGGATTTTATATCATGTGTGCGATCATAAAGGTGTTTGGTTTTGAATCGTCAGTGGAAAGGCCTCACTTTTTTTTTACACTTTATTTTCAAGCATGATGTGTCCCAGTCGGTGCCAGGCCCCGCTCCATTCATGCCAATAGCATTCACTGCAAGCCGCACTTCAGAGATCACTTACGTAGCCTGTGCAATTTGCTCTAGTCCTCAAGCACCAGTAGCACCTCTCTTCCATTGGCATTTGCCCCCGCTAGCAGTTCGTTGGCATGCGTGCATCTGCGTGTATTTTATTTTCCGTGTGCCGTGCCAGCTCAGCGCTGATGGCCGACCCAGCAGACCTCAGCAATATTACTCAAAAAGACCACAGACCGCTTATAGTTAAGAAAGCATGGTTCTAGCATCCTGCTAGAATGTGGTTATAGGCACATTAACGCGTGTATGCCCATCACAGTGGACCAGCTTACTCAGCAGTGGGACGTTCTGCTGTCCCCTAAGCCGGACAAAGATGCTCCCCTATGATTTCTCTTTCATATATTGATACAAACAAGTTACATT
Organism: Pelusios castaneus; assembly: GCA_007922175.1. Classification (NCBI taxonomy): domain Eukaryota; kingdom Metazoa; phylum Chordata; order Testudines; family Pelomedusidae; genus Pelusios; species Pelusios castaneus. The sequence continues at coordinate 1,573,882 of ML685905.1, forward strand.
TTATACCCCTGATGTGTAATGTCAGCACCAACCCTACACCTTGTACCTGCTGGTTTGAACAAAACATTCATTATCCTGTCCACCCATCCTTGTCTCACTTGAGATTGATGTAGTTCTGTACTATTTCTAGGCATGTGTTATATATACCGTAACTTTCTGTTGGGATGTACTTGCATTAGCTGTCTAGTACTTCTCAGCTGTGCCTGTGTTTTTTAGCAGTGATAACCACGTTTCACATACCAGACAGTGAACTGGCTTGTGCTAACTTTGGGGCAGGCCTCAGGCCTTTCACCAGGCCCTGTATTCCAGGTTCTCTCTTTCTACCACAGCAGGAGCATAACCCTTGAGGCCGTTTCTCCCTTCAGCAAGCTGCAAACATATTTGTTCTGTCTCCTTCCCACCATACATCTTTGTAACGTTCCTGTGTGCAAGGCCTGTATGTCCTCATTGCTAGAGGAGCAACTACAATAGCTTTGCTTTAGTGTAGCTTAATTCAGAGGTGCCTCTTCATCACGCTTTCAATTTCCTATGAGGATTCCTCACGGTTTTGTCCTTGGCCTCCTTCTCTTCTTCCGCTATGCCTTGTCTCTGGGTGATCTCATTTGCAAGTAGAACTTCATCTACCATCTGAGGTTGATGACTCACAGATCTGGCTATCCACTCTGGGTTGGCCTCTCTTGCTCAAGGACTTCTTGGTGCTAACTGGCAGAGGGTATAGGGTTACATTAAGGATCAGAGGGAGCCCCTGGGTCTGGTATTTACAAACTAGTCTGCCAAAGAACATCAGGTCAGGCTTCTCATGAAAGAGAGTGTCACACAGGTCGGCATAATCACTGTGAGAGGTAATGGATGGAAAAGAGTTATGTTTAAGGCCCTACTTGAATCACGGGATGATTGTCAAATAATTGCCGCTCAGTTGCAGACAAGATATGGAAAATCATGGCTAGTCACATGCAAACTGAGTACTGTCTGTTCACAACAGACCCCCATTTGCAATCTGAGCAAAATGCTAAGCAATGGGGTGCTCTGAACACTGGTTGGTGTGTTCTCTCTGTCTATTCCACACACCTGCTGTCTCATTGTCTCTTTAGATTGTAAGGTCTGTGGGGCAGAGACCATCTCTGCTATGTGTCTGCACAGGACCCAGCGCAGTAGGGCTGTGCTCCACATATAGGTCTCTTTAGCACTGTCAGACCAGGATACTAGCTAGTTGCCTCTCTACCACCAGCAGCATCCCCCACAGGCAAAAGGGAAGTGCTTCCCGCTTGGTAGTGATGGGTAGGGGACAGAGGCGTCGTTGTCATCGGGCTGGCAGGGCGCCAGCCCAGGGTAGAAAAGCCTGAGCCCCAGATCTATTCCGGGGCCCAGGAACCCAGAGGACTCCGGCGGAACGCATGTTCCACTTTGCCCTGCCCTGCCCTGCAGGCAGGCTGCTGCTCAGCTGGGAGCAGCGGCCGCCAGCCGGGCTGGGGAGTTTTCAAATCTCCCGCCCTGAGCATGCTCCGAAAGAGCATGCTCAGGGTGGAAGCGGCCTCCTGGCCAGCCCAACGCTGGACGCCCCTGCAGCTCTCTGGCCACATAAGCTCGGGGACCGGGCGGGTGAGTGCTGGGGAGCTGGGACCGGGAAGGCCGGGCGGGTGAGTGCTGGGGAGCTGATGGGGGATGGGCAAGCCGGGAAGCTGTTGGGAAACTGGAGGGTTGGGGAACGGGGGCCAGGGAGCCGATGGGAAACTGGGGGCCGGGGAACAGGGACCGGGCGGGCTGGGAAGCTAATGGGGAACTGGGGGGTCGGGGAACGGGAGCTGGTGGTGACCGGAAGGGCCGAGGCATTGCCGCCGGCGAGCCAGGGGCAGGGAGCTGCCGGGCAGTGGAGATCGGGGGTCCTGGACAGTGCCCGGGCCAGAGAGGACTCGGGTTCGGGGTTTCTAAAGGGGACTGGAGGTGTGGGGTGGGTTCTCCTGGGGGCCCCGGCCAGCTCGCTGCCTGGAAGATGGGAGCCAGGCTATGGCTGCTCGCCTCCCCTCCGAGCTTGGGGATGCAAGCAGCCCTTACTTTCTCTTCTTTCTTTCCTTTTCTTCTCCTTCCTTTTTAAAAAAACCCAACCTTTAAAAATTAATTTTAATTAAAAACCTTTTAAAAAGGTTTTTAAAAAACCTTTCTAAAATTAAATTTCAATTAAAAGTAATTCAAATTCAATTAATTAAAATAAACCCAATCAATTGTGATTAATCATTTTAATTACATTAATTAATTTTTAACTTTTAATTAAATAAACTGGTGGCCCTTCACGGTTTTAAAATCTGTATTTTGGTCCCTCAACCAAAAAGGTTGGGAACTACTGATTTATAATGCAAAATTTTAAGTGTGTTCATTTGCTTATTCTTTCTTTCTAATGATTCTGCTATATTGGGGGGGAAAAAAGAGTCCTGTGGATTCTAGAGGTGTGGCCTAGCTGGGGGTGGAGCTAACAGAGGGTGGGCTGGGGGCCAGAGCCCTGGGTCTTTTTGCTATCCAGCAACGCCCCTGGTAGGGGACCTCCAGGGGAAGTGGAGATTTCCACATGTGCAGCTAGCATAATTTACAATAAAGGTTTGGCAGAGCTCCAGCGTTACGTTGACAACGATTTGGAGAACTGAAAGAGGTCCAACAAAAAGACCATAATGGAGCGCAGCCACTACGCCTCTATGACAGGCTTGGGTGGGCCAGCCCTCCTAATGTTTGCTCTTTGGAGAGGAAAGTCCCCCACTCCAGAGAGGTTCTTACCCCTTACCTGCCTCACAGAGGATTCTGAAAAGCAGTGTTAGGAATCAGCTGATTGCAGGTAACATGCAGCTATAGGTTGCTGTTTAAAAAGAATACCCCATGTCTGGTACTAGTTACCACAGATGAGGCACGCACTCTCCCTTACCATTTGGGAAGGCCTCTGCAGAAATCAATGGCAAATGATGCCATTGTAAATGGCATGGTGAGTTATTTGCCCCAGGCAATGTCAGGGCTTTGTTTCCCACCCCCATCCCTGAACGTTCCCCAGATCAAAACACCAGGCTTTGTAAAACTTTCTCTGTTCCAGCTTGCTAAACTAGAGCTATGCTGTAATTTTGGTTCTTTGTGTTTTCCTTCTGTCAGCAGCCCCATCACAGCTCCGGGAAGACGATCACATCCAGGAGCCCAAGGAGGGAAGCTGGCAAGAGTGGAAGTTTGTCTCTAGAGCTATGTCTACACTAGAAAAGTTAAGTCAACTTAATAAGGTCGATTTAAAGTCGACCTTCTTAAGTCAACTTAAAGTCAGCTTAACTTTTCCAGTGTAGACATAGCCCCTTGTTGACCTTATTAAGTGGATTTAACGCTTTAAATTGACTTAATTAGGTCGATTTAGGCACTAATCCCCATCCACACTGGCTTAAGTCAACCTAATAAGGTCAATTTAAGTGTTAAGTGTCAAGTCAACCTAAAACGAGGTGTTATTTAGTCAACTTAACCTTTCCTAAAGTTGACTTAAGGAAAGCCCAGTGTGGGCATGGCTTTATTTAGGTTGACTTAAGCCTCCTTAAATCAACCTAACTTGTAAGTGTAAATGCACCCCCGGTGTTTAGTCAAAGCTGATCTTACCGCAGGAAAAAAAACAAAACATTGACTGAAAAAAAATCAGCCTTCTGACATGGAAGTCGTCACCCCATTGAGAGGAACCAAAGTTAGGAGATCAAGATATGTGGAGAATGTTTGTTGCAGAGAACACACATGGCTGCTGTCCAATGTGCCACAAAGGCAATGTGCAAATGTTTGCCGGAGTTCCGTATCACCTTCTACAGAGCCCACCACAAAGAGCAGAAACTACATCCTCTTGAGATGAAAGTGTTAACCTAATTTATGTCAGTGTAAATCCAGCCCAACTGTGGAGAGCACATTAAATATTTTATCGGGACTGGGATTATCCTGACTGGGCTGGGAAAGGTGTATTTAGAAGGTTTCAGGCACCACATTCTCACACTACACTGCCCTTTCTGTGCTAGACTAATGCACTAGCTGATCAAGGTGAAGTCCAAACATCCCCTTAGCATCAACTTGACCAGCTAACCAGTATTAAAGGCCATGCTAGAATGATACATCATATGTCACACACACCTTTTACCCTAGTCAAGACCAACCTATGAGGTAACAATTACAACTAGATTATACTAGATCATCGGTCTAGGGGAGTTATGTGGCCTCCATTACTGAAGTATCTGAATTCCAAAGGGGTAGCCGTGTTAGTCTATTGTAGAAAGACAACAGAGTCCTGTGGCACTTTTAAAGACTAACAGATTTATT